>JAAAXO010000103.1:84962-148329 GCA_011799875.1 Thinopyrum elongatum | reverse complement strand
AGCTCTATAGCTTATTACAATAATTTACACTAAGATGGAACTAGCTCCATGCCTAGTAAATATTTTACCACTACAAGTTGAACTAACTCTATAAGCTTAGTTCAAATACTTTTACACTAGAGTTAAACTAGCTCTATATCCTCGTACAAAATATTTTACACTAAATTGGAAGACCTCTATAATCTGTTCAAATACTTTCACTAAGTTGAACTATCTTTATAACTATGCAATAATTTTAAACAAGAGTTGCCTAGTTTTTATAATCCATTAGTTAATTTTACACTGATTGAACTACTCTATAGCCTAGTTCACAAATAATTTTACACTAGAGTTGAAGTCTGCCAGTCACTATCACGTTACTAGTGTTTATAAGCGATATATATTTTACACTAATAGTTGAACTAGCTCTATAATCTATCAAAAATTTAACACAGAGTTGAAGTAGTCTTCTACTCGTCATAATCCTATGTACCGTTATATCTGATATATTTTTACTATACTAAGCCAAATATTAACTAGAGTGAACTATTCTGCTAAGCGTTAAAAACATTTTCCCTAAGCTGACTAGCACTATAAGCCTCGTACAATAGTTTACACTAGATTTGAACTACGCTCTAGCTATGCTAGTTCAAATATTTTACACCCTATAGGTTGAACTAGCTCTATACCTAAGTTCAATATTTTTTACACTAGAATTACTGGCTCTATATGCTAGTTAAAATAATTTTAACACTAGAGTTGAACAGCTCTATAGCCTAGTACACACTAATTTTACACTAGAGTTATCAACTAGCCTCTATAGTTATTCAATAATTTTACACTAGATTTACACTTCTCTACGGTAGTACAAACTCAATTCTACACTGATCTACACTACCTATAGCCATGTATAGTATTTACACAAGAGTGAACTAGTTCTATAAGTCAATACATATAAGTTTTATCACAGAGTCAACTACCTCTATACCTAGTCAATAATTTTACCTAGAGTTGGAACTAGCTCTATACCCTCGTACAAATAGGTTTTTATACTTGAGTTGAACTAGTTCTATAAGCTATTTCAATATTTCACACTAGAGTTGAACTAGCTTTATGCCTAGTTTCCAATAAGTTTACACAAGAGTGTGAACTAGTTTTATAATCCAGTATATATATTTTACACTAGAGTAAACTCCACTATAACCTAGTACAATATTTTAACACTAGTGTTGAACTAGCTCTATGTCTATTACAAATAATATACACTATTTGAACTAGCTCCATAAGCTAGTTCAAATATTTTACCAGAGTTGACTACCTCTATAGCCTTACAAATCTTTTTACACTAGAGTTGACTAGTTCTATATGCTAGTTAAAAACATTTTCCACTGAGATGAACTAGCTCTATACCTCACTCATAATATACACATAGTTTGAACTAGCTCTATAGCTCATTACATAATTTTACGACTAGAGTTGACTATACTCTATAGCTTAGTACAAATATTTTTCACTAAGTTTAACTAGTTCTATAGCTAGTTACAAACACATTTTACACTAGAGCTGACTAGCTCTATAAGCCTAGTGCAAATAATTTTACACTAGAGTTGAACTATCTCTATAGCTAGTTCAAATAATTTTACACTAGAGTTGACTAAGCTCTATAGCCTTGTTCAAACATATTATAATATAGAGTTGAACAGTTTACCATAGCTTTTAAGAAACAGTTTTACACTAGAGCTGAACTAGCTCTATACCAGTACAAATATTTAACCTAATTGACCTAGCATATAGCTAGTTCAAATGAGTTTGACACTAGATTTACTATCTGCTAATAGCCTAGTTCAAAATAATTTTACTCTAAGTTGAACTAGCTCTATAGCCTGTTTCAAATAATTTTACCCTAGAGTTGAACTCGTTATAATCGAGAATCATATATTTTTTCACTAGAGTAACTATCTCTATACCTAGTACAAATAATTTTACACTAAGTTGAACTAGCTCATAACCTAGTAACAAATAATTTTACACTGATTGAACTAGCTCATAGTCTGTCAATAAATTTTTAATATATTTGAACTGCTCTATAATTAGTTCAAATAATTTTACACTAGAGTTGACTACTCTATAGTGTAGTACCACTATTTTTACACTAGAGTTAACTAGCTCTATAAGCTAGTTAACATAATTTACAACTAGAGTTGAACTAGCTCTATAGCTTATTACAAATATTTTTACAGTCAGTTGAACTAGCTCCTAGCCTAGTACAAATAATTTTACACTAGTTGAACTAGCTCTATCTATTTCAAAATAATTTTTACATAGAAGTTTGAACTAGCTCTATAGCCTCGTACAATAATATCTTTACACTAGATTACGTAAACCTCTATAACTAGTCAAATATTTTACACTAGAGTGAACTACTTATAGCCTGGTTCAAATAATTTACACAGATTGAACTAGTTATGATAATCATACTATATTTTACACTAGAGTTAACTAGCTCATGCCTAGTACAAATAATTTTACACAGAGTTGAAGTAGCTCTATAGCCTAGTACAAATATTTTACACTATAGTTTGAACTAGCTCATAAATCTAGTCATCTAATTTTACCCTAGATTTGAACTACTCTATAGCCTAGTAAAATAATTTTTCACTAGAGTTGAACTAGTTCTATAAGCTAGTAAAACAATTTTACACTAGAGCTGAACTACATCTATAGCCTAGTACAAATAATTTTACACTAGATTTGAACTGCTCTATAAGCTAGTTCAAATATTTTACACTGAGTTGAACTAGCTCTATACCTATGTGCAAATATTTTACACTAGATTTGAACTGCTCTATAGCTAGTTAAAATATTTTACACTAGAGTTAACTAGCTCTATAGCCTAGTACAAATAATTTTACACTAGAGTTCAACTAGCTCTTATGTTGTTCAAATAATTTTACACTAAGTTTATAGCTCTATAAGCTAGTTACAAATAATTCTACACTGGAGCTGAACTAGCACTATAGCCTAGTTTAAATAATTTTACACAAGAGTTGAACAGTTTCCTATAACTAGTACTATAATTTTTACACACTAGAGTCAACTACCTCTATACCTAGTACAAATAATTTTACACTAGAGTTGACTAGCTCTATAACCCTAGTACCAATAATTTTATACTGATGTTGAACTAGTTCTAATAAGCTAGTTCACATAATTTCACACTAGATTTGAACTACCTTTATAGCCTAGTTCAAATAATTTAACACAGATTGAACGTTTTATAATCCGTATATATAATTTTACACTAGAGTAAACTAGCACTATAACCTAGTACAAATAATTTTACACTAGAGTTTGAACTAGCTCTATAGTCCTAGTCAAATAATTTACACTATAGTTGAACTAGCTCCATAAACTAGTACAAATAATTTTAAACCAAGTCCGTACCTCTATCCTGTACAATAATTTTTACACTAGAGTTGTACTAGCTCTATAGCCGAGTTTCAAATAATTTTACCACAGAATTGAACTAGTTCTATAATTAGTACATATAATTTTACACTAGGTTAACTAGCTCTATACCCTAGTACAATAATTTACACTAGAGTTGAACTAGCTCTACTAGCCTAGTACAATATTTTACACTATAGTTGAACTACCTCTATAAGCTAGTTCAAATAATTTACACTAGAGTGGAATTAGCTCTATAGCCTGTGCAAATAATTTACACTAGAGTTGAATTAGCTCTATAGCCTAGTACAATAATTTTGCACTAGAGTTAACTAGCTCCTAGCCTAGTTTAAAGTTAATTTTTACATAAGAGTTAAACTAGTCCAATATCTCTACATATAATTTACACTAAAGTTAAATAGCTTTTATACCCCTAAACAAATATTTTACACCAGAATTGAAGTAGTTCTATAATCTAGTACATATATTTACCTAGAGTTGAACTATCTTGATAGCATAGTTCAAACAATTTACACAAGAGTTGAACTAGATTTATAATCTAGTATATATAATGTGACACGAGAGTTGTAACTAGCTCATAAACCTAGTACAATATTATTTACACTATAGTTTGAACAAGCTCCATAAGCTAGTTCAAATAATTTTATTACACTAGTTGAACTAACTATATGCCTAGTACAAATATTTTTACACGTAGAGTTTTGAACTAGCTCTATAAGCTAGTTTAAACCACTTTTACACTAGAGTTGAACTAGCTCTATAGCCTAGTACAAAATATTTTACCTAGAGTTGAACTACTAGCTTATAAGCTAGTTCAAATAATTTTACACTAGAGTTGAACTAGTTCTATAGCCTAGTACAAATATTTTACACTAGAGTTGAACTAGCTATATAATCTAGTTAAAATAAATTTACACTAGAGTTGAACTAGCTCTCTAGCCTAGTACAAATAATTTTACACTAGGTTCAACTAGCTCTATAAGCTAGTTCAAAAATTTTACACTAGAGTTAACAGCTCTATAGCCTAGTCCAAATAATTTACATAGAGTTGAACTACTCTATAGCCTGGTTCAATAATTTTACGAAGAGTAACTAGTTCAATAACCTAGTACAAATAATTTTACACTAGAGTCCAGTACCTCTATACCTAGTACAAATATTTTACACATAGTTGAACTAGCTCATAGCCGAGTTCAAATAATTTTACACAAGAATTGAACTAGTTTCTATAACTAGTACATATATTTTATACTAGAGTTTAAACTGCTCTATACCCTAGTACAAATAATTTTACACTAGAGTTAACTAGCTCTATAAGCCTAGTAAAAATATTTTACACTAGAGTTGACTAGCTCCAAAGCCTAGTCACAATATTTTTACAAGTAGAGTTGAACTAGCTTAGAGCTAGTTCAAATAATTTTACACCTAGGTTAACATCTTATAGCCTAGTTCAAATAAGTTTACACAAAGTTGAACTAGTTTTATAATCCATTATAATTTTACAATAGAGTTGATGTAACACCCCCTTGTGATTAGCCACATAATCACTTTTGATAATGACATGTCAGCCAGTTCAAACAGTGCATAATCATCATTAGCTCATATTGCATTTCAACTCCTATCAAATTCAAATTTAAAATAAAAGTGGAATATAAAAGTTGTCCAACACATAAAACTGAAATGTTCGATAAATAACAATTTTGCAGAGGCTAGTCTAAATTATAGCCAACAGATAATAAAATACTTAGGTGGCTCTAACATAATTAACCGTAAGGATATATGCATTTATTATATAAAAATTGTGGGAGCCCCTATTTTCCTCCAAACTAATTTTGGTAGTGTTAGGGATGCCCGTGTTTATTGGAACATTTGTTGTGTTGTACAAAAATCGTTTAGAGACCTAGCTATTTACTAAACAGAGAAAAGAAGATAAAAAAAAGAAAAAGAAAAAAGAAAAAAAAAAGGAAAGCCCCGGTCCAACTGGGCCATAGCCAAGCCGACCGGCCTGTTTCCCCCCCCCCGGCCTATACCCTCCCCTGGAGGCCGAACCACTAATCCCCCCCCCCCCCCACCCCCACCGACAGTCCCCCCCCTCTCGTTTCCCTTCCCCCCCCCCACGCGTCCCCGACCGCGCCGACCGAGCCCTCGCCGCGCCCGCGCCGCACAACGCCGCCCCCCATCGCCACGCCGCCTCGCCCCCGACACCGGCGCCGCACACGTCGCCGCCCACTCCGTCTCTCGCTTCCCCTCGCCGGACCCCGCCGTCGTCCCCGCGGTCCTTGACCGGAGCCCTACCACGTCTTTTATTTCCCTCTTCCTCCGCCTCCTTCCCTTTCCCTCCCTTTCGCCCCTTCCCCTCACCTCGTCTCTATCGCTCCTCCCCCTCTTCTTCCCTCCCTCAAACCTGCCTCTTCTATCCCCTCCTCCTCCCTCGAGATCCTCCCTCTCTCCCCTCTCGTCTACCTACTTAAATCTCCTCCTGCCATCCCGTAGTCCCCTCCTCACCTGCCCTCTCCACCCTCGCCCGCCCACTACACCCTTCTCCGCGCACGCCGCCCCTCCGCGCGCCCGCGCTGTGCCACTGCCCGATTTTTCCCCCCGCCCCCCAGTGCCCCTGTGCCGCTGGCCTCTGGGCCCAAACCCCCCCCCCCTGACGCTGGCATACGGGCCCGGCCCAAAAACGTTTAAAAAAAAGATATAAATAAAAATAATTATTTAATTAAATAATTAATTAGTGATTAATAAACTTAATTAATCCTGATTAGTTAATCTAATTAGGTAGTTAGTGTTAATTAAATAGTAATTTAATTAATTAAACCTAATTAACTTAGCAGCCTATGACAGGTGGGACCCACCCTGTGAGGTGGCTGCTGACGTCAGCATGATGTCATGCTGACGTCATCAATCACTATTCTGGATAATGTTTATTTTAAATAATTAAATAAATTCAGAAAATAATAAAAACTTTAGAAAATCATATTAAATAAACCGTAACTCCGATGAAAATACTTTATACATGAAACTTGCTCAGAATTTCGATACGAACCCGAATACGCCCTCCGTATTCCCGTCTGACGCCCGTAGCTATATGAACGTTGAACATTTAGACCGATTTCGATAAATGAATAGTGCCCCACTTTAATTAAATAAATCCAAATAAATTCCTAAATTAACTAAATCATTTAGGTAGGCAGTAGAACACCTCCGCGTATCATTTAGGCATGTCATACATGTTGTTTGCATTATTGCCGTGAATTTATTGTTTTTATCCCCCTCCTTCTCTCTCTCGATAGAAGCCGAGACCGACGTTGCTGTTGCCGAGTACGACTACGCTACCGACGAGCAGCCCGTTGACGACCTCCCTCTCTTGCCAGACCAACCAGGCAAGCCCCCCCCTTTGAGCATCCAGATATCGCCCATTCCATTCTCCTGCTTGCATTAGATTTTGCTACTGTTAATATATGCTCCTATTCTGATGCATAGCCTGCTGTTGTAACCTGTTCATTGTTACCTTACCTGCCTATGATAAATTGTTTAGTATAGGTTGGTATGAACCATCAGTGACCCCACCACCTTACCTTGTTGCCCCTGCTTGATCATCGACGACTCGATCAACGTGATCGTCGATCAGAGACAGACGCCTCACTTCACACCCCCTTAGTTGTACGACTCTGCATAGTTACTATCGAGTGCCAAGGGTGATACCTCGTAACGCACTCCTGATGAATACTCTGCAGTGTAGCTGTTTGGTCGTGGTCATCGAGGGTGATTCCTCCTTCTCCACCTCCGATACGACTCTGTCGTGCAACCCCTTAGTGTGAACCTCGAGGGTGATACCTCATACGTTCACCCTGATGATTCTGACCACACGGTTACTTGACCTTTGTCACACGCGGGTCCACCCTGGTGGGTACCCGCTGGGGATCTATGTTGTCGAGTGTGCCGGAAGGGCACTTGAGTGTGATACTGTGGCGGAGCTTCAGAAACTCTGAATGTTTCCGCTTGTTACTAAATGAGCTGATCGGATTTGGGTGTGTGATCTGAGTGGGTCGACGTGCCCTATACGCACTACCACCACGCGGGATTATGGTTATGGCGCCCTCTGCGATGTACGTTTCTCCGAAAGCTCATCAGACGTCACAATTCACCGTGCGGGCTGATCGTCGGGATTGGGCTGGTTACTTCACTGGCGAGTTCAGTGTCGCGCCTGCACCCCGGCCAGCCACGCAACGCGCAGGGTGCCCAGGGCGATGGCCCAAGACCTTTGGGTGCATAGGTTAGTCCGGCGTGCTGACCTCTCTGCTGATCCTAGGTAGAGCGCTGCTTCGTGTTGATCTTCCGAGGACGGGCATTACCCAGCAAGTATGTCCGGCCAGAGTTGATCGAGCGTGTTGGGTAACAGTAGTGCACCCCTACAGGGATGAATGATCTATCGATAGCCGGTCCTACGGTAAAGGATGCTCAGTTTGTGTATCCCGATCTACTACTTAAACTGGATACTTGTTACTTAATTGAAGCTTCGGGATTACTTTCTCGCTGGGAGTCGAGGAAGGATCTTTGAGCTGTACTTCAACATGTTTGCTAAATAAAATGCTATTCTACTCTCTTCTACTGCTGCAAGATGATGGCTTTGAGAAGATGTTTGAAGATGCTAGTCTTCGATAGGACTAGGCCTTTCTCTCTATTCTGGCATTTCTGCAGCCCAGTCCACATACACAGCCTTTTCTCCATTGATAATGTTGCATATGTAGTATAGATCCTTGCTTGCTGAGTACTTCGGATGAGTACTCACGGTTGCTTTATTTTCTCTTTTCCCCCATATACCCCACCTTGATGATACACCAGACGATGGAGTCCAGGAGCCAGACGCCACCACCGGAGCCTACTACCAGGCGGGTCCAGAGGGCACGTACTACTGGATCGAGCCAGCTGACCAGGAGTAGGATCGGAGGCTCCCAGGCAGGAGGCCAACGCCTTTCGATCTAGTGTCGCTGTTTGTGCTAGCCTTCTTAAGGCAAAACTTGTCTAACTATGTCTGTACTCAGATAATATTTGTATGACTGACTTATGTATTCGGATCTTCGGATCCCTGGTCTGTAATATTGTGGACCTCCATTTATTTGTGTTTAGAGTTGTGTTGTGATATCTTCCCGTGAGTCCCTGGGCTTGATCGTACACGTTTGCGTGTATGATTAGTGTACGATTGAACCGGGGGCGTCACAAGTTGGTATCAGAGCCGACTGCCTGTAGGAAGCCCCTCCAAATTCCTTAGCCGAAGTTGAGTGTAGAAACCGAGAAACTAAATTACTAACTTGGCTGTGTGGCTTACGGGCCCACGTCGCCAACTGGGTGGTATTAGGATCTTTTATTCCTCGTCTATACTCTGGGACTCTAATCTCTCTTCTATTCGGGTTAAATAAAGTTTACTAACGCGGACACTTAGGATCTCGTAAATTCTGTCTACCCGGAGAGCTGGATATCTGTGCGATTTCCCTGTCAATGATTTGATTAGTCTGATAATCATTTTTCTTTCCATTGTTTTGTTTAACCTTTCTCTTCGAGTTGTGTTAAACTTCTCATTGTCGTTTGACGAACCTGGATTTCCTCTATTTCAGATGGACCGTTTGTTTCCACCGCGTCCTACGACACAGCTTGTGCTTCGCACTTGGGCTCGTGATGCCCCTGGGTTTCCAGCTGTCCTGATCGCTCTCATGACCAGACTTTGCTGCCGCTGGTACCCTGAGTACATGGTTTACGAGGATTACCGCGAGTTCAATCAGGAGCAGTACCATGCTGATGTTCATATCTATGATCGGCAGAATGACTCAGACACCGAGCTGCACCTTTTTCATGGTATCGGCGTGACGATTGAGATGGCAGTACATGATGCTGCCTACTCTGCTGTCGCACGTCTTCGAGGACAGTTCAGTGATATCTTGGATGACTCTGAGTTCCGATACATTCCGTATGCCCCTGCTGGAGATGCTACCGGATACTACACAGCTATT
Source organism: Thinopyrum elongatum (assembly GCA_011799875.1). Taxonomy (NCBI): domain Eukaryota; kingdom Viridiplantae; phylum Streptophyta; class Magnoliopsida; order Poales; family Poaceae; genus Thinopyrum; species Thinopyrum elongatum. Next base: position 138,874 of record JAAAXO010000103.1, on the reverse strand, counting down.
TGTGCCCCATATGAGCCTCGTCGATATGACCACCGCGTTCTGATTCAGTGCACTCAGGCTCTGGATCGCACTGTTCGGGCTCTTGCCGTCGAGTTGGTTGCCACTCGAGCACGTCTCTACGATGCTATGACGCAGTTGCTGCCCGCTGTTCGTGCAGGGATACATCCGGAGCACATCCTTTACCCGCGCAGGACTCAGATGTATGCTGGTATTGACTGGCCTGCTATTGGAGGTCACACACCTACACGTGGACCTCTTCTTATAGCTCGAGACCGGGTTCTGCATCAGAGTGCACATGGAGCACAGGATCCTACCGCGACGAATATTCGTCGTCCGCACTCGCAGTTACCCCGTTACAGTGGTTTTCTCCGACGTTGATGTAGCCTTTGCTATGTCTCGTTGTGTACTTCCTTACCGCGTGCCTGCGCGCCGCCTAGTATGTCTAGCTTTTAATTTGTGCTGTTATGCTGTCCGCATGTACCCGACTTTGTGTATGGATCTGTATGTCTTAATCGACTACTGTTATGTATCTATTACACTGCTTAAAGTATTGTCGTGTTACATCATGCTTGTCGCTAAACACTCGCAATTGCTTTTACTAAACTACCCCCTGTTGATACTTAGCAGGATGGTTAGACCAGGTGGTCGTGGTCGTGGTCGTGCCCCTGAACGTCCACCACCGCCAGACTATATGGCAGCTATGATGCAACAGTTCGAGCTCAACCGCCAGTTCATGGTTGGAATCCAGGCTCAGTTTCCGCATCAGAACAACCAGAACCCACCTTCAATAACACTGCCGGAGTTTATGCGACTTAACCCTACTCACTTCTGCAACTCTGACAAGCCACTGGATGCTGATGACTGGCTCCGCGATATCACTCACGAGATGGAGTCTGCTAATGTCGCCCCCGCCAACTTTGTCACCTTCGCGTCCTTTTTCTTAAAAGGGCCCGCTGCTCAATGGTGGGACACACACAAGCGTTCACTTCCTATTGGAACAGTCATTACCTGGTATGAGTTCCAGGCTGCTTTCCGTACACGCTACATCCCTCAAGCAATTATGGAACGCATGAAGACCCAGTTCCGCAACCTCACTCAGGGCAACAAAACTGTCGAAGCTTATCAGCGGGAATTTCTTGATCTCTCCCACTATGCTGAAGAAGACATCGCCACAGATGCTCGCAGACAGGAGAAGTTCCGTAATGGACTCCACCCTGACCTCAAGCTTGCACTTGCTGCTCAAGACTACAATGACTTCTCAACTCTAGTGAACAAGGCTATTCTTGTTGAGACCGTTCAGATGGAACACAAGGACTCGCAGAAGCGCTATTGTGATGCTGGCTCATCTTCGGGCTCAGCACAGAAGCGTAAAGTTTGGCTTCCCAACAATGCGTTCCGTCCCAATACCTCGGTGCGAAAGAACAATGCTGCACCACGTCTGCCTCCTCCACCACCGAGACCGTCAAAGACTCAAGCTATTCAGAACAATGCCCCTCTTCGTCCTGAAGATGGTTTGTGCTTCAAGTGCCGCAAACCAGGCCACCAGGCTAAAGACTGCCGCCAGACTCAGAATCAGTTGGATTTTCCCCGTGCTGGCCGTGGATATGGCCGTGGCAACAATCAGACCCGCAACTATAATACTGGGTCTGCTTCACGTGGTCGTGGTCACGCTTACAACATTGACATTGAAGAAGTCCAGGATCAACCTGCTACTGTGATGGGTACCCTTCTTGTTAACTCAGTACCTGCTTCTGTATTATTTGATTCAGGAGCATCGCATTCATTCATGTCTTAAGCATTTGCATTATCTCATGACATTGCATTCGAAAAGATGAACCTGCCAATAGTTGTCCGTACCCCTGGAGGTCAATGTCAAACCACTATGATGGCACACAATGTCCCTGTTGAAATCGAGGGATTTGAATTCCTGGCTTCACCTATTATCCTGAAGTCTTCCACCATAGACCTCATACTCGGAATGGATTGGTTGAAAGCTCACATTGCTTCGATCAATTGTGCCTCTAAAATTATCCAACTTCTTCACCCCACCGATGAGATAGTGAATTATACCGCCCGCATTACTCGAGATGCTGAAGCCCAGATATATGCTCTGAATGTATTGAACGCTTCACCTCTGGAAGGAATCGAGAACGTTCCTGTCGTTCGAGATTTTCCAGACGTTTTTCCCGAAGAACTTCCAGGCATACCCCCGGCTAGAGCTGTCGAGTTTGTCATTGACTTGAAGCCTGGCACCGTCCCTATTGCCAAGCGACCTTATAAGATGCCTCCGCATCACCTTCTTGAGCTTAAGGAAGAAATCGACAAGTCACTTAGGAAAGGTTTCATCCGCCCCAGTTCCTCTGCTTGGGGAGCACCTTCACTCTTCGTTAAGAAGAAGGATGGAACTAACCGTTTGGTTCAGGATTACTGGCCCATTAACCAAGCCACAATCCAGAATAAATACCCACTGCCCCGTATCAATGATCTTTATGATCAACTCGCTGGATCATCGGTGTTCTCTAAACTCGACTTGAGGTTGGGTTATCACCAGATCCGTGTCCGTGAAGAGGACATTCCCAAGACTGCATTCGTCACTCGTTATGGCTCCTATGAATACACCGTCATGTCATTTGGCCTAACGAATGCTCCAGCTACATTCTCTCGTCTGATGAATTATATATTCATGGATTACCTCGACAAATACGTCGTGGTATATCTAGATGATATTCTGGTCTATTCTAAGAATGAAGAAGAACATGTTGAACATCTCCGCCTTGTTCTAGAAAGGCTCCGAGAACACCAGTTGTATGCCAAGTATCCCAAATGCGAATTTTGGCTTCCTGAAGTAACTTACCTTGGACATGTGATTTCCAAGGATGGGATTGCTGTTAACCCCGAACGAGTTCAGGCTATTCTTGACTGGACTCCCCCGAAGAACGTCAAGCAAGTCAGAAGTTTTCTCGGACTCGCTAGTTATTGCCGTCGATTCGTTGAGAACTTTTCCAAGATTGCAAAACCATTGACAAATCTGCTTCACAAAGGTGTTAAATTTGAGTGGACAGAAAAATGTCAAGAAAGCTTTCAGACACTAAAAGATAAATTGACATCTGCCCCAGTACTAGCACCCCCGGATTCCCAAAAGGATTTCGTGATATACTGTGATGCATCTCGTCAAGGATTAGGCTGTGTCCTAATGCAAGAGCGCAAAGTGATTGCTTATGCCTCCCGACAATTGCGTCCTCATGAAGAAAATTATCCCGTGCATGATCTTGAACTTTCTGCGGTTATTTATGCCCTGAAGCTATGGTGACATTACCTTCTCGGTAACCGTTGCGAGATATACACGGATCACCAAAGCTTGAAGTATTTATATACTCAACCAGATCTGAACCTTCGTCAACAAAGATGGCTCGAAACAATTGCTGAATGATATGAATATTTCATACACCCCTGGCAAGGCTAATGTAATGGCCGATGCTTTAAGTCGCAAGTCTTATAGCAACAATCTTATGGTTCAAGAAACACAACCTCTTCTCCATGAAGAGCTTTGCAAATTGAACCTCCATATTGTTCCACAGGGTTATCTCAATACCCTGGTTGTCGAACCAGATTTAGAACACGGCATTAAGGTTGTACAAAGGTATGACACTGAAGTTGAAAAGATCAAGCGGTACCTCGAGAAAGGAAAGCCGTCGGAATTCCATCTTGATGCAGATGGGATCCTATTTTTCCAACACCGTCTCTTCGTACCCAAGTTCAAGAATGAGAGGGAAAACGTTATGAAGGAAGCTCATGACACTCCCTTGTCTATTCACCCTGGTAGCACAAAGATGTACCGTTACGTTTGTCAAAGATTCTGGTGGCCTAATATGAAGCGAGACATTGCTCGTTATGTTGCTGAGTGTGACATTTGCCGCCGCATTAAAGCAGAACATCAAAGGCCTGCTGGAACTCTGCAACCCCTTGAAATTCCTGAATGGAAATGGGACAAGGTCCAAATGGACTTAATTACTGGTTTTCCCAGATCTCAGAAGGGTCATGATGCTATTTTTGTCGTCATTGACCGATTCTCCAAGGTTGCTCACTTTCTGCCTGTTAAGGAGACAATCACTGCTAGCCAGTTAGCAGACTTGTATGTTTCCCGAATTGTGTCACTCCACGGTGTTCCGTTGGAGATCAGTTCTGATCATGGCAGCCTCTTCACCTCCAGATTCTGGAATAGTTTCCAAGAAGCTATGGGAACTCATCTGTCTTTCAGCACCGCTTTTCACCCTCAGTCTCAGGGTCAAGTTGAACGAGTTAATCAAGTGCTCGAAGATATGCTTCGAGCTTGCGTCATCTCCATTGGTAAGAAATGGGAGGAATCTCTTCCGTATGCCGAATTCTCTTACAACAACAGCTATCAAGCTAGTCTGAAGATGGCACCGTTTGAAGTTCTATACGGTCGTAAGTGTCGAACCCCTCTGAATTGGTCAGAAACTGGGGAACGCTCACTCGTCGGACCGGACATTATTCGGCAAGCTGAAGAACAAGTCTGCATTGTTCGTGAACATTTGAAATCTGCTCAGTCTCGTCAGAAGAGCAACTATGACCGTAAGCACCAGGAAATGGTCTATCAACCTGGCGAACAAGCTTACCTTCGTGTCACTCCATTGAAAGGCACTCATCGGTTCGGAATCAAAGGCAAGTTAGCTCCACGCTACATTGGCCCGTTCCGTATTCTTGCTCGTCGAGGAGAAGCGGCATATCAATTGGAATTGCCGCCAAATCTTTCACAAGTACATGATGTCTTTCATGTATCCCAACTCCGTCGCTACTTCAAGGATCCTATTCGAGCCGTGGATCATGAAGCGCTTGAATTACGGGAAGATCTGTCTTATTCAGAACATCCCATCCGTATTCTTGATCAAGCTGAGCGTCGAACTCGTCAAAAGTCAATCAAGTTCCTCAAGGTTCAGTGGTCGAATCATTCTGAAGATGAAGCCACTTGGGAACGCGAGGATCGTCTTCGCGAAGAATACCCCTCTTTCTTTCAGTCTTCCTGTTAATTCTCGGGACGAGAATTCTTAATAGATGAGGAGAGTTGTAACACCCCCTGTCATTAGCCACAGTAATCACTTTTGATAATGACATGAAGCCAGTTCAATAGTGCATAATCATCATTAGCATCATATTGCATTTCAACTCCTAAGTCAAATTCAAATTTAAATAAAAGTGGAATATAAAAGTTGTCCAACATAAAAACTGAAATGTTCGATAAATAACAAATATTGCAGAGGCTAGTCTAAAATTATAGCCAACAGATAATAAAATACTTAGGTGGCTCTAACATAATTAAAACCGTAAGGATTAATGCATTTTAATTATTATAAAAATTGTGGGAGCTCCTATTTTCTCCAAACTAATTTTTGGTAGTGTTAGGTGATGCCTAGTGTTTATTGGAACATTTGTTGTGTTGTACAAAAATCGTTTAGAGACCTAGTTATTTACTAAACAGAGAAAAGAAGATAAATAAAAAGAAAAAGGAAAAAGAAAACAAAAAACAAAAAAATAAAAAAAAGGAAAGCCCCGGTCCAACTGCGCCATAGCCCAGCCGACCGGCCCGTTCCCCACCCCCCGGCCTATACCCTCCCCCGGAGGCCGAACCCTAATCCCCCCCCACACCCACAGACAGTCCCCCCCTCTCGTTTCCCCTCCCCCCCCGCGTCCCCGACCGCGCCGACCGCGCCCTCGCCGCGCCCGGCGCCGCACAACGCCGCCGCCCCGTCGCCACGCCGCCTCACCCCCGACACCGGCGCCGCACAACGTCGCCGCCCCGTCGCCGCTTCCCCCTCGCCGGAACACGCCGTCGTCCCCACGCCCGCTGCTTGAGCCCTACAACGCCGGTGAGGCCCTCGGCCTCCTCCTCCCTTCGCCCCGGCCCGCTCACCGCACGCGCGCACCCGCCGCCCGCTGCTTCCCGCCCGCACCGGCCGCGCCATCCCACGCCGCCGCCCGCGCCGTCCCGCTCGGCCCTGCCGCTACCGCGCCGCAGCCGCCGCCCGCAGCACCTACGCGCACCCGCGCCGCGCCCCTGCCCTTCGCCGCGCACGCGCACGCGTCGCCGCGCCCCGCAGCGCGCACTGCGCGCCGCGCCCTCGTCGTGCCACTGCCCGATGGGCCCCGCCCCCAGTGCCCTGTGCCGCTGGCCTCTGGGCCCAAACCCCCCCCGGACGCTGGCATACGGGCCCGGCCCAAAAACGTTTAAAAAAAGATATAAATAAAAATAGTTAGTTAATGAAATAATTAATTAGTGATTAATTAACTTAATTAATCCTGATTAGTTAATCTAATTAAGTAGTTAGTGTTAATTAAACAGTAATTTAGTTAATTAAACCTAATTAACTTAGCAGCCTATGACAGGTGGGAACCACCCTGTCAGGTGGCTGCTGACGTCAGCATGATGTCATGCTGACGTCATCAATCACTATTCTGGATAATGTTTATTTTAAATAATTAAATAAATTCAGAAATTAATAAAAACTTTAGAAAATCATATTAAATAAACCGTAACTCCGATGAAAATACTTTATACATGAAACTTGCTCAGAATTTCGATACGAACCCGAATACGCCCTCCGTATTCCCGTCTGACGCCCGTAGCTATATGAACGTTGAACATTTAGACCGATTTCGATAAATGAATAGTGCCCCACTTTAATTAAATAAATCCAAATAAATTCCTAAATTAACTAAATCATTTAGTTTGGCAGTAGAACACCTCCGCGTATCATTTAGGCATGTCCTACATGTTGTTTGCATTATTGCCGTGAATTTATTGTTTCTCTCCCCCTCCTTCTCTCTCTCGATAGACGCCGAGACCGACGTCGCTGTTGCCGAGTACGACTACGCTACCGACGAGCAGCCCGTTGATGACCTCCCTCTCTTGCCAGAGCAACCAGGCAAGCCCCCCCCCCTTTGAGCATCCAGATATCGCCCATTCCATTCTCCTGCTTGCATTAGATTTTGCTACTGTTAATGTATGCTCCTATTCTGACGCATAGCCTGCTGTTGTAACCTGTTCATTGTTACCTTACCTGCCTATGATAAACTGTTTAGTATAGGTTGGCATGAACCATCAGTGACCCCACCACCTTACCTTGTTGCCCCTGCTTGATCATCGACGACTCGATCAACGTGATCGTCGATCAGAGACAGACGCCTCACTTCACACCCCCTTAGTTGTACGACTCTGCATAGTTACTATCGAGTGCCAAGGGTGATACCTCGTAACGCACTCCTGATGAATACTCTGCAGTGTAGCTGTTCGGTCGTGGTCATCGAGGGTGATTCCTCCTTCTCCACCTCCGATACGACTCTGTCGTGCAACCCCTCAGTGTGAACCTCGAGGGTGATACCTCATACGTTCACCCTGATGATTATGACCACACGGTTACTTGACCTTTGTCACATGCGGGTCCACCCTGGTGGGTACCCGCTGGGGATCTATGTTGTCGAGTGTGCCGGAAGGGCACTCGAGTGTGATACTGTGGCGGAGCTTCAGAAACTCTGAATGTTTCCGCTTGTTACTAAATGAGCTGATCGGATCTGGGTGTGTGATCTGAGTGGGTCGACGTGCCCTATACGCACTACCACCACGCGGGATTATGGTTATGGCACCCTCTACGATGTACGTTTCTCCGAAAGCTCATCAGACGTCATGATTCACCGTGCGGGCTGATCGTCGGGATTGGGCTGGTTACTTCACTGGCGAGTTCAGTGTCGCGCCTGCACCCCGGCCAGCCACGCAACGCGCAGGGTGCCTAGGGCGATGGCCCAAGACCTCTGGGTGCATAGGTTAGTCCGGCGTGCTGACCTCTCTGCTGAGCCTAGGTAGAGCGCTGCTTCGTGTTGATCTTCCGAGGACGGGCATTACCCAGCAAGTATGTCCGGCCAGAGTTGATCGAGCGTGTTGGGTAACAGTAGTGCACCCCTGCAGGGATGAATGATCTATCGATAGCCGGTCCTACGGTAAAGGACGCTCAGTTTGTGTATCCCGAGCTACTACTTAAACTGGATACTTGTTACTTAATTGAAGCTACGGGATTACTTTCTAGCTGGGAGTCGAGGAAGGATCTTTGAGCTGTACTTCAACATGTTTGCTGAATAAAATGCTATTCTACTCTCTTCTACTGCTGCAAGATGATGGCTTTGAGAAGATGTTTGAAGATGCTAGTCTTCGATAGGACTAGGCCTCCTCTCTATTCTGGCATTTCTGCAGCCCAGTCCACATATACAGCCTTTTTCTCCATTGATAATGTTGCATATGTAGTATAGATCCTTGCTTGCTGAGTACTTCGGATGAGTACTCATGGTTGCTTTATTTTCTCTTTTCCCCCATATACCCCACCTTGATGATACACCAGACGATGGAGTCCAGGAGCCAGACGCCACCACCGGAGCCTACTACCAGGCGGGTCCAGAGGGCACGTACTACTGGATCGAGCCAGCTGACCAGGAGTAGGATCGGAGGCTCCCAGGCAGGAGGCCAACGCCTTTCGATCTAGTGTCGCTGTTTGTGCTAGCCTTCTTAAGGCAAAACTTGTCTAACTATGTCTGTACTCAGATAATATTTGTATGACTAACTTATGTATTCGGATCTTCGGATCCCTGGTCTGTAATATTGTGGACCTCCGTTTATTTGTGTTTAGAGTTGTGTTGTGATATCTTCCCGTGAGTCCCTGGGCTTGATCGTACACGTTTGCGTGTATGATTAGTGTACGATTGAACCGGGGGCGTCACAAGTTGGTATCAGAGCCGACTGCCTGTAGGAAGCCCCCTCCAAATTCCTTGGCCGAAGTTGAGTCTAGAAACCGAGAAACTAATTTACTAACTTGGCTGTGTGGCTTACGGGCCCACGTCGCCAACTGGGTGGTATTAGGATCTTTTATTCCTCGTCTATAGTCTGGGACTCTAATCTCTCTTCTATTCGGGTTAAATAAAGTTTACTAACGCCGACACTTAGGATCTCGTAAATTCTGTCTACCCGGAGAGCTAGATATCTGTGCGATTTCCCTGTCGTTGATCTGATTAGTCTGATAATCATTTTTCTTTCCATTGTTTTGTTTAACCTTTCTCTTCGAGTTGTGTTAAACTTCTCATTGTCGTTTGACGAACCTGGATTTCCTCTATTTCAGATGGACTGTTTGTTTCCACCGCGTCCTACGACACAGCTTTTGCTTCGCACTTGGGCTCGTGATGCCCCTGGGTTTCCAGCTGTCCTGATCGCTCTCATGACCAGACTTGGCTACCGCTGGTACCCTGAGTACATGGTTTACAAGGATTACCGCGAGTTCAATCAGGAGCAGTACCATGCTGATGTTCGTATCTATGATCGGCAGAATGACTCAGACACCGAGCTGCACCTTTTTCATGGTATCGGCGTGACGATTGAGATGGCAGTACATGATGCCACCTACTCTGCTGTCGCACGTCTTCGAGGACAGTTCAGTGATATCTTGGATGACTCTGAGTTCCGATACATTCCGTATGCCCCTGCTGGAGATGCTACCGGATACTACACAGCTATCTGTGCCCCATATGAGCCTCGTCAATATGACCACCGCGTTCTGATTCAGTGCACTCAGGCTCTGGATCGCACTGTTCGGGCTCTTGCCATCGAGTTGGTTGCCACTCGAGCACGTCTCTACGATGCTATGACGCAGTTGCTGCCCGCTGTTCGTGCAGGGATACATCCGGAGCACATCCTTTACCCGCGCAGGACTCAGATGTATGCTGGTATTTACTGGCCTGCTATTGGAGGTCACACACCTACACGTGGACCTCTTCTTACAGCTCGAGACCGGGTTCTGCATCAGAGTGCACATGGAGCACAGGATCCTACCGCGACGAATATTCGTCGTCCGCACTCGCAGTTACCCCGTTATAGTGGTTTTCTCTGACGTTGATGTAGCCTTTGCTATGTCTCGTTGTGTACTTCCTTACCGCGTGCCTGCGCGCCGCCTAGTATGTCTAGCTTTTAATTTGTGCTGTTATGCTGTCCGCATGTACCCGACTTTGTGTATGGATCTGTATGTCTTAATCGACTACTGTTATGTATCTATTACACTGCTTAAAGTATTGTCGTGTTACATCATGCTTGTCGCTAAACACTCGCAATTGCTTTTACTAAACTACCCCCTGTTGATACTTAGCAGGATGGTTAGACCAGGTGGTCGTGGTCGTGCCCCTGAACGTCCACCACCGCCAGACTATATGGCAGCTATGATGCAACAGTTCGAGCTCAACCGCCAGTTCATGGTTGGAATCATGGCTCAGTTTCCGCATCAGAACAACCAGAACCCACCTTCAATAACACTGTCGGAGTTTATGCGACTTAACCCTACTCACTTCCGCAACTCTGACAAGCCACTGGATGCTGATGACTGGCTCCGCGATATCACTCACGAGATGGAGTCTGCTAATGTCGCCCCCGCCAACTTTGTCACCTTCGCGTCCTTTTTCTTAAAAGGGCCTGCTGCTCAATGGTGGGACACACACAAGCGTTCACTGCATGTTGGAACAGTCATTAACTAGTATGAGTTCCAGGCTGCTTTCCGTACACGCTACATCCCTCAAGCAATTATGGAACGCATGAAGACCCAGTTCCGCAACCTCACTCAGGGCAACAAAACTGTCGAAGCTTATCAGCGGGGATTTCTTGATCTCTCCCGCTATGCTGAAGAAGACATCGCCACAGATGCTCGCAGATAGGAGAAGTTCTGTAATGGACTCCACCCTGACCTCAAGCTTGCACTTGCTGCTCAAGACTACAATGACTTCTCAACTCTAGTGAACAAGGCTATTCTTGTTGCGACCGCTCAGATGGAACACAAGGACTCGCAGAAGAGCTATCGTGATGCTGGCTCATCTTCGGGCTCAGCACAGAAGCGTAAAGTTTGGCTTCCCAACAATGCGTTCCGTCCCAATACCTCGGCTCCAAAGAACAATGCTGCACCACGTCTGCCTCCTCCACCACCGAGACCGTCAAAGACTCAAGCTATTCAGAACAATGCCCCTCTTCGTCCTGAAGATGGTTTGTGCTTCAAGTGCCGCAAACCAGGCCACCAGGCTAAAGACTGCCGCCAGACTCAGAATCAGTTAGATTTTCCCCGTGCTGGCCGTGGATATGGCCGTGGCAACAATCAGACCCGCAACTATAATACTGGGTCTGCTTCACGTGGTCGTGGTCACGCTTACAACATTGACATTGAAGAAGTCCAGGATCAACCTGCTACTGTGATGGGTACCCTTCTTGTTAACTTAGTACCTGCTTCTGTATTATTTGATTCAGGAGCATCGCATTCATTCATGTCTGAAGCATTTGCATTATCTCATGACATTGCATTCGAAAAGATGAACCTGCCAATAGTTGTCCGTACCCCTGGAGGTCAATGTCAAACCACTATGATGGCACACAATGTCCCTGTTGAAATCGAGGGATTTGAATTCCTGGCTTCACCTATTATCCTGAAGTCTTCCACCATAGACCTCATACTCGGAATGGATTGGTTGAAAGCTCACATTGCTTCGATCAATTGTGCCTCTAAAATTATCCAACTTCTTCAACCCACCGATGAGATAGTGAATTATACCGCCCGCATTACTCGAGATGCTGAAGCCCAGATATATGCTCTGAATGTATTGAACGCTTCACCTCTAGAAGGAATCGAGAACGTTCCTGTCGTTCGAGATTTTCCAGACGTTTTTCCCGAAGAACTTCCAGGCATACCCCCGGCTAGAGCTGTCGAGTTTGTCATTGACTTGAAGCCTGGCACCGTCCCTATTGCCAAGCGACCTTATAAGATGCCTCCGCATCACCTTCTTGAGCTTAAGGAAGAAATCGACAAGTCACTTAGGAAAGGTTTCATCCGCCCCAGTTCCTCTGCTTGGGGAGCACCTTCATTCTTCGTTAAGAAGAAGGATGGAACTAACCGTTTGGTTCAGGATTACCGGCCCATTAAGCAAGCCACAATCCAGAATAAATACCCACTGCCCCGTATCAATGATCTTTATGATCAACTCGCTGGATCATCGGTGTTCTCTAAACTCGACTTGAGGTTGGGTTATCACCAGATCCGTGTCCGTGAAGAGGACATTCCCAAGACTGCATTCGTCACTCGTTATGGCTCCTATGAATACACCGTCATGTCATTTGGCCTAACGAATGCTCCAGCTACATTCTCTCGTCTGATGAATTATATATTCATGGATTACCTCGACAAATTCGTCGTGGTATATCTAGATGATATTCTGGTCTATTCTAAGAATGAAGAAGAACATGCTGAACATCTCCGCCTTGTTCTAGAAAGGCTCCGAGAACACCAGTTGTATGCCAAGTATTCCAAATGCGAATTTTGTCTTCCTGAAGTAACTTACCTTGGACATGTGACTTCCAAGGATGGGATTGCTGTTAACCCCGAACGAGTTCAGGCTATTCTTGACTGGACTACCCCGAAGAACGTCAAGCAAGTCAGAAGTTTTCTCGGACTCGCTAGTTATTGCCGTCGATTCGTTGAGAACTTTTCCAAGATTGCAAAACCATTGACAAATCTGCTTCACAAAGGTGTTAAATTTGAGTGGACAGAAAAATGTCAAGAAAGCTTTCAGACACTAAAAGATAAATTGACATCTGCCCTAGTACTAGCACCCCCGGATTCCCAAAAGGATTTCATGATATACTGTGATGCATCTCGTCAAGGATTAGGCTGTGTCCTAATGCAAGAGTGCAAAGTGATTGCTTATGCCTCCCGACAATTGCGTCCTCATGAAGAAAATTATCCCATGCATGATCTTGAACTTTCTGCGGTTATTTATGCCCTGAAGCTATGGCGACATTACCTTCTCGGTAACCGTTGCGAGATATACACGGATCACCAAAGCTTGAAGTATTTATATACTCAACCAGATCTGAACCTTCGTCAACAATGATGGCTCGAAACAATTGCCGATTATGATATGAATATTTCATACACCCCTGGCAAGGCTAATGTAATGGCCGATGCTTTAAGTCGCAAGTCTTATAGCAACAATCTTATGGTTCAAGAAACACAACCTCTTCTCCATGAAGAGCTTTGCAAATTTAACCTCCATATTGTTCCACAGGGTTATCTCAATACCCTGGTTGTCGAACCAGATTTAGAACACGGCATTAAGGTTGTACAAAGGTATGACACTGAAGTTGAAAAGATCAAGCGGTACCTCGAGAAAGGAAAGCCGTCGGAATTCCATCTTGATGCAGATGGGATCCTATTTTTCCAACACCGTCTCTTCGTACCCAAGTTCAAGAATGAGAGGGAAAACGTTATGAAGGAAGCTCATGACACTCCCTTGTCTATTCACCCTGGTAGCACAAAGATGTACCGTGACATTTGTCAAAGATTCTGGTGGCCTAATATGAAGCAAGACATTGCTCGTTATGTTGCTGAGTGTGACATTTGCCGCCGCATTAAAGCAGAACATCAAAGGCCTGCTGGAACTCTGCAACCCCTTGAAATTCCTGAATGGAAATGGGACAAGGTCCAAATGGATTTAATTACTGGTTTTCCCAGATCTCAGAAGGGTCATGATGCTATTTTTGTCGTCATTGACCGATTCTCCAAGGTTGCTCACTTTCTGCCTGTTAAGGAGACAATCACTGCTAGCCAGTTAGCAGACTTGTATGTTTCCCGAATTGTGTCACTCCACGGTGTTCCGTTGGAGATTAGTTCTGATCGTGGCAGCCTCTTCACCTCCAGATTCTGGAATAGTTTCCAAGAAGCTATGGGAACTCATCTGTCTTTCAGCACCGCTTTTCACCCTCAGTCTCAGGGTCAAGTTGAACGAGTTAATCAAGTGCTCGAAGATATGCTTCGAGCTTGCGTCATCTCCTTTGGTAAGAAATGGGAGGAATCTCTTCCGTATGCCGAATTCTCTTACAACAATAGCTATCAAGCTAGTCTGAAGATGGCACCGTTTGAAGTTCTATACGGTCATAAGTGTCGAACCCCTCTGAATTGGTCAGAAACTGGGGAACGCTCACTCGTCGGACCGGACATTATTCGGCAAGCTGAAGAACAAGTCCGCATTGTTCGTGAACATTTGAAATCTGCTCAGTCTCATCAGAAGAGCAACTATGGTCGTAAGCACCAGGAAATGGTCTATCAACCTGGCGAACAAGCAACTATGGTCGTAAGCACCAGGAAATGGTCTATCAACCTGGCGAACAAGCTTACCTTCGTGTCACTCCATTGAAAGGCACTCATCGGTTCGGAATCAAAGGCAAGTTAGCTCCACGCTACATTGGCCCGTTCCGTATTCTTGCTCGTCGAGATGAAGTGGCATATCAATTGGAATTGCAGCCAAATCTTTCACAAGTACATGATGTCTTTCATGTATCCCAACTCCGTCGCTGCTTCAAGGATCCTATTCGAGCTGTGGATCATGAAGCGCTTGAATTACGGGAAGATCTGTCTTATTCAGAACATCCCATCCGTATTCTTGATCAAGCTGAGCGTCGAACTCGTCAAAAGTCAATCAAGTTCCTCAAGGTTCAGTGGTCGAATTATTCTGAAGATGAAGCCACTTGGGAACGCGAGGATCGTCTTCGCGAAGAATACCCCTCTTTCTTTCAGTGTTCCTCTTAATTCTCGGGACGAGAATTCTTAATAGATGAGGAGAGTTGTAACACCCCCTGTCATTAGCCACAGTAATCACTTTTGATAATGACATGTCAGCCAGTTCAACAGTGCATAATCATCATTAGCATCATATTGCATTTCAACTCCTAAGCCAAATTCAAATTTAAATAAAAGTGGAATATAAAAGTTGTCCAACATAAAAATTGAAATGTTCGATAAATAACAAATATTGCAGAGGCTAGTCTAAAATTATAGCCAACAGATAATAAAATACTTAGGTGGCTCTAACATAATTAAAACCGTAAGGATTAATGCATTTTAATTATTATAAAAATTGTGGGAGCTCCTATTTTCTCCAAACTAATTTTTGGTAGTGTTAGGTGATGCCTAGTGTTTATTGGAACATTTGTTGTGTTGTACAAAAATCGTTCACAAGTTGGAATCAGAGCCGACTGCCTGTAGAAGCCCCTCCAAATTCTTGGCCGAGTTGAGTTAGAAAACCGAGAGAAACTATTTACTAACTTGGCTGTGGGGTTACGGGCCCACGTCGCTCAACTGGGTGGTATTAGGATCTTTTTTCCTCGTCTATAGTCTGGGACTCTAACTCTCTCTTCTATTCGGGTTAAATAAAATTTACTACCGCCGACCCTTAGGTCTCGTGTAATTCTGTCTACCCGGAGAGCTAGATATCTGTGCGATTTCCCTGTCGTTGATCTGATTAGTCTGATAATCATTTTTTTTTCCATTGTTTTGTTAACCTTTCTCTTCGAGTTGTGTTAAACTTCTCATTGTCGTTTGACGAACCTGGATTCCTCTATTCAGATGGACTGTTTGTTTCCACCGCGTCCTACGACACAAGCTTTTGCTTCGCACTGGCTCGTTGATGCCCCTGGGTTTCCAGCTGTCCTGATCGATCTCATGACCAGACTTGGCTACCGCTGGTACCCTGAGTACATGGTTTACAAGGATTACAGCGAGTTCAATCAGGAGCAGTACCATGCTGATGTTCGTATCTATGATCGGCAGAATGACTAGCACCGAGCGAACCTTTTTCATGGTATCGGCGTGACGATTGAGATTGCAGTACATGATGCCCTACTTGCTGTCGCACGTCCTTCGAGGACAGTTAGTGATATCTTGGATACTCTGAGTTCCGATACATCTCCGTATGCCCCTGCTGGAGATGCTAACGGAGAATACACAGCTATCTGTGCCCCATATGAGCCTGTCAATATGACCACCGGTTCTGATTCAGTGACTCAGGCTCGGAGCACTGTTCGGGCTCGCCATCGAGTTGGTTGCCACTCGAGCACAGTCTCTACGATGCTATGACGCAGTTGCTGCCCGCTGTTCGTGGGGATACATCCGGAGCACATCTTTACACCGCGCAGGCTCAGAGTATGCTGGTATTACTGCTGCTATTGGAGGTCAAACCACCTACACGTGGACTCTCTTACAGCTCGCCGACCGGGTTCTGCCATCAGAGTGCACATGGAGCACAGGATCTACCGCGACGAATATTCGTCGTCCGCACTCGCATTTACCCCGTTATAGTGGTTTTCTCTGACGTTGATGTAGCCTTTGCTATGTCTCGTTGTTGTACTTCCTTACCGCGGCCTGCGCGCGCCTAGTATGTCTAGCTTTTAATTGTGCTGTTATGCTGTCCGCTGTACCCGACTTTGTGTATGGATCTGTATGTCTTAATCGACGACTACTGTTATGTATCTATACAACTGCTTAAAGTATTGTCGTGTTACATCATGCTGTCGCTAAACACTCGCAATTGCTTTTACTAACTACCCCTGTTGATACTTAGCAGGATGGTTAGACCAGGTGGTCGTGGTCGTGCCCCTGAAACGTCCACCACCCCAGACTATATGGCAGCTATGATGCAACCGTTCGAGCCAACCGCCAGTTCATGTGTGGAATCATGGCTCAGTTTCCGCATCAGAACAAACCGAACCCCCTTCAATAACACTGTGGAGTTTATGCGACTTAAACCCTACTCACTTCCGCAACTCCTGACAAGCCACGGATGCTGATGACTGGTCCGTCGATATCACTCACGAGATGGATGTCTGCTAATGTCGCCCCCGCCAACTTTTGCACCTTCGCGTCCTTTTTCTTAAAGGGCCCTGCTGCTCAAATGTGGGACACACACAAGCGTCACTGCAGTTGAACAGTCATTAACTAGTATGAGTTCCAGGAGCTGCTTCCGTACACGCTACAATCCTCAAGCAATTATGGAACGCATGAAGACCCAGTTCCGCAACCTCACTCAGGCCACAAAACTGTCGAAGCTTATCAGCGGGGATTTCTTGATCTCTCCCGCTAGTGAAGAAGACATCGCCACAATGCTCGCAGATAGGAGAAGTTCTGTAATGGAACTCCACCCTGACCTCAAGCTTGCACTTGCGCTCAAGACTACAATGACTTCTAACTCTAGTGAACAAGGCTTATTCTTGTTGCGAGACCGCTCAGATGGAACACAAGGACTCGCAGAAGAGACGAGCTATCGTGATGCTGGCTCATCTTCGGGCTCAGCACAGAAGCGTAAGTTTGCTTCCCAACAATGCGTTCCGTCCCAATAACCTCGGCTCAAAGAACAATCTGCACCACGTCTGCTCCTCCACCACCGAGACCGTCAAGACTCAAGCTATTCAGAACAATGCCCCTCTTCGTCCCTGAAGATGGTTTTGTGCTTCAAGTGCCGCAACACCGGCCACCCGGCTAAGACTGCCGCCAGACTCAATCAGTTGTTAGACTTGTCCCGGCTGGCGTGGATATGGCCGTGGAAAATCAGACCCGCAACTATCATACTGGCTGCTTCACGTGGTCGTGGTCACGCTTACAACATTGACCATTAAGAAGGTCCGGATCAATGCTACTGTGATGGGACCCTTCTGTAACTTAGTACCTGCTTCGTAATTATTTGATCAGGAGATCGCATTCATTCATGTCTGACAGCATTTGCATTATCTCCTGACATTGCATTCGAAAAGATGAACCTGCCATAGTCAGTTTACCCCTGGAGGTCAATGTCAAACCACTTATGAGGCACACCAATGTCCTGTTAAATCGAGGGATTTGAATTCCTGGCTTCACCTATTATCTTGAAGTCTTCCACCATAGACTCATACTCGGAATGGTATGTTGAAAGCTCACAATTGCTTCGATCAAATTGTGCCTTAAAATATCCAACTTCTTCAACCCACGATGAGATAGTGAATTATACCGCCCGCATTACTCGAGATGTCTGAGCCCAGATATATGCTCTGAATGTATTGAACGCTTCACCTCTAGAAGGAATCGAGAACGTTCCTGTCGTTCGAGATTTTCCAGACGTTTTTTCCGAAGAACTTCCAGGCATACCCCCTAGAGGTTCGAGTTTGTCATTGATTGAAGCCTGGCACCGTCCCTAATTGCCAAGCGACATATAAGATGCCTCCGCATCACTTCTTGAGCTTAAGGAGAAATCGACAGTCACTTAGGAAAGGTTTATCACGCCCCAGTTCCTCTGCTTGGGAGCACCTTCATTCTTCGTTAAGAGAAGGATGGAACTAACCGTTTGGTTCAGGATTACCGGCCATTAAGCAGCCACAATCCAGAATAAATACCCACTGCCCCGTATCAATGATCTTTATGATCAACTCGCTGGATCATCGGTGGGTTCTCTAAACTCGACTTGAGGTTGGGTTATCACAGATCGTGTCCGTGAAAGGACATTCCCAAGACTGCATTCGTACTCGTTATGGCTCCTGAATACACCGTCATGTCATTTGGCCTAACGAAGCTCAGCACATTCTCTCGTTGATGATATATATTCATGGATTACCTCGACAATTCGTCGTGGTATATCTAGATGATATTCTTGGTCTATTCTAAGAATGAAGAATGAACATGTGAACATCTCCGCCTTGTTCTAGAAAGGCTCCGAGAACACCAGTTGTATGCAAGTATTCCAAAAGCGAATTTTGTCTTCCTGAAGTTAACTATACCTGGACATGTGACTTCCAAGGATGGGATTGCTGTTAACCCCGAACGAGTTCAGGCTATTCTTGAAGGGACTACCCCGAAGAACGTCAAGCAAGTCAGAAGTTTTCTCGGACTCGCCTAGTTATGCCGTGATTCGTTGAGAACTTTTCCAAGATTGCCAACCATTGACAAATTGCTTAACTTAATTAATCCTGATTAGTTAATCTAATTAAGTAGTTAGTGTTAATTAAACAGTAATTTAGTTAATTAAACCTAATTAACTTAGCAGCCTATGACAGGTGGGACCCACCCTGTCAGGTGGCTGCTGACGTCAGCATGATGTCTTGCTGACGTCATCAATCACTATTCTGGATAATGTTTATTTTAAATAATTAAATAAATTCAGAAATTAATAAAAACTTTAGAAAATCATATTAAATAAACCGTAACTCCGATGAAAATACTTTATACATGAAACTTGCTGAGAATTTCGATACGAACCTGAATACGCCCTCCGTATTCCCGTCTGACGCCCGTAGCTATATGAATGTTGAACATTTAGACCGATTTCGATAAATGAATAGTGCCCCACTTTAATTAAATAAATCGAAATAAATTTCTATATTAACTAAATCATTTAGTTAGGCAGTAGAACACCTCCGCGTATCATTTAGGCATGTCATACATGTTGTTTGCATTATTGCCGTGAATTTATTGTTTCTCTCCCCCTCCTTCTCTCTCTCGATAGACGCCGAGACCGACGTCGCTGTTGCCGAGTACGACTAGGCTACCGACGAGCAGCCCGTTGACGACCTCCCTCTCTTGCCAGAGCAACCAAGCAAGCCCCCCCCTTTGAGCATCCAGATATCGCCCATTCCATTCTCCTGCTTGCATTAGATTTTGCTACTGTTAATGTATGCTCCTATTCTGATGCATAGCCTGCTGTTGTAACCTGTTCATTGTTACCTTACCTGCCTATGATAAACTGTTTAGTATAGGTTGGTATGAACCATCAGTGACCCCACCACCTTACCTTGTTGCCCCTGCTTGATCATCGACGACTCGATCAACGTGATCGTCGATCAGAGACAGACGCCTCACTTCACACCCCCTTAGTTGTACGACTCTGCATAGTTACTATCGAGTGCCAAGGGTGATACCTCGTAACGCACTCCTGATGAATACTCTGCAGTGTAGCTGTTCGGTCGTGGTCATCGAGGGTGATTCCTCCTTCTCCACCTCCGATACGACTCTGTCGTGCAACCCCTCAGTGTGAACCTCGAGGGTGATACCTCATACGTTCACCCTGATGATTATGACCACACGGTTACTTGACCTTTGTCACATGCGGGTCCACCCTGGTGGGTACCCGCTGGGGATCTATGTTGTCGAGTGTGCCGGAAGGGCACTCGAGTGTGATACTGTGGCGGAGCTTCAGAAACTCTGAATGTTTCCGCTTGTTACTAAATGAGCTGATCGGATTTGGGTGTGTGATCTGAGTGGGTCGACGTGCCCTATACGCACTACCACCACGCGGGATTATGGTTATGGGGCCCTCTGCGATGTACGTTTCTCCGAAAGCTCATCAGACGTCACGATTCACCGTGCGGGCTGATCGTCGGGATTGGGCTGGTTACTTCACTGGCGAGTTCAGTGTCGCACCTGCACCCCGGCCAGCCACGCAACGCGCAGGGTGCCCAGGGCGATGGCCCAAGACCTCTGGGTGCATAGGTTAGTCCGGCGTGCTGACCCCTCTGCTGAGCCTAGGTAGAGCGTTGCTTCGTGTTGATCTTCCGAGGACGGGCATTACCCAGCAAGTATGTCCGGCCAGAGTTGATCGAGCGTGTTGGGTAACAGTAGTGCACCCCTGCAGGGATGAATGATCTATCGATAGCCGGTCCTATGGTAAAGGACGCTCAGTTTGTGTATCCCGATCTACTACTTAAACTGGATACTTGTTACTTAATTGAAGCTTCGGGATTACTTTCTCGCTGGGAGTCGAGGAAGGATCTTTGAGCTGTACTTCAACATGTTTGCTAAATAAAATGCTATTCTACTCTCTTCTACTGCTGCAAGATGATGGCTTTGAGAAGATGTTTGAAGATGCTAGTCTTCGATAGGACTAGGCCTTCTCTCTATTCTAGCATTTCTGCAGCCCAGTCCACATATACAGCCTTTTTCTCCATTGATAATGTTGCATATGTAGTATAGATCCTTGCTTGCTGAGTACTTCGGATGAGTACTCACGGTTGCTTTATTTTCTCTTTTCCCCCATATACCCCACCTTGATGATACACCAGACGATGGAGTCCAGGAGCCAGACGCCACCACCGGAGCCTACTACCAGGCGGGTCTAGAGGGCACGTACTACTGGATCGAGCCAGCTGACCAGGAGTAGGATCGGAGGCTCCCAGGCAGGAGGCCAACGCCTTTCGATCTAGTGTCGCTGTTTGTGCTAGCCTTCTTAAGGCAAAACTTGTCTAACTATGTCTGTACTCAGATAATATTTGTATGACTGACTTATGTATTCGGATCTTCGGATCCCTGGTCTGTAATATTGTGGACCTCCGTTTATTTGTGTTTAGAGTTGTGTTGTGATATCTTCCCGTGAGTCCCTGGGCTTGATCGTACACGTTTGCGTGTATGATTAGTGTACGATTGAACCGGGGGCGTCACAGTTGAACTAGCTCTAAAGCCTAGTACAAATAAATTTACACTACATTTGAAGTAGCTCTATAGTCTAGTACAAATAATTTTACACTATAGTTGAACTAGCTCTATAAGCTAGTTCATATAATTTTACACTAGAATTGAACTAGCTCTATAGCCTAGTACAAATATTTTTACACTAGAGATGAACTAGTTCTATAAGCTAGTTAAAACAATTTTACACTAGAGCTGAACTAGCTCTATAGCCTAGTACAAATAATTTTACACTAGAGTTGAACTAGCTCTAGAAGCTAGTTCAAATAATTTTACACTAGAGTTGAAATAGCTCTATAGCCTAGTACAAATATTTTTACACTAGAATTGAACTGGCTCTATAAGCTAGTTAAAATAATTTTACACTAGAGTTGAACTATCTCTATAGCCTATTAACACTAATTTTATACTAGAATTCACTAGCTCTATAAGTTATTCAAATAATTTTACACTAGAGTTTAACTCTCTATAGTTCTAGTACAAATATTTCCACTAGAGTGAACGCCTATACCTACTTAAGAATAATTTTTACACAACAGAGTTGAACTATCTCTATAATCTAGTACAATAATTTTACACTAGAGTGAACTACCTCTATAGCCTTACAAATAATTTTACACTAGAGTTGAACTAGCTCCTATACCGTAGTACAAATAATTTTTATACTTGAGTTGAACTAGCTCTATACGCTAGTTCAAATAATTTCACACTAGAGTTTGAACTATCCTTATATACCTAGTTCAAATAAGTTTACACAAGAGTTGAACTAGTTTTTTTTATATCCATAATATTTTACACTAGAGTGATTAGCTCTATAACCTAGTACCAATAATTTTACACTAGAGTTGAACTAGCTCTATAGTCAGTACAAATAATTTTACACTACAGTCGACTCGCTCTATTATAAGCTAGTTCAATAATTTTACAATAGAGTTGAACTAATCTATAGCCTAGTACAAATAATTTTTACACTAGAGTTGAACTGCTCTATAACAGTTAAAACAATTTTACACTAGAGTTGAAACTAGCTCTAATAGCTTAGTTTAAATATTTTACACAGAGTTAAACTAGTCTATAATCTAGTACAGAATATTTACATCGAGTCAACTACCTCTATACCTAGTACAAATAATTTTACCTAGAGTTTGAACTAGCTCTTAACCCTAGTACAAATAATTTTATACTGGATTTAACTAGCTCTAATAAGCTAGTTCAAATAATTTCACAGTAGAGTTGAACTATCTTTATAGCCTAGTTCAAATAAGTTTTACACAAGAGTTGAACTAGTTTTATAATCCAGTATATATAATTTTACACTAGAGTAGAATTAGCTCTATAACCTAGTACAAATAATTTTACACTAGAGTTGACTAGCTCTATAGTCTAGTACAAATAATTTTCCACTACAGTGAACTAGCTCTATAAGCAGTTCAAATATTTTTACAATAGAGTTGAACTAACTCTATAGCCTAGTACAATATTTTTACACTAGTTGAACTAGCTCTATAAGCTAGTTAAAACAATTTTACACTAGAGTTGAACTAGCCTATAGCCTAGTACAAATAATTTTACACTAGAGTTGAACTTTCTCTATAAGCAGTACAAACAATTTTACACAGAGTTGAACTAGTTCTATAGCCTAGTACAAATATTTTACACTAGAGTTGAACTAGCTCTATAAGCTAGTTAAGATAATTTTCACACTAGGGTTGACTACTCTATAGACTAGTACAAATAATTTTTCACTAGATTTCAACTAGCTCTGTAACTAGTTCAAATAATTTTACACTAAGTTAACTCTCTCTATACCTAGTCCAATAAATTTACACTAAGTTGAACTAGTCTATAGCCTAGTCAAATAATTTCACAGAGTTGACTAGTTCTAATAACCTAGTACAGATATTTTACACTAAGGTCAAGTAACCTCTAATACCTGGTACAAATAATTTTACACTAGAGTTTAACTAGCTCATAGCTGAGTTCAATAATTTTACACATAATTGAACTAGTTCTATAATTTAGTACAATATTTTTACACTAGAGTGAACTAGCTCTATACCCTAGTACAAATATTTTACACTAAGTTGAACTAGCTCTATAGTCCTAGTACAAATAATTTTACACTATAGTTGAACAACCTCTATAAGCTAGTTCAATAATTTTACACTAGAGTGGAATTTGCTCTATAGCCTAGTACAAATAATTTACACTAGAGTTGAATTAGCTCTATAGCCTAGTACAAATAATTTTTGCACTGGAGTTGAACTAGCTCTATAGCCTCGTTTAAATAATTTTACACAAGAGTTAACTAGTCCTATAATCTAGAACATATAATTTTACACTAAAAGTTAATATACTTTATACCCTAATCAAATATTTTACACAAGAATTGAAGTAGTTCTATAATCTAGTACAGTAATTTACATAGAGTTGAACTATCTTGATAGCATAGTTCAAACAAGTTTACACAAGAGTTGAACTGCTTTATAATGCTAGTAAATATTAATTTACACTAGAGTTGAACTACTCTATACCTAGTACAATAATTTTTACACTATGTAAAACATACTCTATAAGCTAGTTCAAATAATTTTACACTAGAGTTGAACTACTCTTAAGCCTAGTACAAATATTTTTACTCTAGAGTTGAACTTGCTCTATAACTAGTTAAAACAATTTTAACTAATTGAACTAGCTCTATAGCCTAGTAAAATAATTTTAACACTAGAGTTGAACAGCTCTATAAGCTAGTTAAAATAATTTTACACAAGAGTTGAACTAGCTCTATAGCCTAGTACAAATAATTTTACACTAGGGTTCAAACTAGCTCTAAAGCTAGTCACATAATTTTACACTAGAGTTTAGCTAGCTCTATAGCCTTGTCCAAATAATTTTACAACTAGAGTTGAACTAGCTCTATAGCCTAGTTCAATAATTTTACCAAGAGTTAACTAGTTCTATAACCTTGTACAAATAATTTTACACGAGAGTCAAGTACCTCATAACCTAGTACAAATAATTTTACACTAGAGTTGAACTAGCTCTATAGCGAGTTCAAATAATTTTACACGAGAATTGAACTAGTTCTATAATCTAGTACATATAAGTTTAAACTAGAGTTTAACTAGCTCTATACCCTAGTATAAATAATTTTACACTAGAATTGAAGTAGCTCTATAGCCTAGTACAAATTATGTTACACTAGAGTTGAACTAGCTCTATAACCTAGTTCAAATAATTTTACACTAGAGTTGAACTAGTTCTATAGCCTAATACAAATATTTTTACACTAGAGTTGAACTAGCTCTATAAGCTAGTTAAAATAATTTTACACTAGAGTTGAACTAGCTCTATAGCCTTGTACAAATAATTTTACACTAGAGTTCAACTAGCTCTGTAAGCTAGTTCTAATAATTTAACACTAGATTTGAACTAGCTCTAAGCTTGACGCCACCCCGGCGTAATCGTGCACTAATCATACACGCAAATGCACACTGTCAAGCCTAAGACTCACTTGAAGATATCACAACACTCTAAAAACATAAATAAGTCATACAAGCTTTATATTACAAGCCAGGGCCTCCTGAGGCTCGAATACATAGCTCGTTGATCAAGCGTCAGCGGAAGCATCAGAATCTGAGTACAGATATAAAAGAAAACCAAAAGGCATTTTGAAAGGCGGGCAAAATAAAACACTACGATCGAAAGGCGTAGGCCTCCTGCCTAGGACCCTCCAACCTACTCCTGGTCGTTAGCCATCTTGAAGTAGTAGCCGTCCCGTGGGGTAGAAATAATCGTCGGCGGGCAGCTGTCTCAGGGGCTCCGTCATCGGATCACGACAACTGATAGGTGGAAAAAGAAAGCAAAGCAACCGTGAGTACTGTGAAGTACTCAGCAAGCAAGGATCTACACTACATATGCAACATTATCAAAAAGGAGGCTGTATAAGTGGACTGGGCTGCAAAATGCCAGAATAGAGAGAAGGCCGTCCTAACGAAACTAGCATCTCACATCTTCAACGATCTTGCAGCATTTGAAGAGTACAGTATAGCAATAATGTAAAGTGTAGTGGAATCAATTAACAGTCTCGCCCAGAGATCCTTTCTCGACTCCCTAGAAGCGATCCCGAGCCACATATCCAAGTATCATCCAGGAAATACCAGAAGGTAAACCAGGGTAGATATTGGACGGTGAAATGATCTGCAGAGACAAGTATTTAACTTATCCAGGAAATGGGATCAAGGAGAAATATGGTCGGAACCACGATTGCAAAGGATCAATTCATAGATACAAGATGAACTTGTACCAGGGAAATAATTATTTTACGAGCAGCTTCTATGATAAGTTCTACCATCGAGTCCATGGGCATGAACACAAGGTTCAAGGTCGACCCCCACTTCTTCAATGCACAACTTTTCATTCACTTCTCGTTTTCGAAGAAATTGTAGTGTTGAAGATTTATCTGGTGAAGCACCAGAAGAGGATGACTCATAGAGTTTCTCGCGTTCTCGTAGATGGCAGAAGCATAGATACAACCCATCGGGACGATTTTACGAATCTATTAACTATATCCAAAGCAAGGGATGCGAACTGAAGCAGGTATCGGAGTCAAAGTGGGTGATACAATGTATCGAAGGTATTGGGTAACGGGGGATAGCTATCAAGGTTATGAATATGGAGGACATTATCAGATAATGTTCCACAAGATCCTGGCATACCGGAAAAGATAAGATTGTGGGTATCGGCAATCAATCAAATGAGGAAGATGCAAAGGCATCGATTATATAAACATCAAAATAATCGGCGCCTAAGCAAAAGGGGTTAGTATTCTCAAACGAAAGATCAAAAGCAGAGGCTTAATCATGGATGAGTAAGTTTGGTTAGAACTAGATGGGCAATCATTTGAACTTGACTGGCCGAGTTCCAGCCATATCCGAAATGATGTCTGAGCCAGAAGGAATAATTAGTAGGAAGAACTGATGATTGCGAGTATTCGCACACATGTTGAATCAATGAGAACGGAATGATAATGACAAGGGATATTAACAATAATTACTGACATATGGAGCTAACATAATGCAAGCAAGCAAGATTTTAGGAGCAGTAGCTGCAGAGATTCTCGGGTGTATCAGATAAATTGCAAAGTGCTTTAGGAATCACAGGACAACTGGGGATGAACAATCCTTGGTATGAGATGAATTAACCGCAGTGCGAAAAAGATGCACAGCAGTAGGCTCAAAGGATTCCCGATTAATGGGAGTAATTCGGGGTATCTCGCACATAAGTGAGCGACTAGATATGAAGTTACAAACGACAAGAATGGTTAGTTGTCCATGGGGGTTTTTGTCGGTGGTCTGGAACTGCAAAGACAGTGGGCACAAGGGTCTCGGGAACTTTGAGGAGTATCTTCGAGTCTTCTTCTGATGAAGCAAGCGATCATCGGTAATGTCGGGGCTTCTCGGAGAAAGTGGTTACGAGAACCTAATGTCGTGTTTTGTAATTTTTAATACCCGAAAGAAGAGATATTAGAGTCCCAGAGTAGGTGAGGAGTAAAAAGATCCATACCACCCATTGGCGACGTGGGCCCGTAGCCACACAGCCAAGTTAGTAAAACAGTTTTCGGACCACTAGACTCAACTTCGGCCAAGGATTGGGAAGGGGGTTCCTACAGGCATCGGCTCTGATACCAACCAGTGACGCCCCCGGCTTAATCGTGCACTATCATACACGCAAATGCACACGTCAAGCCTAAGGACTCACTTGAAGATATCACAACACAACTCTAAACACATAAATAAAGTCATACAAGCTTTATATTACAAGCCAGGGCCTCGAGGGCTCGAATACATAGCTCGATGGCATACAAGCGTCAGCGGAAGCATCAGATATCTGAGTACAGATTAAAAAAACGAAAGGCATTTAGAAAGGCGGGGCAAAATAAAACACCTACGATCGAAAGGCGTAGGCCCCTGCCTAGGACCCTCCGAACCTACATCCCTGGTCGTTAGCCATCTTGAGTCGTACCGTCCTCCGGGTTGTAGAAATAATCGTCGGCGGGGCACTATCCTCAGGGGCTCCGTCATCGTATCACCAACTGATATGGGGGAAAAGAAAGCAAAGCAACCGTGAGTACTGCGGGAAGTACTCAGCAAGCAAGGATCTACACTATCATATGCAACATTATCAAAAAGGATGCTGTATATGTGACTGGGCGCAGAATGCCAGAAAGAGAGAAGGCCTAGTCCTAACGAAGACTAGCCTCTTCACATCTTCAACGATCTTGCAGCAGTAGAAGCAGTACAGTATACATAATGTAAAGTAGTAGGTAATCAAGTAACACTCACCAGAGATCCTTTCTCGGACTCCCTGCGGAGGTAGTCCCGAGCCACATATCGATGGTATCATCCAGTTCTAGCTGTACCGATCGGATAACAACTCCGAGTGTCCTTACGTAGGACCAGCTATCGAGATGATGTTTCTTCCTGCGGGTGCACCAACTTACCCACCACGCTCGATTACTCCGGCCGGCACGACACTTTCCTGGGTCATGCCCGGCCTCGGCCAGGACGACAACACCGCAACCCTACTACAGCTCAGCGAGAGGTCCCGCCGGTCTACCTCCTAAGCGCAAGGGGTCTTGGGCCATTGCCCTCGCCCTCCGGTCGTTGCGTGCAAGCGAATCACGGCACACCTTTACCATGTAATGGCGTCATGTTGCGCCGACCCAAGCCCGCCCGCCGTGCTGAACTAGACGTCTGACAGAGCTTTCGGCTGATGTTATGAGATGCAGAACGCCCATACTATGCCCATGTGATGGTTAGTTGCTATCCACAGCAGAGGTCCGACCAGATCATATATCCATCGTAGTGTCCTAGTGGCTTGCGGTAACGACCAGAGACTCACGAAAGATGTGACCCCCGTCGCCCTGTCTCGAGGAACTTGCTGCAAGGGCTAAGAA
Source organism: Thinopyrum elongatum (assembly GCA_011799875.1). NCBI lineage: Eukaryota > Viridiplantae > Streptophyta > Magnoliopsida > Poales > Poaceae > Thinopyrum > Thinopyrum elongatum. Next base: position 110,581 of record JAAAXO010000103.1, on the reverse strand, counting down.
TGCCCGGCCGCGCCTCGTGGAATAAACTCACGGGTAACTATACATCACTCGCGGGTACCCTCAGGGTGTCGACCCGCCTTCTCAAGTATCAGTATCATCATTATTATAAGGCATCCGCTTGAGGCTACCAGGTCAAGGGGAATCCTAAGGAATCACCCTCAATGGAATTCCCGGCTCGATGTTGACGTCAAGGTGAACGAAGGAGAGAATCACCCTCGAGGTCCACACTTGAGGTGTTGCACACGGCGTCGGTGTCGGGGGTGGTTGTAGGAGGAATCACCCTCCTTTACACCGGCAAACGGACAACTACCTACAAGGTCATCATCGGAATGTCTGACGAGGTATCACCCTCGGCACTTGATGTCCCCCCAGTAGTGTCGAACATTTAAGGAGGAAGTGTCGTGCTGTGTCGGGGTCTGACTTTCAATCCGATGACTGGTCTTCTGATATCCAGCGGGGCAGTCGGGACAAGAGGGTCTCTGATATGGCTCTACCCATCCTATGCTAAACAGTTTAGGAATAACAGGTATGTATAAAAGTAGGTTACAAGTAAACAGGCTATGCAGCAGAGTAGGATAGTAATAGCGCAGTAACATCTAGTGCAAGCATAAGAGGGGAGAGAGTAGCCGATATCGGAATGCTCAAAATGGGGTGCTTGCCTGTTGCTCGGCGGCAAGGCAAGACGGTTAACTGAATCATCGGGCTCCTGAGCGGCGTCGACCTCGGGAGCTACGGCGACTCGGGGTCTAACGGAAGAGAAGAGGGGGAAACAAATAAAAACACAGCAACAGAAGGAATCACAAAGCTGACGGTCTACACAGCGGCTACCGATACGAAGAAGGGACCCACATCCGGGAAGTATTCCCGGTTCCGGACGTCTGTCAGAACGATGACGAGAGGGACGGTTGCATGTTTTGCGGTGGTTAGAGTCCAATGACAGCTAGGATGCATGCAGGGTTTCTAAAGACCTGACTAAACCATTTTAGTTATTTTAGGATTTAAGTTTGGAATTATTAATCGGTACGGGTGCACTATTCATCTACCAGGAAACGGGCAAAAAGTTACGGGTTCTCCTACGTAGAGGGTTCCGCATGATGACAGATGACATGGTTAGACTCGTCTCGTTTATTCTGATCAACTTTCATGTAGAAAGTTTTCTCATCCGAGCTACTGTATTTTTCAATGTATTTTTGAAGTTTTTAAATGATTTTCTGAAGTAACTGAAAATCTGCTAAGTCCTCAGCTGAAACAACAATTAGCTGTTTTCCAAAGCCGGTAGTTATTGATCTATTCAATCCTTGGTTTAGTGTCCTAACCATTCCTGATCAATATCTGTGATCTACAAGATGGTTATCATTTGCATCGCTGGTAGAGTTCATTTGCTTAACCAAAACTTTGCTTGAAAAGTGCCACTCGTTGTTAATTCCAGATACTGGATAGTAGTTCGTCCTAACAGAACGTAGCATTTTGTCATTTTCATAGGAATTTATCCATGCATTATTTGAGTTGGTCCAATGGAGTAAGTTGAGCTTGACATGTGTAATACCTGCTTATATTAAATTTTACTAATTGATGACACTTGTTTCGACGCTGTTTTGAGGCTGTTAATGAGGGCTAACCAGTGCTGTTTTCCAAAAGTCGTACGTGCTACAGTAACTGAACGTTACTGTCGGAGCGTAGCAGCAGCAAAACAGCACCAGCTGCTGCGCGGCGAGAGCTCGCCGGAGGGGCTCGGGAATGACCTACGCGCACCAAATCGAGCGAACAAGGGCTCGTTCGAACCAGCGTTGAATGCCGCATCCGATGGTGGCGTCAGTACGGGCGGCGGTGGCCGGAATATTCGCCGGCGTCGAGCCCGTTGGTGGTTTCGGCTGTCACGCAGGGATGCGCGACAAGGCACGTTTGCGATGACTAAAGCGGCTGTGGCGAACCTATGGAAACTCCAGGAACGCAACGGCGCCCCGCTCGAGTGGAGAGCTCGGGAGCGCAAGCTCGCTGGCCATGCGGCAACCGGAGCACAGCAACGCGGTAGCTTGCTACGGGCACGTAAAACAGCAGAGAGGGAGAGCAGGAGGAAGGTTGTGGCTCACAGCGAGGGTAGCCGTACAAGGGCGCGCGAGGACGGACGTTGGGGTCGCCGGATCCAGCGAATCACGGCAGTGACCCAGGCGATGGACGACGTCGATCCGGGGCAAAATAGCTCCCCGCTCCTGCCAACTACGGCAGGCGAGGTAGGCGAACACGGCGGTCCTCGTAGACACGACCCCGGCACCAGGAGATGACGGCGGCCACGGACTCGTCGTGCGCACGCCGCCGATGGGCGCACGGCCTGGGGAAAAATGCAGAGAGGAGGGGCATGGAGAGCGAGGGGGAGAGGATGAATGACCAGGGGGAGAGGAGCGATGTGAGGGGGAGAGTGACGGAGGAGGCAGGGGGATGGACGGGGCGAGCTTATCCCCTCGCCCACCCGTTCCTGCGCGCGGTGGTCGAGCGGCGACGGTGGAGGCGCGTTGTCATGAGACGTCGACACGAGGGAGGAAGTGGGTGGAGATGGGCTGGGCCGGCTCGGTCTCAGGTGAGCGACAGGTACGTTTCCTTTCTGATTTTCTCTTGTTTTTCTTTTTATTATTAATCAGAGGGAAAAACAATTAAAGCGCACCCAGTGTCACTTAGGAAAAATTTGGGAAGGGTCCCATTAAATCCATAGTGTTTTAGACAGTGCCACAACAAGTTTTGAGAATTTGGAATCTGTCTGGATTTTTCCTTAAATGAGATAGCATTCTAAAAATGCAGAAATGCTCTGAATTAATTGCCACTGCTCATTTTACCAATCAAGGTGATATTGTATTCCTTAACAAATATTGTTTTGGATTTTTGCTAAGTGGTGAACATTTTTGTAGCAATATCTGAACTAGCTCCATAAGCTAGTTCAAATAATTTTACACTAGAATTGAACTAGCTCTATAGCCTAGTACAAATATTTTTACACTAGAGTTGAACTAGCTCTATATTCTAGTACAAATAATTTTACAATGTAGTTGAACTAGCTCTATAAGCTAGTTAAAATAATTTTACACAAGATTTGAACTAGCTCTATAGCCAAGTACAAATAATTTTACACTAGAGTTCAACTAGCTCTATAAGCTAGTTCAAATAATTTACACTAGAGTTTAACTAGCTCTATAGCCTAGTCCAAATAATTTACACTAGAGTTGAACTAGCTCTAAGCCTAGTTCAAATAATTTTACAGTGTTGAACTTGTTCTAATACCTAGTATAAATAATTTTACACTAAGTCAGTACCTCTATACCTAGTACAAACAATTTTACACTAGAGTTGAACTAGCTCTATAGCCGAGTTCAAATAATTTTACACAAGATGGAACTAGTTCATAATTTAGTACATATAGATTTACACTAGAGTTTAACTAGCTCTATACCCTAGTAACAATAATTTACACTAGAGTTGAACTAGCTCTATAGTCTAGTACAAATAATTTTACACTATAGTTGAATACCTCTATAGCTAGTTCAATAATTTTACACTAGAGTGGATTAGTTCTATAAGCCTAGTGCAAATAATTTTACACTAGAGTTGAATTAGCTCTATAGCCTAGTACAAATAATTGTGCACTAGAGTTGAACTAGCTCTATAGCCTAGTTTAAATAATTTACACAAGAGTTAAACTAGTCCTATATCTAGTACATATAATTTACACTAAAGTTTTAATAAGCTTTATACCCTAATAAACAATATTTTACACCAGAATTGAAGTAGTTCTATAATCTAGTACATATAAGTTTACACTATAGTTGAACTATCTTGATAGCAAGTTCAAACAAGTTTACACAAGAGTTGAACTAGTTTTAATTCAAGTATATATAATGTTCAACTAGAGTGAACTAGCTCTATAACCTAGTACAATAATTTTACACTATAGTTGAACAAGCTCTATAGCTAGTTCAATAATTTTACACTAGAGTTGAACTAACTCTATAGCCTAGTACAATATTTTTACACTAGAGTTGAACTAGCTCTATAAGCTAGTTAAAACAATTTTTACACTAGAGTTGAACTAGTCTCTACGCCAGTACAAATATTTTACACTAGAGTTGAACTAGCTCTATAAGCTAGTTCAAATAATTTTACACTAGAGTTGAATAGTTCTATAGCCTAGTACAAATTTTTTACACTAGAGTTGAACTAGCTCTATAAGTAGTTAAAATAAATTTACACTAGATTGAACTACTCTATGCCTAGTACAAATAATTTTACACTAGGTTCAACTAGCTCTATAAGCTAGTTCAAATAATTTACACTAGAGTTTAACTAGCTATAAGCCTAGTCCAAATAATTTTACAATAGAGTTGAACTAGCTCTATAGCTAGTTCAAATAATTTTCCAAAGTTGAACTAGTTCAATAACCTAGTACAAATAATTTTACAATAGAGTCAAGTACTCCTATACCTAGTACAAAATATTTTACACTAGAGTTGAACTAGCTCTATAGCCGAGTTTAAATAATTTTACACAAGAATTGAACTAGTTCATAATCTAGTACATATAATTTTACACTAGAGTTAACTAGCTCTATAGCCTAGTACAAATAATTTTACACTAGAGTTGAACTAGCTCTATAGCCTAGTAAAATAATTTTACACTAGAGTTGAACTAGCTCCAAAGCCTGTACAATAATTTTACACTATATTGAACTAGCTCTATAAGCTAGTTCAATTAATTTTACACTAGAGTGAACAGCTCTATAGCCTAGTCCAAATAATTTTACACTAGAGTAACTAGCTCTATACCTAGTTCAAATATTGTACACTAGAGTTTGAACTATCTTTATATCCTTTCAAATAAGTTTACACAAGGTTGAACTAGTTTTATTATCCAGTATATATAAATTTTACACTAGAGTTGAACTAGCTCTAAGCCTAGTCAAATAAATTTACACTAGATTTGAAGTAGCTCTATAGTCTAGTACGAATAATTTTACACATATAGTGAACTAGCTCTATAAGCTAGTTTCATATAATTTTACACTAGAATTGACTAGCTTCATAGCCTAGTACAAATATTTTTACACTAGAGTTGAACTAGTTCTATAAGCTAGTTAAAACAATTTTTACACTAGAGCGAACTAGCTCTATAGCCTAGTATAATAATTTTACACTAGAGTTGAACTAGCTCTAGAAGCTATTTCAATAATTTTAACACTAGAGTTGAAATAGCTCTATAGCCTAGTACAAATATTTTTACACTAGAATGAACTCGCTCTATAAGCTAGTTAAATAATTTTTACACTAGAGTTGAACTAGCTCTATAGCCTAGTACAAATAATTTTACACTAGAGTTCAACTAGCTCTATAAGTTAGTTCAAATAATTTTACACTAGAGTTTAACTAGCTCTATAGCCTAGTACAAATTATTTTACACTAGAGTTGAACTAGCTCTATAGCCTAGTTTAATTAATTTTACACAAGAGTTGAACTAGTTCTATAATCTAGTACATATAATTTTAACACTAAGTCAACTACCTCTATACCTAGTACAAATATTTTACACTAGAGTTGAACTACTCTATACCCTAGTACAAATAATTTTATACTGAGTTGAACTAGCTCTATAAGCTAGTTCAAATAATTTCACACTAGAGGTTGAACTACTTTATAGCCTAGTTCAAATAAGTTTACACAAGAGTTGAACTAGTTTTATAATCCAGTATATATAATTTTACACAACAGTAGAATTAGCTCTATAACCTAGTACAAATCATCTTACACTAGAGTTGAACTAACTCTATAGTCTAGTACAAATAATTTTACACTACAGTTGAACCAGCTCTATAAGCTAGTTCAAATAATTTTACAACAGAGTTGAACTAACTCTATAGCCTAGTACAAATATTTTTACACTAGAGTTGAACTAACTCTATAAGCTAGTTAAAACAATTTTACACTAGAGTTGAACTAGCTCTATAGCCTAGTTTAAATAATTTTACACAAGAGTTGAACTAGTTCTATAATCTAGTACATATAATTTTACACTAGAGTCAACTACGTCTATACCTAGTGTGACGCCCCCGGCCCGATCGCGCGCTAATCATACAAGCAAATGCACACGATCAAGCCTAAGGACTCACGGGAAGATATCACAACACAACTCTAAAACACAAATAAAGTCATACAAGCTTTATATTACAAGCCAAGGGCCTCGAGGGCTCGAATACATAAGCTTGCGTACAAGCGTCAGCGGAAGCATCAGATATCTGAGTACAGATATGAAATAGAAACAGAAAGGTCTTTAGAAAGGCGGGGCAAAATAAAACACTACGATCGAAAGGCGAAGGCCTCCTGCCTGGGACCCTCCGAACCTACTCCTGGTCGTCGACAAGCTCGCAGTAGTATCCATCCTCAGGGTAGTAGTAGTAGCGATCGTCGGGGCATCTGTCTCAGGGGGCTCCGTCCTCTGGTCACGTCAAACTGATATGGGGAGAAAAAGGAAAACAAAGCAACCGTGAGTACTCAGAAGTACTCAGCAAGCAAGGATCTACACTACATATGCAACATTATCAAGGGGAGGCTGTATATGTGGACTGGGCTGCAGAAATGCCAGAATAGAGAGAAGGCCTAGTCCTATCGAAGACTAGCATCTTCAGCGGTCTTGCAGCAGTAGAAGAGAGTAGAACAATACCATATAATGTAGCAGTAATAATATCAACCTCACCCAGAGATCCTTTCTCGACTCCCTGCGAGAAAGTAATCCCAGAGCCATTGTATCCAAGTATCCAATTCTAAAAGTGTATCAATCAGGATACAACTCCGAGTGTCCGTTACCGTAGGACAGGCTATCGATAGAAGTATTCTTCCCTGCAGGGGTGCACCAACTTACCCAATACGCTCGATTAACTTCGGCCGGACACACTTTCCTGGGTCATGCCCGGCCTCGGCCAAACGACACATCGCAACCCTACCTACAACTCAGCAGAGAGGTCCCCGCCGGTCTACATCCTAAGCACTCAGGGGTCTTGGGCCATCGCCCTGTGCACTCCGGGTCGTTGCGAGCAGGGTGGATACCAGCGCCAACGGCACGATCCGACCCGGCCACAATGCTGAACTGGACGTCTGACAGAACTGTCGGCTGATGCTACGATGTAGAACGCCCATACTATGCCCACGTGATGGTTAGTGCTATCAGACCAGAGGCCTGCTCGGATCAAATATCCAAATCGCTAGGACTAGGGGCTTGCGTTAACGAGCAGAGACTCACGAAAGATGTGACCCCGTCGCCCCGTCTCGAGGACTTGCTGCAAGGGCTAAGAATGCCCGGCCGCGCCTCGTATTCACCACTCGGGCACCACACTGGCAACCCGCCTTCACATCACACGCGGGTACCCCTCAGGGTCGACCCGCCTTTCCAAGTAACATTGTAAAGTCCAAGTATCCGTGTGTCCATAACATCACGGAATCCGAGGTATCACCCTCATTGAATTCCCACTCGATGTATCCGTCAAGGTGAACTAGGAGGAATCACCCTCACTGGGTCCACACTTGAGGTGTTGTACGACAGCGTCGTTATCGGAAGCGGTGAAGGAGGAATCACCCTCGATGACCACGACCGAATAACTACTCTACAGAGTTAACATCAGAAGTGCTACATGAGGTTTCACCCTCAACACTCGATAGTAACACTGCAGTGTCGTTACAACTAAGGGGGGTGATGTGCGGTGTCGCGTCCTGGTCTTCAATCCCATTGATCGGATCTTCTGATGATCCAGCGCGGCAGTCGGGATAAGTGGGGTCACTGATAGGTCTCTACCCAGCCTAGACTAAACAGTTTAGGATATGTAGGTAATTATCAACAGCAGGTTACAATGAACAGGCTATGCATCAGAATAGGTAAAGCAGCAGCAGTAGCAATTCTAATGCAAGCATGAGAAATTAGAATAGGCGATATCGGGATGATCAAAGGAGGGGCTTGCCTGGTTGCTCGGCGGCAAGAGCAAGGTCGTTAATGGTGACCTCGGGCTTCGGAGCTGCGTCGGCCTCGAGGACGACGTCGGTGTCAGGGGTCTATCGAGAGAGAAGAGGGGGAGGAAACAGTATAAATACACAGCAAACAAGTGCTACACAAAGTATGACATGACAATACGCAGTGCCGGGTGTATTCTAACGTGTGGTTGTACGTCACCGAGGAAGGAGGAATCCATCCGGGAATATTTTCCCGTTTCCGGACATTTGTCAGACAGATGACCGGAGGGGAACGGTTGCATGTTCGGATAGTTAGGGACATGTGACGGACGAACGGACCGCGTATTCGGATTCGTCTCGTCGTTCTGAGCAATTTTCATGTACAAAGTTTTTTCATCGGAGTTACGGATTATTTAATATGATTTTCTAAAGTTTTTATTAATTTCTGGAATTTAATTAATTATTTAAATTAACATTATCCGAAACAGTGTCTTGCTGACATCAGCATGACATCATGCTGATGTCAGCGAGGTTAATCAAGTTAATTACTAATTACTGTTTAATTAACACTAATTAGTTAATTAGATTAACCTAATCAGGATTAATTAACTAATCAATTAATTAATTAATTAATTAATTAATTACTTTAATTATTATCATTATTATTTTTATTTAATCTTAATCCTAATTTTTTTTAAACGTTTTCGGGGCGGGGCCCCACTGTCAGCGGACCAGGGGGGTCGGGGCCCAGCGGGCAGCGGCCCAAGGCCACAGGCGCGGGCGACGGGCGCGGCGCGCAGCGCGCGTGTGCGCGGCCGCAGCCGGGCACGCGCGGGGGCCGGTCGGGTCGGCGCGGGGCGACGAGCGCGCGCGGGCGAGGGCGGGGCTGCGGCAGCGGGCGGGCGGCGTGCGCGGCGAGGGTGAGCGCGAGAGGGGGGAGGGGGCGCGGTGCGCGCGGCGAGCGCGGGCGTGCGACGCGGTAGGTGAGCGGGACGGGGCGAAGGGAGGAGGAGGCCGAGGGCCTCACCGGCGCTGTAGGGCTAGGGCAGCGGGCGCGGGGACGACGGCGGGGATGGTGGTGGAGAGGCGACGGCGTCGAGCGGCGACGGGGTCGGGGTCGGGGCGAAGCGGCGGGTCCGGCGAGGGCGGGGCGAGCGCGCGGGCGCGGTCGTCGGCGAGGGGAACGAGCGGCGTCGGCGTTGGCGGGGAGCCGACGGGCGCGGCGGCGCGGGCGCGGTCGGCGCGTCGAGGGCGCGTCGGCCTGCCCCGATCTGAGCGGGGGGGGGGAGTGAGCGAGGGGGGGGGTGGGGAGCGGCTAGGGTTCGGCCCGAGGGGGATAAGGGAGTGGGGAGTGGCCGGTTGGGCCAGCTGCGCTACGGCCCAGTTGGGCCACGGGGGGGGGTGTTTCTTTATTTCTTTTTTCTTTTCTCTTTTTATTTATCCTACCCCTGTTTTGTAATAGTTAGGGCTCAAATTGAATTTTGTAAAACATGTGACCTGTCCCTAAATACCAGTGCTTTATTCCCTAACACCTAAAATTAGTTTGGACAAAACATCATTTCTTATTTGTTTTAAATAAATTAAAAGGTCATTAAATATTATTTTCAGCCACTGTTTGAGGATGTTCAAGCCACTTATCCATTTTCAATAATGTTGGTTTCAATTTTAGTAATGCCTCTGAATTATTTGCCATAATATGAACAATTTAGTTTCTGATTTGAGCAACTTTTATTTTTTTCACTTTCATTTAAATTTGAATTTCGACTTAGGAGTTGAAATGCATTATGGTGCAAATGATGATCAAGCACTGTTGGTCATGATGACATGGCATAATCAAAAGGGTGATTACTGTAGTTAACCACTGGGGGTGTTACAAATCTCCTCTACTAACAAGAATTCTCGTCCCGAGAATTAAGAGGTAGAAGGAAAAAGTTCGGGGTATTCCGCACGAAGATTATCTTCGCGTTCCCAAGTGGCTTCATCTTCAGTATGATTTGACCACTGTACTTTGAGGAACTTGGTAACCTTCTGCCGTGTCCGACGTTCAGCTTCATCGAGAATGCGGATCGGATGCTCCTTATACGATAGATCATCATGCAATTCGAGCATTTCATGATCCACAGCTCGGTGCAGAGATTCCTTGAAGCATTTACGAAGTTGCGACACATGAAAGACGTCGTGGACATGAGAGAATTGCGGCGGCAATTCCAATTTATATGCCACCTGACCACGTCTAGCAATAATGCGGAAAGGACCAATGTAGCGCGGAGCTAGCTTGCCCTTGATTCCAAAACGGTGAGTGCCCTTCATAGGAGTGACACGTAGATAAGCTTGATCACCAGGTTGATAAGTCAGACCCCATCGTTTGCGATCATAGTTGCTCTTCTGGCGGTCCTGAGCCGCTTTGAGGTTTTCTCGGACAATACGGACTTGTTCTTCGGCGTGTTGAATAATGTCCGGTCCAACAAGAGGTCGTTCCCCAGTTTCTGACCAATTCAGAGGGGTTCGACACTTACGTCCATATAGAACTTCGAAGGGGGCCATTTTCAAGCTGGCTTGATAGCTGTTGTTATAAGAGAACTCGGCATATGGAAGAGAGTCTTCCCACTTCTTACCGAACGATATGACACAAGCTCGCAGCATGTCTTCAAGCACTTGATTGACTCGTTCAACTTGGCCTTGGGATTGGGGGTGATAAGCTGAACTCCAGGTAATATGAGTTCCCATAACTGTTTGAAAACTTTCCCAGAATTTGGAAGTGAAAAGACCGCCACGATCCGAACTGATCTCCTTCGGAATACCGTGGAGTGATACAATTCTGGAGATATACAACTCTGCTAACTGACTAGCAGTGATAGTTTCTTTGACAGGCAGAAAGTGTGCAACCTTAGAGAGTTGGTCGATGATGACAAGAATAGCATCGTGACCCTTCTGTGACCTGGGAAGTCCTGTAACGAAATCCATCTGAACCTTATCCCATTTCCATAGAGGAATAGGAAGTGGTTGCAGAATTCCAGCAGGCTTCTGATGTTCTGCTTTAACGCGACGACAAACATCACATTCAGCAACATATCGAACAATGTCCTGCTTCATTTTAGACCACCAGTACCTTTGACGGAGATCACGATACATCTTGGTGCTACCCGGATGAATAGACAATGGGGTGTCATGTGCCTCCTTCATGACTTTGTCAGTCATAAGTTCGAAGCGAGGTACGACAATGCGGTTTCTGAAATACAAGGTTCCATCTTCAGACAGCGAGAAATCCCTGTACTTTTCAAGGTGAAGACTCTTCTTCATCAGATCAACTTCAGCATCTTGAGCTTGCGCATTCTTAACAGCTTTCTCAAGATCTGGTTGTATCACAAGGTTATTAAGAGAACCCTGTGGAACAATACGCAGATTTAGCTTGCACAGTTGTTCAAAAAGACGAGGTTGAGCTCGCCTAACCATGAGGTTGTCGCAATAGGACTTGCGGCTTAAGGCATCAGCCATCACGTTAGCCTTGCCAGGGGTATAGGAAATACCCAAATCATAGTCCGCAATGGCCTCCATCCACCTTTGCTGACGGAGGTTTAGAGATGGTTGAGTGAACAAGTACTTCAAACTGTTATGATCCGTGTAGATCCCGCAACGATTACCGAGGAGGTAATGTCGCCACAACTGCAGTGCACAGATCACAGCAGCTAGTTCTAGATCATGTACTGGATCATTCTCTTCATGTGGGCGCAGCTGACGAGAGCCGTAAGCAATCACTTTACGCTCTTGCATTAGGACACAGCCTAATCCTTCACGGGATGCGTCACAATAGATCACAAAGTCTTTGCGGGGATCTGGAGGAGATAGTACTGGGGTATTGTAACGGATTGACATCTGCCCCAGTGGATAAAGAATGTACTCTGGATGTATCCCTGCTCGAACAGCTGGTAGCTGCGTCGCAGTGTGTGGTGGAAACAAACGATCCATCTGAAACAGAGGAAACTCATGATTGTCAAAAGACAAGGAGAAGTATAACCGATCTCGGAGAGAAAGGTTAAACAAAACAATGGAAAGGAAAATGATTATCAGACTAATCAGATCAATGTTAGGGAAATCGCACCGATATTCAGCTCTTCGGGTGGACGAGAATTACGAGATCCTAAGTGTCGGCGTTAGTAAACTTTAGTTAACCCGAAAGGAAGAGAGGTCAGAGTCCCAGAGTAAAGATGAGGAATAAAAGATACTAATACCACCCAATTGGCGACGTGGGCCCGTAAGCCACACAGCCAAGTTAGTAAAATAGTTTTCCGGTTTCTAGACTCAACTTCGGCCAAGGAGTTGGAAAGGGGGGTTCCTACAGGCAGTTGGCTCTGATACCAACTTGTGACGCCCCCGGCCCGATCGCGCGCTAATCATACACGCAAATGCACACGATCAAGCCTAAGGACTCACGGGAAGATATCACAACACAACTCTAAAACACAAATAAAGTCATACAAGCTTTATATTACAAGCCAAGGGCCTCGAGGGCTTGAATACATAAGCTTGCGTACAAGCGTCAGCGGAAGCATCAGATATCTGAGTACAGATATGAAATAGAAACAGAAAGGCCTTTAGAAAGGCGGGGCAAAATAAAACACTACGATCGAAAGGCGAAGGCCTCCTGCCTGGGACCCTCCGAACCTACTCCTGATCGTCGACAAGCTCGCAGTAGTATCCATCCTCAGGGTAGTAGTAGTAGCGATCGTCGGGGCATCTGTCTCAGGGGGCTCCGTCCTCTGGTCACGTCAAACTGATATGGGGAGAAAAAGGAAAACAAAGCAACCGTGAGTACTCAGAAGTACTCAGCAAGCAAGGATCTACACTACATATGCAACATTATCAAGGGGAGGCTGTATATGTGGACTGGGCTGCAGAAATGCCAGAATAGAGAGAAGGCCTAGTCCTATCGAAGACTAGCATCTTCAGCGGTCTTGCAGCAGTAGAAGAGAGTAGAACAATACCATATAATGTAGCAGTAATAATATCAACCTCACCCAGAGATCCTTTCTCGACTCCCTGCGAGAAAGTAATCCCAGAGCCATAGTATCCAAGTATCCAATTCTTAAAGTGTATCAATCAGGATACAACTCCGAGTGTCCGTTACCGTAGGACAGGCTATCGATAGAAGTATTCTTCCCTGCAGGGGTGCACCAACTTACCCAACACGCTCGATTAACTTCGGCCGGACACACTTTCCTGGGTCATGCCCGGCCTCGGCCAAACGACACATCGCAACCCTACCTACAACTCAGCAGAGAGGTCCCCGCCGGTCTACATCCTAAGCACTCAGGGGTCTTGGGCCATCGCCCTGTGCACTCCGGGTCGTTGCGAGCAGGGTGGATACCAGCGCCAACGGCACGATCCGACCCGGCCACAATGCTGAACTGGACGTCTGACAGAACTGTCGGCTGATGCTACGATGTAGAACGCCCATACTATGCCCACGTGATGGTTAGTGCTATCAGACCAGAGGCCTGCTCGGATCAAATATCCAAATCGCTAGGACTAGGGGCTTGCGGTAACGAGCAGAGACTCACGAAAGATGTGACCCCGTCGCCCCGTCTCGAGGACTTGCTGCAAGGGCTAAGAATGCCCGGCCGCGCCTCGTATTCACCACTCGGGCACCACACTGGCAACCCGCCTTCACATCACACGCGGGTACCCCTCAGGGTCGACCCGCCTTTCCAAGTAACATTGTAAAGTCCAAGTATCCGTGTGTCCATAACATCAGGGAATCCGAGGTATCACCCTCATTGAATTCCCACTCGATGTATCCGTCAAGGTGAACTAGGAGGAATCACCCTCACTGGGTCCACACTTGAGGTGTTGTACGACAGCGTCGTTATCGGAAGCGGTGAAGGAGGAATCACCCTCGATGACCATGACCGAATAACTACTCTACAGAGTTAACATCAGAATTGCTACATGAGGTTTCACCCTCGACACTCGATAGTAACGCTGCAGTGTCGTTACAACTAAGGGGGGTGATGTGCAGTGTCGGGTCCTGGTCTTCAATCCCATTGATCGGATCTTCTGACGATCCAGCGCGGCAGTCGGGATAAGTGGGGTCACTGATAGGTCTCTACCCAGCCTAGACTAAACAGTTTAGGATATGTAGGTAATTATCAACAGCAGGTTACAATGAACAGGCTATGCATCAGAATAGGTAAAGCAGCAGTAGTAGCAATTCTAATGCAAGCATGAGAAATTAGAATAGGCGATATCGGGATGATCAAAGGAGGGGCTTGCCTGGTTGCTCGGTGGCAAGAGCAAGGTCGTCAATGGTGACCTCGGGCTCCGGAGCTGCGTCGGCCTCGGGGACGACGTCGGTGTCAGGGGTCTATCGAGAGAGAAGAGGGGGAGGAAACAGTATAAATACACAGCAAACAAGTGCTACACAAAGTATGACATGACAATACGCAGTGCCGGGTGTATTCTAACGTGTGGTTGTACGTCACCGAGGAAGGAGGAATCCATCCGGGAATGTTTTCCCGTTTCCGGACATTTGTCAGACAGATGACCGGAGGGGAACGGTTGCATGTTCGGATAGTTAGGGACGTGTGACGGACGAACGGACCGCGTATTCGGATTCGTCTCGTCGTTCTGAGCAATTTTCATGTACAAAGTTTTTTCATCGGAGTTACGGATTATTTAATATGATTTTCTAAAGTTTTTATTAATTTCTGGAATTTAATTAATTATTTAAATTAACATTATCCGAAACAGTGTCTTGCTGACATCAGCATGACATCATGCTGATGTCAGCGAGGTTAATCAAGTTAATTACTAATTACTGTTTAATTAACACTAATTAGTTAATTAGATTAACCTAATCAGGATTAATTAACTAATTAATTAACTAATCAATTAATTAATTACTTTAATTATTATCATTATTATTTTTATTTAATATTAATCCTAATTTTTTTTTAAACGTTTTCGGGGCGGGGCCCCACTGTCAGCGGACCAGGGGGGTCGGGGCCCAGCGTGCAGCGGCCCAAGGCCACAGGCGCGGGCGACGGGCGCGGCGCGCAGCGCGCATGTGCGCGGCCGCGGCCGAGCACGCGCGGGGGCCGGTCGGGTCGGCGCGGGGCGACGAGCGCGCACGGGCGAGGGCGGGGCTGCGGCAGCGGGCGGGCGGCGTGCGCGGCGAGGGTGAGCGCGAGAGGGGGGGAGGGGGCGCGGTGCGCGCGGCGAGCGCGGGCGTGCGACGCGGTAGGTAAGCGGGACGGGGCGAAGGGAGGAGGAGGCCGAGGGCCTCACCGGCGCTGTAGGGCTAGGGCAGCGGGCGCGGGGACGACGGCGGGGATGGTGGTGGAGAGGCGACGGCGTCGAGAGGCGACGGGGTCGGGGTCGTGGCGATAGCGGCGGGTCCGGCGAGGGCGGGGCGAGCGCGCGGAGCGCGTTCCGTCGGCGAGGGTGAACGAGCTGCGTCGGCGTGGCGAGGGGGAGACGGCTACGGGGCGTCGGCGCGGCGGGGCGCGGGCGCGCGTCGAGGGCGCGTCGGGCCTGCGCCCGATCTGGATCGTGGGGGGGGGAGTGAGCGAAGATGGTGGGTGTGGGGAGCGGCTAGGGTTCGGCACAGGGGATAAGGGGTGTGGGGATGGTGGCCGGTTGGACCTCCTGGGCTACGGCCCAGTTGGGCTCACGGGGGGGGGGGGTTTCTTTTTATTTCTTTTTCTTTCTCTTTTATTTTATCCATACCCCTCTTTTTGTAAATAGTTAGGGCTCAAATTGAATTTTGTAAACAGTGAACCTGGTCCCATAAATACAGTTGCTTTATTCCCTAACACCTAAATTTGTTTGGACAAAACATCATTTCTATTTTGTTTAAAATAAATAAAAGGTCATTAAATATTATTTTCAGCCACTGTTTGAGGATGTTCAAGCCACTTACCCATTTCAATAATGTTGGTTTCAATTTTAGTTAATGCCTGCTGAATTATTTGCCATAATATGAACATTTAGTTTCTGATTTGAGCAACTTTATTTTTTCACTTTCATTTAAATTTGAATTTCGACTTAGGAGTGAAATGCATTATGGTGCAAATGATGATCAAGCACTGTTTCATGAGGACATGGCATAATCAAAAGGGTGATTACTGTAGTTCCCTTCTGGGGGTGTTTTACACCTAGTACAATAATTTTACACTAGAGTTGAACTAGCTCTTACCCTAGTAAAAAATTTTAACTTGAGTTGAACTAGCTCTATAAACTAGTTCAAATAATTTCACACTAGAGTTGAACTATCTTTATAGCCTAGTTAAATAAGTTTCACAAGAGTTGAACTAGTTTTATATCCAGTATATATAATTTTCACTAGAGTAGAATTAGCTCTATAACCTAGTACAAATAATTTACACTAGAGTTGAATAGCTCTATAGTCTATCAAATAATTTTACACTACAGTTGAACTAGCTCTATAAGCTAGTTCAATAATTTTACAATACAGTTGAACTAACTCTATAGCCTAGTACAAATATTTTTAAACTAGAGTTGAACTAGCTCTATAAGCTAGTTAAAACAATTTTACACTAGAGTTGAACTAGCTCTATAGCCTAGTACAAATAATTTTACACTAGAGTTGAACTTTCTCTATAAGCTAATACAAATAATTTTACACAAGAGTTGAACTAGTTCTATAGCCTAGTACAAATATTTTTACACTAGAGTTGAACTAGCTCTATAAGCTAGTTAAGATAATTTTACACTAGGGTTGAACTAGCTCTATAGCCTAGTACAAATAATTTTACACTAGAGTTCAACTAGCTCTGTAAGCTAGTTCAAATAATTTTACACTAGAGTTTACTAGCTCAAGCCTGTCCAAATAATTTACACTAGAGCTGAACTAGCTGTAAGCCTAGTCCAAATAAACTATGGGGGTGTGAAGTTGAGGTGTCGGTCTCTGGTCAATGATCACATTGATCGAGTCGTCGATGATCAAGCAGGGGCCTCAAGGATAAGGTGGTGGGTCACTGATGGTTCATCACCAACCTATACAAACAGTTTATCATAGGCAGATAAGGTAGCAATGAACAGGTTAACACGCAGGCTATGCATAAGATAGGAGCATACTTAACAGTAGCAAAATCTAATGCAAGCAGGAGATAGAATGGGCGATATCTGATGCTCAAGGGGGGGGGCTTGCCTGGATCTCTGGCAAGAGGGGAAGGTCGTCAACGGGCTGCTCGTCTAGTGTATGTCGTATCCATTCACGCGCTTCGTCTCCAGCAGCGTCTATCGAGAGAGAGAGAAGGAGGGGGAGAGAAACAATAAATTCACGGCAATAATGCAAACACATGTATGACATGTCTAAATGATATGCCGGGGTGTTCTACTGGCCACTACATGATTAAAGTTAATTTAGGATTTATTTGGATTTATTTAATTAAAGTTGGGCACTATTCATTTACTGAAATCGGTCTAAAAGTTCAAAATGTTCTTATAGCTGCGGGCGTCTGACGGGAATACAGAGGACGTATTCGGGTTCGTATCGTCGTTCTGAGCAAGTTTCATGTATAAAATATTTCATCGGAGTTCGGTTTTTTAATATGAATTTTCTAAGTTTTTATTAATTTCTGAAATTTAATTAATTATTTTAATTCCACATTATCCGAACAGTGCTGAATGACATCAGCATGACATCATGCTAATGTCAGCAAGGTTAATTAAGTTAATTACTAATTCTGTTTAATTAACACTAACTAGTTAATTAGATTAACCTAATCAGGATTAATTACTAATTATTAATTATTTTTATTTTATTTTTTTTTCTTCTTTTTTTTAAAACGTTTTAGGGCGTGGGGACCGTTCTGTGCATTGGGCAGGGGGAAGCAGGGCCCACTGGCCAGTGCACTGGGGCACTAGGCCCCACTGGTCAGTGCACGAGGGCCACAGCGCAGCACGGGTGGCGGGGCCGGCGGCGCGCGCGGCGCGGGCGTGGCGTGCGCGCGGGCGGCGGCAGGGGCGGCGAGGCACAGCCATTGGGGAGGCAGGCACCGGCCGGAGCAGGGCGAGGCCAGAGGGGTGTGGGGCGCGCGCTCGAGCGGTCGAGCGGCATAGCGCGCGGGCGGCCGGGCGCGCGCTAGCACAGCAGCGGCGATCGCAACGCAGCGGCGAGTGGGCATGCGGCGACAGGCACGGGCAGGTCCGCGCGCGGCGCGCGGTGCGGTGCATCGGCGAGCGCGTCGATTGGGCGCCTGGAGCTGTCGTGCCCAGAGGGAAGAGATAGGCCGGGGTTTCCTCACCCCCGATGCAAGAAGAGGGCGCGCGAGGCTCGGTGGAGCGGCGATGGGGAGGGCGGGGCAAGTTCAGTCCGGCGAGTGGCGGTGGCGATGGGGCCGACGACGAGGCGGCGGGGCCGGTCGCGCGAGCAGCGCCCGATCCTGTTCTGGATCGGGGGGGGGGTGACTAGGGATGTGAGCGAGGGGGTGAGTGGGGGTTAGGGTTTCGGTGGCCTCCAGGGGGAGGCCAAGGTAGGCCGCGGGGTGGGCCGGAGCCTGGGCCGGCCGCTGGGCTGGGCCCAGTCTGGGCCGGGGATGGGGGGTCCGTTTTCCTTTTTCTTTTTCTTTTCCTGTTTTTTCGTTTCTCTTTTTCTTTTTCTTTATTCTCTTTTCTCATTAGTTAGTAATATTAGGGCCCATATTAATTTTGTAACACATACGAATTGCTCGAACAAATACTAGGCATTACCTACCCTACCAAAAATTGTTGGAGTCAACTTGAGTTCACACAATTTTATAATAATTAAATGGCATTATTTTCCTCGCTGTTTTAATTATCGTTAGAGCCCCCTATTATTTTATTATTTGTTTTTAGTTTCAATTTTAGAATGGTCTGGTGCAATAGTTTGTTATTTACTACTGAACATTTTAGTTTTTATGTTGGACAGGACTTTTATATTCACCTTTCTTTAAATTGAATTTGACTTAGAGGAATGCAATATGATGCCTAATGATGATATGCATTGTTAACCTCGCTGACATTCCATTATCAAAGTATTACTGTTGCTACTCATCCCCGGGGGTGTTTCAAGTCTCCTCATCTATTACGAATTCTCGTCCCGAGAATTAAAGAGAAGACTAAAGAGGGGGTATCTTCACGAAGAACGATCCGCGCGTTCCCAAGTGGGGCCTCATCTTCAAATTTTTGACCACTGAACCTTGAGAATTTGAGTTGACTTTGACGCGATTCCGACGTTCACTTCATCAAGATCGGATGGGGATGTTCTGGATAAGACAATCTTCCCTTAATCAAGCAATTCGTGATCCCTAGCTCGAAAATCGATCTTGAAGCAGCGACGGGTTTGGATACATGAAAAAATCATGTATCTGTGAGAGAAGATTTGGCGGCACTGACTGCAATTGATATGCCACTTCTCCCGACGGGCAAGAATAACGGAACGGGCCAACTGTAGCGAGATAGCTACTTGCCTTTGATGTCGACACCGCTATGGCCTTTCAACGGAGTGACGCGAGGTAAGCTGCTCGCCAGGTTTTGGATAGACTATTTCCTGGTGCTTTTCGGGTCATAGTTGCTCTTCTGACCGATGACTGAGCAGACTTTCAAATGTTCAGACAATGCGGGATCTTGATCTTCTGCTTGCTGAATAATGTCGGTCCCGACGATGTGACGTTCCTCCCAGTTTTTGCACCAATTCAGAGGGGTTCGACACTTACGACCGTATAGAACTTCAAACGTGCCATCTTCAACTAGCTTGATAGCTAATTGTTTGTAAAGAATTCGGCATACGGAGAGATTCCCTCCCATTTCTTTACCGAAAGGAGATTACTCAAGCTCGAAAAGCATCTTCGAGCCCTTTGATTAACTCGGTCAACGTGACACCCTGTGACTGAGGGTGGAAAAGCGGTTGCTAAAAGACAGGTGTTCCCATAGCTTCTTGGAAACCTATTCCAGAATCTGGAGGTGAAGAGCTGGCCACGATCAAACTGATCTCCAGGAACACCATGGAGTGACACAATTTTGGGAAACATCAAGTCTGCTAACGCTAGCCAGTGATGTCTCTCCTTAACATACTGGCAGCAAGTGGGCAACCTTGAGAATCGGTCAATGACGACAATATAGCAGCATTCCCCTTCTGGTATTTGGAAAACCAGTATAAAATACCATTGGGCCTTGTCCCATTTCCATTCAGGAATTGTAAAGGGGGTTGCAGATGTTCTGCGGGCCTTTGATGTTGAGCTTAACGCGCGGCAAACGTCACACTCAGAACATAACAGCATATCTCGCTTCATATTGGCCACAGTTCTCTGGCAATGTAACGGTAGAACACTTTTGTGCTCCAAGTGATCAATGATTGACCAAGGAGTGTCATGAGCTTACATCATACGTGTTCTTCTCATCTTGAACTTGAGGTAACGAAGAGACGGGTTGAAAAATCGGATCCATCATTATCAAGATGGAACTCCGACGGTTTTTCATTTTTCAAGGTACACGCTTGATCCTTTCACTTCAAGAGCATACCGTTGCAATAGGTTTTTGATGTTGTTGTTCTCAATCTGGGGTTCGACACGAGGGTATTGAATAACCCCTGTGAACACATATGGAGGTTCAATTTTTTTTTAAACAGAAACTCTTCATAAAGAAGACGGTTGTATTCCTAACCATATGTTGCCTGCACTAAGCCTTCGGCTCAAAGCATCGGCATTCATTTGCCTTGCCAGGGTGTAGGAGATATTCAATCTAATCGTAAACAATTGTCTCGAGCCATCTTTGTTGACGAAGGTTCAGAATCCGGTTGAGTATTAAACTTCAAACTTTGATGATCCGTATATATCTCGCAACGGTTTCCCGAGAGGTAATTGCGCCATACGTTCATGCGATAAATAACCGCAGAAAGTTTCGAGATCGGCACTGGGTAATTTTCTTCTGAGCGCAATTGTCGGGAGGCATAAGCAATCACCCTTGGTTCTTTGCATTAGGACACAGCCTAACCTTGACGGATGGCATCGCGTATATCACGAATCCTTTTGGGATCCGGGGTGGCTAATACTGGGGCAGATGTCAATTTATCTTTTAGTGTTCTGAAACTTTCTTGACATTTTCTGTCCACTCAAACTTTAACACCTTTGTGAAGCATATTTGTCATGGTTTTGCAATCTTTGAAAGTTCTCAACGAATCGACACAATAACTATCAGTCCGAGACAACTTCTGACTTGCTTAACATTCTTCAGTGGGAGTCCAGTCACGATAGCCGGACCTCGTTCGGGGTTAACAACAATCCTCCATCCTTGGAAATCACATGTCCAAGGTAAGTTACTCAGTAAAGCCAAAATTCACATTTGGAATACTGGCATACAACGGTGTTCTCGAGCCTTTGCTATACCAACGGAGGTGTTCAGCATGTTCTTCTTTTATTCTTAGAAAAAATCAGATATCATTCAATAACCACGACGAATTTGTCGAGGTAATCGCATGAATATATAATTCATCAGACTGGAGAAAGTTGGCTGGAGCATTCGTTAAGGTCCAAATGACTGACGGTGTATTCATAGGAGCCAATACAGAGGACGAATGCAGTCTTGGAAGTCCTCTCACGGAACGGATCTAGTGATAACCCCACCTCAGGTCCGTTTTTGAGAACACCGATGAATCCTGCGCGAGTTGATCACCAAAGATCATTGATCCGGGCAGTGGGTATTTATTCTGGATTGTGGCGTTGGTTAATGGGCCGATAATCCTGAACCAAACGGTTAAGTTTTCATTCCTTCTTACTTAACGAGAGTGAAGGTTGCTTCCCCAGCAGAGGTACGGGGCCGGATGAAACCACTTTTAAAGCGACTTGTCGATTTCTTCCTTGACTCGAGTAGATGATGGGCGGGGTGAGGTGGCATCTATAAGGTCGCTTGGCAATAGGATGCGGGTGCCAGGCTAAGTCGTGACGAACTCGCACAGCTCTATGCCGGGGTATTCCGGGAAGTCTTCTTGGAAAGACGTCTGGAAAATCTCGAACGACAGGACGTTCTCGATCCCTTCCAGAGGTGAGGCGTTCAAGCATTCAGAGCATATATCTGCGCTTCACAGCCTTCTCGAGTTAATGCGGCGGTATAGTTGTCACTATCTCATCGGTGGGGTGAAGAAGTTGGACGACTTGAGTGGCACAATTGAATCGCAGCATGTGAGTCTTTCAACCAATCCCTTCCGTATAGGTCTATGGTGGAGACTTCAGGACGATGGGCGAGCCAAGGAATTCCAATCCTTTAATTTCGACGGTAACGTCCACCCCCCCCCCCACAGGTGCTATTATCTAACCAGCGACAGTGACCTCCGGGAGTTTAATGACTATGGGAGTATGCAATTCTCGCATATCAATGCCAGCATCAATGCAATTTTTTTCCACCTGATGAACTGATGTGATGCTCCTGCATCAAATAAAACAGAAGCAGGTACTGAGTGTAACAAGAAGGGTACCCATCACCAGGTACGAGGTTGATCCTTGGACTCTTCAATGTCCATGTTGTAGGCGTGTCCCGACCATGTGCAGTCAGACCCAGTATTATAGTTTGCGGGTTTGGTTTGTTTGTTCCTTTACACGACCATTGCCACGGCCAGCGTGAGGAAATGCTAACTGGGTATGCTAATCTGGCAGCATCTTTAGCCTGTTGTCCTGGTTTGTGGCACTGAAGCATAGTACCATCTTCAGACAAAGGGGAGCATTGTTTTGAATAGGCTTGACCTTTTGGGCTGCCTCGGCTGTTGGAGGAGGCAGACGTGGTGCAGGCATAGTTGTTCTTTTGGCCAGAGGGTATTGGAACGGAATGTCATTGTTGGGGATCCAAACTCGACGCTTCGATGCCTGAGCCCGAAATGAGGCCAGCATCAACGATAGCCTTCGCATTCCTTGTATTCCATCTGAGCGGTCTCAACAAGAATAGCCTTGTTCGTCAGAGTTGAAAAGTCATTGATGTCTTTACACTAGGCAAAGCCCCCCTTGAGGTCGGTGTAGTAGTCCACTACTGAACTCTCTTGTCTGCGAGCATCTATGCGATGTCTTCTTCAGCATAGCGGGAGAGGTCTAGAAATTCCCGCTGATAAAGCTTCAACGGTCATTGTCCTTGAGTGGAGTTACGGAACTGGTCTTCATTTCGCTTCCATATTGCTTGAGGGATGTACGTGTACAAAGCGCCTGACTACATCCAGGTGAACTGTTCCAACAGCGCATAGGACGCTTGTGTTGTCCCCCCATTACCCGCGGGGCCTTTAAGAAAAAGGCGCGAAGTTGACGTAGTTTGGCAGGGGCGTACATTAGTGACTCATCTCATGATGTGATGTCGCGGAGCCAGTCTCGCTCCCGGGGCTTGTCAGAGAGTTGCGAAACTACGTTGGGTTGAGTCCGGTAAACTCTGTCAAAGTTATTGAACTTTGGTTCTGGTTCTGGTTTTTCTGATGCGGAAATTGAGCCATGACTTCCAACATGAACTGGCGCTTAAGCTCAACTGTTGCAACAAAATAAAAGCCGCCATATAGTCTGCGGTGGTGGGCGCGAACACAGGGTAGCACTGCGTCATACATCTGTAGAGGACGTGCTCGAGTGGCAACAAACTCGACGTCAAGAGCCCACGTGCGATCCTCCGCCTGGTGCACTGAACATAACGCGCGGATCATTACGCGACGAGGCTCCGAACGGGGCACAGATAGCTGGTGTAATGTATCCGCAATAGCATCTCCAACATCGGGTTCATACGGAATGTACCGTAAACAACAGTATCATCCAAGCTTACTCGCTTGAACTGTCTCGGAGACGACAGCAGAGTTGCTGCATCTGGATGCTGCCATCTCAATCGCACGCTAATCCGTGAAAAGGTTGTAGCTCGTTGTCTGAGTTGTTCTGGCTGATCATAATCCGAACTTGCAGCGTAGTCTGTCCTGATTGAACTCGCGGTAAACTCCTACGATGAACCCAGTACTCATTATCCAACGGTAGCCAATTCTTGTCATGAGAGCGATCAGCACAGCTGAAACCCACGGGGCACTTAACGCCCAGTGCGAAGCACAAGCTTTCGTAGGACTGCGGTGGAAACAACGGTCCCATCTGAAACCCAGAGGAATTCAGATTTGTCCAATGACATGTAAATTTTTAACACACAACCTCGAGAGAAAGTTAACAAAACAACGTAAATGAGAACATGATTATCAGACTAATCGATCCATGAACAGGGAAATCGCAATAGATAATCCGCTCGCCGGGTAGAGGGATTTGGCGAGATCCAGTGTCGGCGTTATACAATTTATTTAACCCGAGTGAAGAGAGATCAGAGTCCCAAGTATAGACAAGGAATATAAAGATCCTAACACCCCCCAGTTGGCGACGTGGGCCCTAGCCACACAGCCAAGTTAGTACATTAGTTTTTTTTGTTTCTAGACTCCAACCTCGGCCAAGGCTATGGAAGGGGGCTTCCTACGGCAGTCGGCTCTCGAAACCAACTTGTGCGCCTCCTGCTCAATCGTACACTAATCTACACCTCAAACTTGTACGATCAGCACAGGGACTCACGGAAAGCTATCTCACAACACCAACTCTAACATAATTTAAACGGAGGTCACAATATCAAACCAGGGATCCGAAGATCGAATACATAATGTCAGTCATACAATATTATCTGAGTACAGACATCGTTTAACCAGTTATGCCTTAGAAGGCTAAAGCAAAACAGCGACACTAGTATCGAAAGGCGTTGGCCTCCTGCCATGGGAGCCCTCCGATCCTGACTCTGTGTTCAGGCTGGCTCGATCCAGTATAAGTTGACCCCTCTGGACCTCCTGGTAGTAGGCTCCGATGTGGGCGATCGACTCTGGACTCCATCGGCTTTTGTATCATCAATGTGGGGATATATGGGGAAAGAGAAAGTAAAGCAACCGCGTTGTAGTACTCATACCGAAGTACTCAGCAGTCAAGGACTATACTACATATGCAACATTATCATGGAGAAAGTGCTGTATATGTGGCGAGCTGCAGAAATGCAGAATAGGAGAAGATCCTAGTCCTATCTGAAGAACTACATCTTCAACATCTTCACACTGGCCATCATCTTGCAGCAGTAAAGATAGTGAGAAAGAGCATTTATTTAAACAAACAGGTTGTGAGTAGCAGCTTAACGATCCTTCACTCGCCTCCCAGCGAGAAAGCGCTCCCCCGCAGCTTCAATTACGTCACAAGTATCCTCCAGTTTTAAGTAGTCATCGGGGAATAACACAAAACTGAGCCGTCCTTTACCCCGTATGACCGGCTATCGTAAAGATTCATCCTGCAGGGGTTCAACTACTGTTCACTCCCACACGCTCGATCACTCTGGCCGGACAACTTGCTGGGTAATGCCCGTCCTCGGGCAGATCAACACAAGCAGCGCCCTACCTAGCTCGGCAGAGAGTCAGCACGCCAGACGCAACCTTGCACCTAGAGGTCCCTCGGGCCATCGTCCCTGGGCACCCTGCGCTTTGCCGAGACTGGCCGGGGTGGCAGGCGCGACACTGAAACTCGTCAGTACGTATCCCAGCCCATCCTACAATCAGCCCGCAACTTGAATCGTGACATCAGACGAGCTTTCGGAGGAAACGTCTTTGCAGAGGGTCCCATAACCATTATCCCCTCTTGTGGTAGTGCGTAA
>JAAAXO010000103.1:72669-84737 GCA_011799875.1 Thinopyrum elongatum | reverse complement strand
TGTGACCTGGTCCATAAATACCAGTGCTTTATTCCCTAACACCTAAAATTAGTTTGGACAAAACATCATTTCTTATTTGTTTTAAATAAATTAAAAGGTCATTAAATATTATTTTCAGCCACTGTTTGAGGATGTTCAAGCCACTTACCCATTTTCAATAATGTTGGTTTCAATTTTAGTAATGCCTCTGAATTATTTGCCATAATATGAACAATTTAGTTTCTGATTTGAGCAACTTTTATTTTTTTCACTTTCATTTAAATTTGAATTTCGACTTAGGAGTTGAAATGCATTATGGTGCAAATGATGATCAAGCACTGTTGGTCATGATGACATGGCATAATCAAAAGGGTGATTACTGTAGTTAACCTCTGGGGGTGTTACACCTAGTACAAATAATTTTACACTAGAGTTGAACTAGCTCTATACCCTAGTACAAATAATTTTATACTTGAGTTGAACTAGCTCTATAAACTAGTTCAAATAATTTCACACTAGAGTTGAACTATCTTTATAGCCTAGTTTAAATAAGTTTACACAAGAGTTGAACTAGTTTTATAATCCAGTATATATAATTTTACACTAGAGTAGAATTAGCTCTATAACCTAGTACAAATAATTTTACACTAGAGTTGAACTAGCTCTATAGTCTAGTACAAATAATTTTACACTACAGTTGAACTAGCTCTATAAGCTAGTTCAAATAATTTTACAATACAGTTGAACTAACTCTATAGCCTAGTACAAATATTTTTAAACTAGAGTTTTTAACTAGATTGAATCTCGCTCTCGAAGCTAGGTTAAAAAAAATAATTTTACCCTTAGAGTTTGAACTAGCTCTAGAGCCTAGTACAATCATTTTACACTAGAGTTCAACTACTTCTATAGTTAGTTCATAATTTTTTACTAAACTAGAGTTTAACTAGCTCTAATAGCCTAGTACAATTATTTACACTAGAGTTGAACTCAGCTCTATACCTAGTTTACTTAATTTACACAAGAGTTGAACTTTTTCTATAATCTGTACATCAATTTTACAACTAGAGTCAACTACCTCTATACCTAGTACAAATAATTTTACACTAGAGTTGACTAGCTCTATCCTAGTACAAAAATTTTATACTTGAGTTAACTATCTCTATAAGCTAGTTCAAATAATTTCACACTAGAGTTGAACTATCTTTATAGCCTAGTTCAAATAAGTTTACACAAGAGTTGAACTATTTTTATAATCCAGTATATATATTTTACACAACATAGAATTAGCCTATAACCTAGTACCAAATCATCTTTACACTCGGTTTGACTAAGCTCTATAGTCTGTACAAATAATTTTTTACACTAGTTGAACCAGCTCTATAAGCTAGTTCAAATAATTTTACACTACGAGTTGAACTAACTCTATGCCCTAGTACAAATATTTTTACACTAGAGTTGAACTACTCTATAAGCTAGTTTAAACAATTTTACACTAGAGTTGAACTAGCACATCTATAGCTAGTTTAATAATTTACACAAGAGTTGAACTAGTTCTATAATCTAGTAACATATAATTTTTACACTAGAGTCACTCGTCTATACTAGTGTGACGCCCAGCCGCCCCGATCTGCGTCGCTATCATAATCAACAAGCACACGATCAATGCCTAAGGAACTCACGGAACGATATCACAACACAACTCTGAAAACACAAATAAAGTCATACAAGCTTTATATTACAAGGCCAAGTGCCTCGAGGGCTCGAAGTACATACAGCGTTGCGTACAACGCGTCCGCGGAGCATCAGATAATCTGAGTACAGATATGAATCGAAACAGAAAGGTTCTTTGCAAGGCTGCGGGCAAAATAAAACACTAACTGAATCGAAAGGCTGAATGCCTCCTGCCTGGGACCCTCCGAACCTACTCCCTGGTCCTCGACAGCTCGCATTAGTATCCATCCTCAGTGGTGTAGTGATAGCGAATCGTCGGGGCATCTGTCTCAGGGGCTCCGTCCTCTGGTCACGTCAACTGATATGGGGAAAAAAGGAAAACAAAGCAACCGTGAGTACTCAGAAGTTACTCGCAAGCAGGGTATCTACACTACATATGCAAACATTATCAAGGGGAGGCTGTATATGTGGACTGGGCTGCAGAAATGCCAGAATAGAGAGAAGGCCTAGTCCTATCGAAGACTATCATCTTCAGCTTCTTGCACAGCAGTGAAGAGAGTAGAACAATACCATATATGTAGCATAATAAGATCAACCTCACCCAGAGATCCTTTCTCGACTCCCTGCGAGAAAGTAATCCCAGAGCCATTGTATCCCAAGTCTCCAATTCTAAAGTGTATCAATCAGGATCAACTCCGAGTGTCCGTTACCGTAGGACGGCTATCGTACGAAGTATTCTTCCCTGCAGGGGTGCAACCAACTTACCCAATACGCTCGATTAACTTCGGCCGGACACACTTTCCTGGTCATTGCCCTGCCTCGGCCAAACGACACATCGCACCCCCCTACTACAACTCAGCAGAGAGGTCCCCGCCGGTCTCCATCCTAAGCCACTCAGGGGTCTTGGGCCATCGCCCTGTGCACTCCGGGTCCGTTGCGAGCAGGGTGGATACCACGCCAACGCACGATCCGACCCGGCCACAATGCTGAACTGGACGTCTGACAGAACTGTCGGCTGATGCTACGATGTGAACGCCCATACTATGCCCACGTTGATGGTAGTGCTATCAGACCAGAGTGCCTGCTCGATCAAATATCCAAATCGCTAGACTAGGGGCTTGCGTTAACGAGCAGAGACTCACGCAAGATTTGACCCCCGTCGCCCCCGTCTCGAGTACTTGCTGCAAGGGCTAAGAATGCCGCCGCCGCCTCGTTTCACCACTCGGGCACCACACTGGCAACCCGCCTTCACCATCACACGCGGGTCCCCTTCAGGGTCGACCGCCGTTCCAAGTAACATTGTAAAGTCCAAGTATCCGTGTTCCATAACATCACGGATCCGAGGTATCACCCCATTGAATTCCACTCGATGTATCCGTCAAGGTGAACTAGAGGAATCACCCTCACTGGGTCCACACTTGAGGTGTTGTACGACAGCGTCGTTATCGGAAGCGGTGAAGAGGAATCACCCTCGATGACCACGACCGAATAACTACTCTACAGAGTTAACATCAGAAGTGCTACATGAGGTTTCATCACCCTCACACTCGATAGTAACACTGCAGTGTCGTTACAACTAAGGGGGGTGATGTGCGGTGATTGCGTCCTGGTCTCAATCCCATTGATCGGATCTTCTGAGATCACAGCGCGGCATGTCCGGGATAAGTGGGGTCACTGATAGGTCTCTACCCACCTATACTAACCGTTTAGGATATAGGTATTAATCAACAGCAGTTACAATGAACAGGCTAGCTCCAGAATGGTAAAGCAGCAGCAGTGCATTCTAATGCCAAGCAGAATTAGAATAGGCGATATCGGATGATCAAAGGAGGGGCTTGCCTGTTTGCTCCGGCAAGCAGGTCGTAAGGTGACCTCGGGCTCGGACTGGCGTCGGCCTCGAGATCGACGTCGGTGTCAGGGTTCTATCGAGAGAGAAGGGTAGGTAAACAGTATAATACACAGCAAACATGCTACACAAAGTATGACATGACAATACGCATGCCGGGTGTATTCCTACGTGTGGTTGTAGTCACCGAGGAAGTAGGAATCCATCCGGAAATTTTCCGTTCCCTTCCGACATTTGTCAGACAGATACCGAGGAGTAACGGTTGCATGTTCGATATATTAGGGCGTGACGGACGAACGAACCGCTATCGGGATTCGTCTCGTCTGTTCTGACAATTTTCATGTACAAATTTTTTCATCGAGTTACGGATTATTTAATATGATTTTCTAAGTTTTTATTAATTTCTGGAATTTAATTAATTATTTAAATTAACATTATCCGAAACAGTGTCTTGCTGACATCACATGACATCATGCTGAAGTCAGCGGGTTAATCAAGTTAATTACTAATTACTGTTTTAATTAACACTAATTAGTTAATTAGATTAAACCTAATCAGGATAATTAACTAATCAATTAATTAATTAATTAATTAATTAATTACTTTAATTATTATCATTTTATTTTTATTTACTTAATCCTAATTTTTTTTAAACCGTTTTCGGGGCGGGCGCCCCACTGTCAGCGGACCAGGGGTCGGGCCCAGCGGCAGCGGCCCAAGTCCACAGCGCGGGCGACGGGCGCGGCGCTAGCGCGCGTGTGCGCGCCGCAGTCCGGCACGCGCGGGGGCCGGTCGGGTCGGCGCGGGGCGCAGCTCGCGCGGGCGAGGCGGGCTGCTTGCAGCGGGCGGCGGCGTGCGCGGCGAGGGTGAGCGCTATAGGGGGAGGGGCGCGTGTGCGCGCGGCGAGCGCGGGCGTGCACGCGGTATGTTGAGCGGGACGGGGCTAAGGGAGGAGGAGGCCGAGGGCCCTCACCGGCGCTGTGCTAGGGCAGGGCGCGGGGACGTGACGCGGGGATGGTGGTGGAGAGGCGACGGCGTCGATCGGCGACGGGGTCGGGGTCGGGGCGAAGCGGCGGGTCCGGCGAGGGCGGGGCTGAGCGGTCGGCTCGCGTCGTCGGCGAGGGGAACGAGCGGCGTCGGCGTTGGCGAGGGGGAGCGTCGACGGTGCGGCGGCGTGCGGCGTGCGGGGCGCGTCGCGCGTGAGGGGCGCGTCGGGCCTTGCGCCCGATCTGGATCGTGGGGGGGGAGTGAGCGAGAGGGGGGGGGTGGGGAGCGGCTAGGGTTCGGCCCCGGGGGATAAGGGGAGTGGGGGAGTGGCCGGTTGGGACCACTGCGCTCGGCGGCCCCATTGGGCCACGGGGGGGGGGGTTTCCTTTTAAATTTCTTTTTCCTTTTCTCTTTTTATTTAACCATACCCCTGTTTTGTAATAGTTAGGGCTCCAATTTGAATTTTGTAACAGGACCTGGTCGCATAATACCAGTGCTTTTTCCCTACACCTAAATTACGTTTTGGACAAACATCATTTCTTATTTGTTTTCAATAATTAAAAGGTCATAAATATTATTTTCAGCCACGTTTGAGGATGTTCAAGCCACTTATCCATTTTCAATAATTTGGTTTCAATTTTAGTAATGCCTCTGATTTTTGCCATAATATGAACAATTAGTTTTCTGATTTGAGCAACTTTTATTTTTTTCACTTCATTTAAATTTGAATTTCGGGACGTATGTTAGAATGCATTATGGTGCAATGATGATCAGCACTGTTGGTCTGATGACTGGGCATATAATCAAAAGGTGATTACTGTATTTAACCCCTGGGGGTGTTTACAAATTCTCCTCTACTAACCAAATTCCTCGTCCCGAGAATTAAGAGGTAGAAGGAAAAAGTTCGGGGTATTCACGCACGAAGATTATCCTCTCGTTCCCCAAGTGGCTTCATCTTCAGTATGATTTGACCACGGTAATTTGAGAACTTGGTAACCCTTCTGCCGTTGCCACGTTCAGCTTCATCGAGAATGCGGATCTATGGCTCCTTAACGATCAGATCATCATGCAATTCGAGCATTTCATGATCCCAAGCTCGGTGCAGAGAGTTCCTTGAAGCATTTACGTAAGTTGCGACACATGAAAGACTTCGTGGACTGAGAGAATTGCGGCGGCAATTCCATTTATATGCCACCGTGACCACGTCTAGCATAGGAAGTTCATTCCTGACGTGTCTCGTACTGTGATCGTTCAAGCTGTCATGTACGCTCGGATGCTAGCCTTTCGCCCTTGAATTCCAAAACGTGAGTGGCCCTTCATAGGAGTTGACACGTTAGATAAGCTGATCACCAGTTAGAAAGTCAGACCCCATCGTTGCGATCTAGTTTGCTCTTCTGGCGGTCCTGAGCCGCTTTGGAGGTTTCTCGACAATCGTGACTTTGTCTTCGCGTGTTGAATAATGTCCGGTCCAACAAGATAGTGTCGTTCCCCAGTTTCGACCAATTCAGAGGGTTTCGACACTATCGTCCATATAGAAACTTCGAGGGGGGCCATTTTCACTGGCTTGATAGCTGTTTTATAAGAGAAACTACGGCATATGGAAGAGAGTCGTTTCCCACTTCTACCGAACGTATATGACACAAGGCTCGCGCATGTTCTTTCAAGTCACTGATTGACTCCTGTTCAACTTGGCCATTGGATTTGGGGGTGGATGATAGGCTGAACTCCAGGTAATTAGTTCCCATAACTGTTTGAAAACTTTCCCAGAATTTGGTGAAAGACCGCCACGATCCGCATGTCTCCTTCGAATCCGTGGAGATGTATACAATCTCCTGAGATAACAAACCAACTCTGCTAAAAACAACACATGACCTAGAGTGACACTAGTTTCTTTGACAGCAGAAAGTGTGCAACTTTAGAGTTGGTCGATGATGACCAATGATAGCATCGTACCCTTCTGTGACCTGGGAAGTTCCTGTAACGAAATCCATCTGAACCTTATCCCTAGTTCCATAGAGGAATGAGAAGTGGTTTGCCAGAATTCCAGCGGCTTCTGATGTTCGGCTTTACACCGCGAACGCACAAACATCACATTCAAGCCAACTATCGAACATGTCCTGCTTCATTTTAGACCACCAGATACCTTTGAACGGAGATCACATTCATCTTGGTGCTACCCCTACCTGATGATACATGGGGTGTCATGTCCTCCTTCATGACCTTGTCGTCATAAGTTCGAAGCGAGTGTACGACAATGCTGGTTTCTTCTGACAAACAGGTTCATCTTCAGACAGCGGAAATCCCTGTACTTTTCAAGGTGAAGACCTTCTTCTCAGATCAACTTGAGCATCTGACTTGCGTGCATTCTTAACAGCTTCTCAAGACTGGTTGTAGTCAACAAGTTAACGAGAACCCTGTGGAACAATACGCAGATTTAGCTTGCACAGTTTTGTTCAAAAGCCAGGTGAGGCTTCGCACTCCATGAGTTGTCGCAATAGGACTTGCGGCTTAAGGCACACACCTCACTTAGCCTTGCCATTGGTGGGTATAGGTTTAGAATTACCCAAATCCTGTCCGCAATGGCCTCCATCCACCTTTGCTGACTGAGGTTTAGAGATGGTTGAGTGAACAAGTCTTCAAACTGTTTATGATCGTGTAGATCCCGCCAACCATTACCGGAGGAGGTAATGGTTCGCCACAACTGCAAGTGCACAAGATCACAGCAGCAGTTCTAGATCATGTACTGGATCATTCTCTTCATGTGGGCGCAGCTGAACGAAGCCTCGATAAGCAATCACTATGTTACGCTCTTGCATTAGGACACAGCCTCAATCCTTCACGCTACGAGAGGAGATGTTGGGAGAATCGTCACAATAGTCACAAAGTCTTTGGCGGGATCTGAGAATATACTCGGTGGTATTGTAACGGAGTGACATCTGCCCACGGTGGCTAAAGAATTAGCTCTGGATTTACCCTGCTCGAACACTGGTAGCTGTCGTCCAGTGTGTTGGTGAAACCACGATCATCTGAAACGAGGAACTCATGATTGTCAAAAGACAAGGAGAAGTATAACCGATCTCGGATAGAAAGTTTAAACAAGAACATGGAAAGGAAATGATTATCATCAGACTAATCAGATCAACTGTTAGGGAAATCCGCACCGATTCAGCTCTTCGGGTGGAACGCGAATTACGAGATCCCTAAGTGTCGGCGTAGTAACTAACTTTAGTTAACCCGAAAAGGAGAGCGGTCAAGCCAGTCCAGAATTAAAGCATGAGGAATAACAGATATATACCACCCAATTGCACGTGGGCCCGTCTAAGCCCACGCCAATGTTAGTAAAATAGTTTTTCCCGTTTCTAGACTCAACTTCGGCCCGGAGGAGTTGAAAGGTGGGGTTCCTACAGGCAGTTGCTTCGATACCACATTGTGACGCCCCCGGCCCGATCGCCGGATCCTAATCATAAACGCAATGCCATCATTCAATGCCTCAGACCTCACGGGATCGAATCACACACAACATCTAAACACAAATAAGTCATACAAGCTTTATATTACAAGCCAGGGCCTCGAGGGCTGAAATCCATAAGCTTGCGTACAAGCGTCAGCGGAAAGCATCAGATTTAGTACAGATATGAAATCTAAACAGAAGGCCTTTAGACTGGGGGTCAATAAAACACTACGATCGAAAGGCGAAGGCCTCCTGCCTGGGACCAATCCCGCACCTACTCCGATCGTCGACAAGCTCGCATCTAGTATCCATCCCTCAGGGTGTATTAGTATAAGCGATCGTCGGGGGGCATCTGTCTCAGGGGGGCTCTCCGTCCTCTGAGTCACGTTCAAACTGATATGGGGAGAACAGGAACACAAGCAAACCGTGGAGTACTCAGATTACTCAGCAATCAAGGAATCTAAACTACATATGCAAACATATCAAGGAGGCTGTATATGGGACTGGGCTGCAGATATGGCCCCCATGAATAGAGAGAAGGCCTAGTCTATCGAAGACTAGCCATCTTCAGCGTCTTGCAGCAGTAAAGAGAGTAGAAACAATACCATAAAGGTTGCATAAATAATATAACCTCAACCAGAGATCCTTTCTCGACTCCCTGCGAGAAAGTAATCCAGATGCCATAGTATCCAAGTATCCAATTCTTAAAGTCTCAATCAGATACAAACGCCGGAGGTCGCGTTACCGTAGGACAGTGCATCTATGAATATTCTTCCCTGCAGGTGCACCAACTTACCCAACACTCTCGATTAACTTCGCGCGGCCGGCACATTTCCTGGGTCATGCCCCGCCTCGCCAAACGACACATCGCAAACCCTACCTACAACTCAGCAAGAGGTCCCCGCCGGTCCTAACATCCTGGAGGAGCCTCATTTGGTCTGGGCCATCGCCCTGTGCACTCCGGGTCGTTGTCTGATGCAGGGTGGATTACCACCAGCGCATTACGGCACGATCCCCCGGCCCAATTCTTACTGGACGTCTGACAGAAATGTCGGCTGATGCTACGATTTAGAACGCCATACTATGCCCACTGATGGTTAGTTTGTATCAACCAGAGCCGCTCGGATCAATACACATCGCTCAGGCTAGTAGGGCTTCGGGTCGAGCAGAGACTCACCGAAAGAATGTGCCCCACGTCGTCCCCCGTCCGAGGACTTGCTGCAAGGGCTAGACATGCCCTCCGCGCCTCGTATTCCACCAACTCGTGCCGCACCACAACTTGGCAACCCTCCTTCACATCACAACACGCGTGGTACCCCCCTAGGTCGACCGCCTTCCAGTAACCATGTAACAGTCCAAGTATCCGTGTGTCCATAACAATCAGGAATCCGCGGTATCACCCCTATTGATTCCCCCGATGTATCCGTGCAACGGTGACTAGGGAGGAAATCACCCCCTCACTGGGTCCGACACTTGAGGTGTTGTACGACAGCGTTCGTTATCGGAAGCAGGTGAAGGGGAATCACCTCTATGACCATGACCGCGAATAACTACTCGCAGAGTTAACATCAGATTTGCTACTGATGTTTCACCCTCGACACCGATAGTAAACGCTGGCAGTGTCCGTTACAACTAAGGGGGGTGATGGTGCAAGTGTCGGGTCCCTGGTCTCAACCCCTTGACGGTATCTTCTGACGATCCAAGCGCGGCATTCGGGATAGATTGGGGTCACTGTCGGTCCTCTTCTTACCCAGCCTAGACTAAACAGTTTAAGGATACTGTAGGTAATTTATCAACAGCATTTAGCAACATGACAGGCTATGCATCAAATAGGTAAAAAAGCAGCATAGTAGCAATTCTATGCAGACATGAAAATTAGAATAGGCGAGATCGGATGATCAAAGAGGGGGCTTGCCCTGGGTTGCTCGGTGGCAAGAGCAGGTCTCAATGGTGACCATCGGGCTCCGGAGCTCGTCGGCCTCGGGAGACTCTTCGGTTCATGGGTCTAATATCGAGAGAGAAGAGGGGAGAAACGTAATAACATACACAGCAAACAAGTGCTACACAAGTATGACTGCAATACCAGTGCCGGGTGTATTCTATACGTTGTGGTTGTACGTCCACCGAGGAAGAGAATCCATACCGGAATGTTTTCCGTTCCGGACATTTGTCAACATATACCTGAGGGGAACGTTGCATGTTCGGATAGTTAGGGACGTGTGCGACGACGGACCGCTATTCGGATTCGTCTCGTCATTCTGCGCATTTTCATGTCCAACAAGTTGTTTCATCATCGGAGTTACGGATTATTTAATATGATTTTCTTCAAGTTTTATTAATTTCTGGAATTTAATTAATTATTTTAATAACATTATCCAAACAGTGTCTTGCTGACATCAGCATGACGATCATGCTGATGAGTGCCAGCGAGGTTATCAATTAAATTCTATTACTGTTTAATTAACACTACTTAGTTAATAATTAACCTAATCAAGGTTAATTAACTAATTAATTAACTAATCAATTAATTAATTACTTTAATATTATCTTATTATTTTTATTTACTATTAAATCCTAATTTTTTTTTTAAACTTTGCGGGGCGGGGCCCCACGTCACGACCAGGGTCCGGGCCCAGCGTTCGCGGCCCAAGGCCAGCGCGGGCGCACTGCGCGCGTCGCAGAGCGCATGTGCTCGCCGCGCCGAGCACGCTGGGGGCCGTCGGGGTCGGCGCGGGCGACGAGCGCTCAACGGGCGAGGGCTGTGGCTGCGGTGCAGCGGTGCTGGGCGGCGTGCGCGGCAGGGTGAGCGCGCGAGGGGTGGAGGGGCTCGGTGCGCGTCGCGGCGCGGTCGTGCGACGCGGTAGGTAAAGCGTGGACTGGCTAAGGTGAGGGGAGGCCGAGGGCCCGTCACCGGCGCTGTAGGGCTAGGCAGCGGGCGCGGGACGATACTGCGGGGATGGTGGTGGAGAGCGACTGCGTCGAGAGGCGACGGGTCGGGTCGGGCGACGCGGCGGGTCCGGCGAGGGCGGGGCGAGCGCGCGGGCGGTCCGTCGGCGTAGGTGACGAGCTGGCGTTCGGCGTGGCGAGGGGGAGACGGCCGGCGGTCGTCGGCGCGGCGGGTCTCGGTCGCGCGTCCGAGGGGCGTCGGGCCTGCGCCCGATCGGACTCGTTGGGGGTGGTGGGGGGGAGTGACGAGATACGGTGGGATCGTGTGAAGGGGGCTGTATCGGCAAACACGGGGTAAGGGGGTGATGTTTGTGTGCTATTGTTTTCTCTAGCAGGGGTGGGAGCCGTTGGACCACGCTGGGCTAACGGCCCAGTTGGGCCACGGGGGGGGGGGGTTTCTTTTTATTTCTTTTTCTTTCTCTTTTTTTTTATCCATACCCCTTTTTTGTAATAGTTAGGGCTCAAATTGAATTTTGTAAACAGGTGAACCTGGTCCCATAAATACCAGTGCTTTATTCCCTAACACCTAAATTTGTTTGGACAAAACAATCATTTCTATTTTGTTTAAATAAATAAAAGGTCATTAAATATTATTTCAGCCACTGTTTGGGATGTTCAAGCCACTTACCCATTTCAATATGTTGGTTTCAATTTTAGTAATTCCTGCTGAATTATTTGCCATAATATGAACATTTAGTTTCTGATTTGAGCAACTTTATTTTTTCACTTTCATTTAAATTTGAATTTCGACTTAGGAGTGAAATGCATTATGGTGCAAATGATGATCAGCACTGTTTTCATGAGACATGGCAAATCAAAAGGGTGATTACTGTAGTTCCCTTCTGGGGGTGGTTTTACACCTAGTACAATAATTTTTACACTAGAGTTGACTAGCTCTTACCCTAGTAAAAAATTTTATACTTGAGTTGAACTAGCTCTATAGAACTAGTTCAAATAATTTCACACTAGAGTTGAACTATCTTTATAGCTAGTTAAATAAGTTTCCACAAGAGTTGAACTATAGTTTTATAAAATCCATATATATAATTTTCCACTAGAGTAGAATTAGCTCTATAACCTAGTACAAATAATTTTACACTAGATTGACCACTAGCTTCTATCTGTCCTCGTATCCAAATAATTTTACACTACGTTGAACTACTCTATAAGCTATATTCAATAATTTTA
>JAAAXO010000103.1:53475-72444 GCA_011799875.1 Thinopyrum elongatum | reverse complement strand
ATAGCCTAGTACAAATATTTTTACACTAGAGTTGAACTAGCTCTATAAGCTAGTTAAGATAATTTTACACTAGGGTTGAACTAGCTCTATAGCCTAGTACAAATAATTTTACACTAGAGTTCAACTAGCTCTGTAAGCTAGTTCAAATAATTTTACACTAGAGTTTAACTAGCTCTATAGCCTAGTCCAAATAAATTTACACTAGAGCTGAACTAGCTGTATAGCCTAGTCCAAATAAACTATGGGGGTGTGAAGTGAGGTGTCGGTCTCTGGTCAATGATCACATTGATCGAGTCGTCGATGATCAAGCAGGGGCATCAAGGATAAGGTGGTGGGGTCACTGATGGTTCATCACCAACCTATACTAAACAGTTTATCATAGGCAGATAAGGTAGCAATGAACAGGTTACAACAGCAGGCTATGCATAAGAATAGGAGCATACATTAACAGTAGCAAAATCTAATGCAAGCAGGAGAATAGAATGGGCGATATCTGGAATGCTCAAGGGGGGGGGCTTGCCTGGATGCTCTGGCAAGAGGGGAAGGTCGTCAACGGGCTGCTCGTCGGTAGTGTAGTCGTATCCAGGTGCAGCGCCGTCGGTCTCAGCGTCTATCGAGAGAGAGAGAAGGAGGGGGAGAGAAACAATAAATTCACGGCAATAATGCAAACAACATGTATGACATGTCTAAATGATATGCCGGGGTGTTCTACTGCCTAACTAAATGATTTAGTTAATTTAGGAATTTATTTGGATTTATTTAATTAAAGTTGGGCACTATTCATTTACTGAAATCGGTCTAAAAGTTCAATGTTCTTATAGCTGCGGGCGTCTGACGGGAATACAGAGGACGTATTCGGGTTCGTATCGTCGTTCTGAGCAAGTTTCATGTATAAAATATTTTCATCGGAGTTACGGTTTATTTAATATGATTTTCTAAAGTTTTTATTAATTTCTGAAATTTAATTAATTATTTAATTCAACATTATCCGAAACAGTGCTGATGATGACATCAGCATGACATCATGCTAATGTCAGCAAGGTTAATTAAGTTAATTACTAATTACTGTTTAATTAACACTAACTAGTTAATTAGATTAACCTAATCAGGATTAATTAACTAATTAATTAATTATTTTTATTTTATTTTTTTTCTTTCTTTTTTTAAAACGTTTTTAGGGCGTGGGACCGTTCTGTCATTGGGCCAGGGGGGAAGCAGGGCCCACTGGCCAGTGGCACTGGGGCACTAGGCCCCACTGGTCAGTGGCACGAGGGCCACAGGCGAGCACGGGTGGCGGGCGCGGCGCGGCGCGCGGGCGCGGGCGTGCGTGCGCGCGGGCGGCGGCAGGGGCGCGGCGAGGCACGGCCAGGGGAGGCAGGGCACCGGCGAGAGCGGGGCGAGGCCAGAGGGGGTGTGGGGCGCGCGCTCGAGGCGAGCGAGGCGCGCGGGCGCGGGGCGGCGCGCGAGCAGCAGCAGCGGCGAGCGCAACCGCAGCGGCGAGTGGGCATGCGGCGAGCAGGCACGGGCGAGGCCGCGCGCGGGCGCGGTGCGGCATCGGGCGAGCGCGCGATGGGCGCGCTGGAGCGCGGCCAGAGGGAAGAGGAGGCCGGGGGGTTCCTCACCCCCGATGCAGAGAAGAGGGCGGCGAGGCTCGGTGGAGCCGGCGATGGGGAGGCGGGGCAGTGCAGTCCGGCGAGGTGGCGGTGGCGATGGGGCGACGACGAGCGGCGGGGCGCGGTCGGCGCGAGCAGCGCCCGATCCTGTTCTGGATCGGGGGAGGGGGGGAACTAGGGGAGTGAGCGAGGGGGTGAGTGGGGGTTAGGGTTTCGGTGGCCTCCAGGGGGAGGCCAAGTAGGCGCGGGGTGGGCCGGGAGCTGGGCCGGCCGGCTGGGCTGGGGCCCAGTTGGGCCGGGGGGATGGGGGGTCCGTTTTCTCTTTTTCTTTTCTTTTCTGTTTTTCTTTTTCTCTTTTCTTTTTCTTTATTCTCTTTTCTCAGTTTAGTAAATAGTTAGGCCACATATTGAATTTTGTAACACATAAGCCATTGATCCCATCTCCAATTCTAAACGTGTATCAATCCGGATCAACTCCGAGTGTCCCCGTTCCGAGGACAGTATCTATACGATAGAACGTATTCGTCCCTGAAGGGGTGGCCAGCCAACTGACCCAATAGTCGCTCCAGTGTAACTTGGACGACACCACTTTCCTGGTCATTGCCCGGCCCGGACCAAAACGACACATCGCAGACGCCCTGCCTACTACAATCAGCAGAGAGGGTCCCCGCCGGTCCTACACATCCTAACGCATCAGGGGTCTTTGGGCCATCGCCCTGTGCACTCCGGGTCGTTGGCTGAGCAGGGTGGATACCAGCCGCAACGGCACGATCCGACCCGGGCCACAATGCGAACTGGCAGTCTGACAGAACTGTGGCTGATGCTACGATGTGAACGCCCATACTATGCCCACGTGATGTTAGTGACTATCAGACCAGAGCCTGCTCTGTATCAAATATCCAAAATCGGCTAGGACAGGGGCTGCGTAACGAGCAGAGACCTCACGAAGATTACCCACGTCGCCCAGTCTCGAAGGTACTTGCTTGCAAAGGCTAAGAATGCCGGCCTTCGCGCCTCTATTCACCACTCGTGGGCACAACCACTTTGCGACGACATCCCACCTTTGTTAGCCCTCATTTCCGCGTCCGACCTTCAGGTCGATCACGCTTAAGAACATTTGTAAATGTCCAAGTTATCCTGGTGTACTCCATAACAGTCACGAGATCCGAGGAAATCAACCCATCCATTTGAATTCCCAATCGATAGTATCCCTCAAGGTGACTAGGAGGAATCACCCTCACTGGGTCCACACTTGAAGGGTGTTGTACGAACAGCGTCGTGGTTTATTTCGGAAGCGGTCGAATGAGGAATCACCCGCATACCCGCTACACACGACCGAATAACTACTTTCTACAGAGTTAACATCAGAAGTGCTGGAACATGAGGTTTCATCACCCTCAACCGAATAGTAACCGGCAGAGTGTCGTTATCAGACAAGGGGGGGGATATGTGCGGGTGTGATTGCCCTGGTGCTTCAATCCCATTGATCGGATCTTCTGATGATCAGAGCGGGCAGTCGGGATAAGTGGGGTCACTGATAGGTCTACTACCCAAGCCTAGGACTAAACCGTTTAGGATAGTAGGTATTATCAACAGCAGGTTACAATGAAAAGGCTAGCATCCGAAGGTAAAGCCCAGAAGGCAGTGCAAAATTCTGCATGCCAAGCATTAGAAATTGAAAATAGGCGATATCGGGATGATCAAAGGAGGGGCTGACCTGTTTGCTCGGCGGCCTGAGAGCAAGGTCGTTAAGGTGACCCTCGGGCGTCGGGAGATGGTCGATGCGTCGGGTCCGCGAGGTACGACAGCGGATTCGTCCGGGGATCTATCGAGCGAGAGAGGGGAGAGGACGGGAACTAGGTAAACAGGTATTAAATACACAGCAAACAAGTGCTACAAAAAGTATTGACATGACAATACGCTAGTGACGGGTGTATTCTACAGTGTGGATTTGTACGTCACCGGAGGATAAGGAGGAATCAGCGGGACTAATTTTCCCGTTCCTTCCGAACATTGTGTCAGGACAAGATGACCGAGTGGAGTAACGGTTGCGACTGGTGGATAGTTACGGGACGTGACGGCAACGAACGGATCCACCGCGGTATCGCGGATCGTCTCGTCGTTCTGACGCACAATTTTCATGTAAAAGTTATTTTCATCGGAGTATATTACGTATTATTTATAAATGAATTTTCTAATACGTTTTTATTAATTTCTGGAATTTAATAATTAATTTTAATATTAACATTATCCGAAAACAAGTGGTTCTTGACATGACTTCAGCTGACATCAATGCTGATGTCTAGCAGAGGGTTAATCAAGTTAATTACTAATTAACTGTTTTATTAACACTAATTAGTTAATTAGATTTAACCTAATCAGATTAATTAACTAATCAATTAATTAATTAATTATTAATTAATTACTTTAATATTATCATTATTATGTTATTTAACTTAATCCTAATTTTTTTTAAACCGTTTTCGGGGCGGGCGGGGCCCCCACTGTCAGCGGACCAGGGGTTCTGCCAGGCCTAGCAGCGGTCAGCGGCGCCAATGCCGACACTGAGGGAGGGGCGAATGGGCGCGGCGCTAGCGCGCGAAATGTCCGGAGCAGGAGCCGTGCCAGGCGGCCGGGCACAGCGTCAGGGAGTCGGCCGCGGGGTCGGCGCGGCGGGGGAAGACGTGCGCTTGAGCGGGACGGCCTCGGAGGGGGATGTTTTGACTGTCGAGTAGTACGTAGGTGTAGATGGGCGGTACGCGAGATGAGGGTGGCGGGAGGGCGGGGTAGGCGAAGAGATCGCGGGCGTGCGACGCGCGGGTAGGCGTGGAGGTTGAGCGGGAGCGGGGAATGAGCCGAGGGCCTAAGGCGTGCTAGGGAGGGCACGAGGGCTCGCCTGCATGGGGGACCAGGGAGCGTTGGTTGTGGAGGAGGCGCCGGTAGGCGAGCTAGGAGGACGGCGAGGATGGTGGTGGTAGAGGCGACGGCGGGACGCGAGCGGCGTCGGGTCCACATGGGGGAGCGGGGGCGGACGAGGGGCGGGGCAGAGCGCGATCGGGCCGGTCGTCGGCGAGAGGAGAACAAGAGCGAAGGAGTTCGGGAGGTGCGAGGAGCGCATAGCGGTGGACGGAGCAGGGGAGTCGGCTCGACGGTGGCGGGGACAGCAAAGCAGTGCGGCGATGGGGGCGCCCGGCGTCGGGCGCGTAGGAGGGGCGGTGGAGCCAGTTCGCCACGATCTGGTATGCGGGGGGGGAGAGTGAGCGAGAGGGGGGGGGTGGGAGCGAGCGGCTAGGGTTCGGCATTGGCGCGGGGGATTAAGGGAAGGAGGGGATGAGGAGTGGCGCGTTGGGCCAGCTCGCTGGACGGCCCTTGGGCCACGGGGGGGGGGGGTTTCCTTTTAATTTCTTTTTCCTTTTCCTCTTTTTATTATAACCATACCCTGTTTTGTAACATAGTTAGGGCTCCAACGTTTGAATTTTGTAAACAGGGAGTCGGTACCATAATACCAGTGCTTCTTTCCTAACACCTAAACCATTATAGTTTTGGACCAAAAACATCAATTTCTTATTTGTTTTCAAATAAATTAAATAGAGAGCATCATAGAATATGTATTTTCAGCCACGTTTGAGGATTTGTTCAAGCCACTTATCCATTTTCAAATGTTGGTTTTCAATTTTAGTATGCCTCTTATTTTGACCTAATATGAACAATTAGTTTCCTGATTGAGCAACTTTTTATTTTTCATATTCATCTTCATGTAAATTTGAATTTCGAGAGGAGTGAAGCAGTATGGTGCTAAATGCCATGTAAGCCACGATGGGATCGAACACGCTGTTGGTCTATATGCATAAACAAAAGGGTGATTACCTGTAGTTTAACACCTGGGGGTGTTGTGTACAATACTCCTCCTACCTAACGAATATCTCGTCCCGTATTAGTGAGATTAAGGAGGATAGAAGGAAAAAGTTCGGGGTGATACTTCCGCACGAAGTTATCCTCTAGTTCCCCGAAGTGGCTTTCATCTTCCTATGTATGGATTTGACCGAGTCACTTTGAGGGAACTTGGTAACCTTGCCGAAGTTCTGCACGTTCAGCTTCATCGAGAATGCGGATCGGTGAATGCTCCTTACAATAGATCATCTGCAATTCGAGGCATTTCATGAATCCAACAGCTCGGGTTGCAGAGAGTCTTGAAGCAATTACGAAGTCGACTACATGAAAGACGTTCGTGGACTCGAGAGAGATTGAACGGCGGCAATTCCAAATTTAATATTGCCACCTGACCACGTCTAGCATCGAGCACATCGTTCATCCGCTAGGCTGCGGTACTAGGATCTGTCGACTGGTGTCAGCGTGGAGCTATTCTGTTCGGCCCTTAGAATTCCAAAACGTTGATGATTGGCCCTATATAGGAAGAGTGACACGAGATAAGCTGACACCTCGGTTTAGAAGATCAGACCCCATCGTTTGCGATCATAGTTGGTCTCTTCTGGCGGTCCTGAGCCGCTTTGGAGGTTTTCTCGACATCCGGACTTGTTGTCTTCGGCTTGTTTTTAAGTAATGTCCAGGATACCAACAAGATAGGTTCCCAAAGTTTCTGAACCAATTCAGAGGGTGTTCGACGATCTACGTCCATATAGAGACTTGAGGGGCGCACCATTTTCAGCTGCGCGTGAAGCTGTTGTTATAAGAGAATCGCATATGGAAGAGAGTTTCCACTTCTTACCGAACGATATGACAAAGGCTAGCAGCCTGTTCTTCAAGCTCACTTGATTGACTCGTTCAACTTGCCTATTGGGATTGGGTGGTGGATAAGCTGGCTGAACTCCAGGTAATATGAGTTCCCATAACTGTTTGAAAACTTCCCAGAATTTGGCAGTGAAAAAGACCGCACGATCCTGAAACTGTCTCCTTCGAATC
The DNA here is from genome assembly GCA_011799875.1 of Thinopyrum elongatum. Classification (NCBI taxonomy): domain Eukaryota; kingdom Viridiplantae; phylum Streptophyta; class Magnoliopsida; order Poales; family Poaceae; genus Thinopyrum; species Thinopyrum elongatum. The sequence goes on along the minus strand of JAAAXO010000103.1, from coordinate 65,911 downwards.
CGTGGAGTGTGAACACTTCTAGAGATATACAACCAAACTCTGCTAAACAACCCTGACTAGCAGTGATACGTTCTTGACAGGCAGAACAGTGTGCAACCTTGTAGGAGTTGGTCGATGATGACAAATAGGCATCGTAACCTTCTGTGACCTGGTAAGTCCTTGTAGACGGACAATCCCTCTGAACCTCTTACCCAATGCTTCCATAGAGGGAAGGAAAATAGGAAGTGGTTTGCAGAATTCCAGCAGGCTTCTGAGGGGTTCGCTTTACGCGGACGCAACATCGCAATCAGCAACACTCGAACAGTGTACCTGCCTCACTTATAGCACACCAGGACTTTGACGGAGACACGATCATCTGGTCTACCACTCTTGATGAATAGAACATGGGGTGTATATGTCCTTCCTTCTGACTTGTCAGTCATAAGTTTCGAAGCGAGGAGACGAAATGCTGTTTTCGAACATACAGGTTCCATCTTCAGACAGCGAGGAATCCCGTGTATTTTTCAAGGTTGAAGACCTTCTTCATCAGAATCAACTCAGCATCTTGAGCTTGCGCAATTCTTAACAGCTGTCTCAAGATCTGGTGTAGCACGAAGGTGTTAAGAGAACCCTGTGGAAGCAATACGCAGATTAGCCATGCACAGTTTGTACAAGAAAAGCAGGGTGAGGGCTCGACGTCGCTAACCCATGAGGTTTGTCGCAATAATGGACTTGCGGCTGTAGACGGCCAATCAGCACCTTATAGCACTTGCCAGGCGGTATAGGAACATACCAAAATCATCGTCCGCATGGCCTCCATCCAACCTTTGCGTGACTGAGTTAGAATGGTTGGACAGAGTACCAACGTATGAGCTCACTACGTGAAGTCAATGAAGTCTTCGACCGAAAACCGTGAGTAGAGGATAATGGGTAATGCGCCCACAAACTTCAGTGCACAGATCACAGCAGCTAGTTCTAGATCATGTCTGGATCATTCTCTTATGTGGGCGCAGCTGACGAGAGCCGTAAGGCAATCACTTCACGTTACCTCTTGCATTAGGACACAGCCTAAATCCTTCACGGATGCGTCACAATAGATCACAAATGTCTTTGGCGGGATCTTGAGGAGAAGTACTGGTGGTAGTTGTACGGAATGGTGACTCTGCCCCAGATGGATAAGATGTACTCTGGATGTATCCTGCTCGAACAGCTTGAGTAGCTGCGTCGCAGTGGGTTGGTGGTGAAACAACAGATCACATACTGAAAGAGGACAACAGTCATGATTGTCAAAAGACAAGGAGAACAAGTAGAACCGATCTACGGAAGAGAAAGGTTAAACAAAACATGGAAAGGAAATGAATTTCATACTAATACAGATCCAAATGTTAGGGAAATCCAGCACCATCTAGCTCCTTCGGCTGGACAAGCGAATTACGAGGATCCTAAGGTGTCGGCGTTAGGAACTACTTTAGTTTAACCCGAAGAGAGGAGAGTCAAGCCAGTCAGAATAAGATGAGGATAAAAGATATATACCACCCAATTGGCACGTGGGCCCGTAGCCACACAGCCAAGTTTAGTAAAAAGTTTCCCTAGACTCAACTTCGGCCGAGGAGTTGGAAGGGGGGTTCCTACAGGCAGTGGCTCTGATACCAACGTGACGCCCCCGGCCGATGCTAATCTCTAATCATACACCAAATGCCCACATCAAGCCTAAGACTCACGGAAGATATCACAACACAACTCTAAAACACAAATAAGTCATACAAGCTTTATATTACAGCCAGGGCCTCGAGGGCTCGAATCCATAGCTTGCGTACAAGCGTCAGCGGAAGCATCAGATATTGAGTACAGATATAAAAAACAGAAGGCCTTTAGAGCGGGGCAAAATAAAACACTACGATCGAAAGGCGAGGCCTCCTGCCTGGGACCTCCGAACCTACTCCTGTCGTCGCAAGCTCGCATATGTATCCATCCTCAGGGTGTAGAGATTAATCGTCGGGGGGCACTGTCTCAGGGGCTCCGTCTCGGATCACGCAAACTGATATGGGGAAAAGAAAAGCAAAGCAACCGTGAGTACTGCGAAGTACTCAGCAAGCAAGGATCTACACTACATATGCAACATTATCAAAGGAGGCTGTATATGTGGACTGGGCTGCAGAATGCCAAAAAGAGAGAAGGCCTAGTCCTACGAAGACTAGCCTCTTCAGCGATCTTGCGCGTATAAGAGAGTAGAACAATACATAAAGTAGTAGAGTAATCAATACAACCTCACCAGAGATCCTTTCTCGACTCCCTGCGAGAAAGAATCCAGACGCCAATATCAAGTATCCAATCTTAGTGTTCATCGGATACAACTCCGAGTGTCCTTACGTAGGACAGGCTATCGATAGATTGTCTTCCCTGCAGGGGTGCACCAACTTACCCACACCTCGATTAACTTCGGCCGGACACACATTTCCTGGGTCATGCCCGCCTCGGCCAAACGACACACCGCAACCCTACCTACACTCAGCAAGAAGGTCCCCGCCGGTCACATCCTAAGGCCAGGGTCTTGGGCCATGCCCTGTGCCACTCCGGGGTCGTTGTCAGTCAGGGGGATACCACCACCCACTTCCACGATGCCAGCCGGCCCATCTACTGGACGTCTGACAGACTTCGGCTGATGTAGATTAGAACGCCATACTATGCCCATGTGATGGTTAGTGCTATCCAGACCAGAGCCGACTCGATCATAATACAAATCGCTAGTGTCCTAGTGGCTTGCGGTAACGAGCAGAGACTCACGAAAGATGTGACCCCCGTCGCCCGTCTCGAGGACTTGCTGCAAGGGCTAAGATGCCCGCCCGCCTCGTATTCCACCAACTCGTGGCACCACACTGCAACGCCGCCTTCACATCACACCGTACCCCTCAGGGTCGACCCGCCTTCACAGTAACATTGTAAAGTCCAAGTATCCGTGTGTCCATAACAATCAGGGAATCCGCGGATATCACCCTCATTGAATTCCCACCGATGTATCGTCACAGGTGAACTAGGGGAGGAATCCCCTCACTGGGTCCACACTTGAGGTGTTGTACGACAGCGTCGTTATCGGAAGCGGTGAAGGAGGAATCACCCTCGTATGACCAAGACCGGAAAACTACTCTACAGAGTTACATCGAAGTGCTACTGAGGTTTCACCCTCGACACTCATCAGTAACCTGACAGTGTCGTTACAACTAAGGGGGGTGATGAGGAGTGCGGGTGACTTACGCATGGTTCTTCAATCCCACTTGATAGGATCTTCTTAGATCAGCGCGGCAGTCGGGATAGTAGGGGTCTACTGGTCTTACCCAGCCTAGACTAAACAGTTTAAAGGATGTAGGTAATTATCAACAGCAGGTTACAATGACAGGCGTATGCATCAGAATAGGTAAAGCCAGCATAGTAGCATTTCTATGCAAGACATGATAATTAGAAGAGGCGATATCGGGATGATCAAAGGAGGGGACTTGCCTGGTTGCTCGGTGGCAAGACAAGGTCGTCAATGGTGACCTCGGCTTCGGAGCTGCGTCGGCCTCGGGACGACGTCTGTGTCATGGGCTATCGAGAGAGAAGAGGGTGAGAAACAGTTAAATACACAACACAGCAACAAGTGCTCACAAAGTCATGAACATGACATACGCAGAAATGCCGGGTGTATTCCTAGACGTCTGTTGGTTGTACGTCCACCGAGAAGGAGATCCATACCGGGAATATTTCCCGTTGCCGGACATTTGTCAGACATATACGCGAGGGGAACGGTGATGTTCGGATAGTTAGGGACTGTGTGACCGGAACGAACGGACCGAGTATTCGGATTCGTCTCGCAGTCTGCCATAGGGCAGGACAAAGGAATGTTCAACGGGAGTACGGAGTATAGAATGATGTTTCTTTTAAAGGGTTTAGTAAGGTCGTGGAAGTTAATATAAGGGGTATAAGTAACAGGTTACCTGAAACAGTGTCTTGCTGACATCAGCATGACCGATCTGCTGATACGAGTGTCAGCGAGGTTAATCAAGTTAATTCTATTACTGTTTATTAACACTACCTTAGTGTAAGTAGATTAACCTAATCAAGGTTACTTAACTAATTAATTAACTCATCAATTAATTAATTACTTTAATATTATCATTTATTATTTTTATTTACTATTAAATCCTCAATTTTTTTTTAAACTTTGCGGGGCGGGGCCCCACTGTCAGCGTACCAGGGGGTCGGGCCCACGTGCGCGGCCCAAGGCACGGCGCGGGCGACTGCTCGCGCGCGCAGAGCGCATGTGCGCTCCGCGGCCGAGCACGCCTGGGGCCGTTCGGGGTCGGCGCGGGTCGACGAGCGCGTCACGGACAGATGGCTGTGGCTGCGGTCAGCGGTGCTGGCGGCGTGCCGCGGCTAGGGTGAGCGCGAGAGGGGTGGAGGGGGCTCGGTGCGCGCGCGAGCGCGGTCGTGCGACGCGGTAGGTTAAAGCGTGGACGGGGCAAGGTGGAGGGGAGGCCGAGGGCCCGTCACCGCGCTGTAGGGCTAGGCAGCGGGCGCGGGACGATACGCGGGGGATGGTTGGTGGAGAGCGACTGCGTCAGAGGGCGACGGGTCGGGGTCGTGGCGATAGCGGCGGGTCCGGCGAGGGCGGGGCGAGCGCGCGGAGCGCGTTCCGTCGGCGAGGGTGAACGAGCTGCGTCGGCGTGGCGAGGGGGAGACGGCTACGGGGCGTCGGCGCGGCGGGGCGCGGGCGCGCGTCGAGGGCGCGTCGGGCCTGCGCCCGATCTGGATCGTGGGGGGGGGAGTGAGCGAGATCGGTGGGTGTTGGGGAGCGCTGGGTTCGGCCCAGGGGATAAGGGGTGTGGGGATGGCCTCGGCCGGTTGGACCATCCTGGGCTTAACGGCCCAGTTGGGCCACGGGGGGGGGGGGTTTCTTTTTATTTCTTTTTCTTTCTCTTTTTTTTTATCCATACCCCTTTTTTGGTCAATAGTTAGGGCTCAAAAATTGAATTTTGTAAACAGGTGAACCTGGTCCCATAATACCAGTGCTTTATTCCCTAACACCTACAATTTGTTTGGACAAAACCAATCATTTCTATTTTGTTTAAATAAAGTAAAAGGTCTTAAATATTATTTCAGCCACTTTTGCGGATGTTCAAGGCCACTTACCCAAGTTTCAGAATGTTGGTTTCAATTTTAGTATCCTGCTGATTATTTGCCATAATATGAACAATTTAGTTTCTGATTTGAGCAACTTTATTTTTTTCCACTTTCATTAAATTTGAATTTCGACTTAGGAGTGAAATGCATTATGGTGCAAATGATGATCCAGCACTGTTTTTTCATGAGGACATGGCAGAATCAAAAGGGTGATTACTGTAGTTCCCTTACTGGGGGTGTTTTACACCTAGTACAATAATTTTACACTAGAGTTGACTAGCCTTACCTAGTAAAATAATTTTATACTTGAGTTGAACTAGCTCTATAACTAGTTCAAATAATTTCACACTAGAGTTGAACTATCTTTATAGCCTAGTTAAATAAGTTTCACACAAGAGTTGAACTAAGTTTTATAATCCAGTATATTAATTTTCCACTAGAGTAGAATTAGCTCTATAACCTAGTACAAATAATTTTACACTAGATTGACCTAGCTCTATGTCTAGTCCAAATAATTTTACACTACAGTGAACTAGCTCTATAAGCTATTTCAATAATTTTATCAAATAAGTTGAACTAAACTCTATAGCCTAGTACAATATTTTTAAACTAGAGTTGAACTATCTCTATAAGCTAGTTAAAACAATTTTACACTAAGAGTTTTTACACTAGAGTTGAACTAGCTCTATAAGCTAGTTAAAATAATTTTACACTAGAGTTGAACTAGCTCTATAGCCTTGTACAAATAATTTTACACTAGAGTTCAACTAGCTCTGTAAGCTAGTTCTAATAATTTTACACTAGAGTTTAACTAGCTCTATAGCTGTGACGCCCCCGGCTTAATCGTGCACTAATCATACACGCAAATGCACACGGTCAAGCCTAAGGACTCACTTGAAGATATCACAACACAACTCTAAAACATAAATAAAGTCATACAAGCTTTATATTACAAGCCAGGGCCTCGAGGGCTCGAATACATAGCTCGATGGCATACAAGCGTCAGCGGAAGCATCAGATATCTGAGTACAGATATAAAAGAAAACCAGAAAGGCATTTTGAAAGGCGGGGCAAAATAAAACACTACGATCGAAAGGCGTAGGCCTCCTGCCTAGGACCCTCCAAACCTACTCCTGGTCGTTAGCCATCTTGAAGTAGTAGCCGTCCTCGGGGTGGTAGAAATAATCGTCGGCGGGGCAGCTGTCTCAGGGGCTCCGTCATCGGATCACGACAACTGATATGGGGGAAAAAGAAAGCAAAGCAACCGTGAGTACTGTGAAGTACTCAGCAAGCAAGGATCTACACTACATATGCAACATTATCAAAAAGGAGGCTGTATAAGTGGACTGGGCTGCAGAAATGCCAGAATAGAGAGAAGGCCTAGTCCTAACGAAGACTAGCATCTTCAGCATCTTCAACGATCTTGCAGCATTTGAAGAGTACAGTATAGCATAATGTAAAGTAGTAGTGGAATCAAGTAACAGTCTCGCCCAGAGATCCTTTCTCGACTCCCTGCGAGAAAGCGATCCCGGAGCCACATATCCAAGTATCATCCAGGAAATACCAGAAGGTAAACCAGGGTAGAGGTTGGACGGGTGAAATGATCTGCAGAGGACAAGTATTTAACTTATCCAGGAAATGGGATCAAGGAGAAAATATGGTCGGAACCACGATTGCAAAGGATCAATTCATAGATACAAGATGAACTTGTACCAGGGAAATAATTATTTTTACGAGCAGCTTCTATGATAAGTTCTACATCGAGTCCATGGGCATGAACACAAAGGTTCAAGGTCGACCCCCACTTCTTCAATGCACAACTTTTCATTCACTTCTCGTTTTCGAAGAAATTGTAGTGTTGAAGATTTATCTGGTGAAGCACCAGAAGAGGATGACTCATAAGAGTTTCTGCGTTCTCGTAGATGGCAGAAGCATAGATACAACCCATCGGGACGATTTTACGAATCTATATAACTAGATGCCAAAGCAAGGGATGCGAACTGAAGCAGGGTATCGGAGTCAAAGTGGGTGATACAATGTATCGAAGGTATTGGGTAACGGGGGATAGCTATCAAGGTTATGGAATATGGAGGACATTATCAGATAATGTTCCACCAAAAGATCTGGCAGACCGGAAAAGATAAGATTGTGGGTATCGGCAATCAATCAAATGAGGAAAGGATGCAAAGGCATCGGATTATATAAACATCAAAATAATTCGGCGCCTAAGCACAAAGGGGTTAGTATTCTCAAAACGAAAGATCAAAAGCAGAGGCTTTAATCAATGGATGAGTAAGTTGGTTAGAACTAGATGGGCAATCATTTGCAACTTGACTGGCCGAGTTCCAGCTCATATCCGAAATGATGTCTGAGCCAGAAGGATGAATTAGTAGGGAAGAACTGATGATTGCGAGTATTCGCACACATGTTGAATCAATGAGAACGGAATGATAATGACAAGGGATATTAACAATAATTACTTGACATATGGAGCTAACCATAATGCAAGCAAGCAAGAATTTTAGGAGCAGTAAGCTGCAGAGGATTCTCGGGTGATCAGATAATATTGCAAAGTGCTTTAGGAATCACAGGAACAACTGGGGATGAACAGATCCTTGGTAATGAGAGGAATTAACCGCAGTGCGAAAGAAGATGCACGGCAGTAGGCTCAAAGGATTCCCGGATTAATGGGGAGTAATTCGGGGTATCTCGCACATAAGTGAGCGACTAGATATGAAGATACAAACGACAAGAATGGTTAGTTGTCCATGGGGGTTTTGTCGGTGGTCTGGAACTGCAAAGACAGTGGGCACAAGGGTCTCGGGAACTTTGAGGAGTATCTTCGGAGTCTTCTGATGAAGCAAGCGATCATCGGTAATGTCGGGGCTCTCCGGGAGGAAGTGGTTACGAGAACCTAATGTCGGTGTTTGTAATTTATTAAACCCGAATAGAAGAGATATTAGAGTCCCAGAGTAAAGGTGAGGAGTAAAAGATCCTAATACCACCCAATTGGCGACGTGGGCCCGTAAGCCACACAGCCAAGTTAGTAAAACAGTTTTGGACCACTAGACTCAACTTCGGCCAAGGAATTGGGAAGGGGGGTTCCTACAGGCAGTCGGCTCTGATACCAACCAGTGACGCCCCCGGCTTAATCGTGCACTAATCATACACGCAAATGCACACGGTCAAGCCTAAGGACTCACTTGAAGATATCACAACACAACTCTAAAACATAAATAAAGTCATACAAGCTTTATATTACAAGCCAGGGCCTCGAGGGCTCGAATACATAGCTCGATGGCATACAAGCGTCAGCGGAAGCATCAGATATCTGAGTACAGATATAAAAAAAACAGAAAGGCATTTAGAAAGGCGGGGCAAAATAAAACACTACGATCGAAAGGCGTAGGCCTCCTGCCTAGGACCCTCCGAACCTACTCCTGGTCGTTAGCCATCTTGAAGTCGTAGCCGTCCTCGGGGTGGTAGAAATAATCGTCGGCGGGGCAGCTATCTCAGGGGCTCCGTCATCGGATCACGACAACTGATATGGGGGAAAAAGAAAGCAAAGCAACCGTGAGTACTGCGAAGTACTCAGCAAGCAAGGATCTACACTACATATGCAACATTATCAAAAAGGAGGCTGTATATGTGGACTGGGCTGCAGAAATGCCAGAAAAGAGAGAAGGCCTAGTCCTAACGAAGACTAGCATCTTCAGCATCTTCAACGATCTTGCAGCATTAGAAGAGTACAGTATAGCATAATGTAAAGTAGTAGTGGAATCAAGTAACAGTCTCACCCAGAGATCCTTTCTCGACTCCCTGCGAGAAAGCGATCCCGGAGCCACATATCGAGGTATCATCCAAGTTCTAGCTGTACCGATCGGGATACAACTCCGAGTGTCCTTTACTGTAGGACCAGCTATCGATAGATGTGTTCTTCCCTGCAGGGGTGCACCAACTTACCCACCACGCTCGATTAACTCCGGCCGGACACACTTTCCTGGGTCATGCCCGGCCTCGGCCAAACGACACACCGCAACCCTACCTACAGCTCAGCAGAGAGGTCCCCGCCGGTCTACCTCCTAAGCGCAAGGGGGTCTTGGGCCATTGCCCCTCGCCCTCCGGGTCGTTGCGTGCAGAGCGAATCACGGCACCACCTCTGTACATGGATGGCGCCGGCCCAGCCCGCCCGCCGTGCTGAACTAGACGTCTGACAGAGCTTTCGGCTGATGTTATGATGCAGAACGCCCATACTATGCCCATGTGATGGTTAGTGCTATCCAACCAGAGGCCGACTCAGATCATATATCCAAATCGTAGTGTCCTAGTGGCTTGCGGTAACGACCAGAGACTCACGAAAGATGTGACCCCGTCGCCCTGTCTCGAGGACTTGCTGCAAGGGCTAAGAATGCCCGGCCGCGCCTCGTGGAATAACTCACGGGTAACTATACATCACTCGCGGGTACCCCTCAGGGTCGACCCGCCTTCTCAAGTATCAGTATCATCAGTTATATAAGGCATCCGTGAGGCTACCAGGTCAAGGGGAATCCTAAGGAATCACCCTCAATGGAATTCCCGCTCGATGTTGACGTCAAGGTGAACGAAGGAGGAATCACCCTCGAGGTCCACACTTGAGGTGTTGCACGACGGCGTCGGTGTCGGGGGGTGGTGTAGGAGGAATCACCCTCGCTTACCACGACCGGACAACTAACCTACAAGGTCATCATCGGAAGTGCTGACGAGGTATCACCCTCGGCACTTGATGTTAACCCAGTAGTGTCGAACATTTAAGGAGGAAGTGTCGTGCGGTGTCGGGGTCTGATCTTCAATCCCGATGATCGGGTCTTCTGATATCCAGCGGGGCAGTCGGGACAAGAGGGTCTCTGATATGGCTCTACCCATCCTATGCTAAACAGTTTAGGATAACAGGTATGTATCAAAAGTAGGTTACAAGTAAACAGGCTATGCAGCAGAGTAGGATAGTAATAGCAGCAGTAACATCTAGTGCAAGCATAAGAGGGGAGAGAGTAGGCGATATCGGAATGCTCAAAATGGGGGTGCTTGCCTGGTTGCTCGGCGGCAAGGGCAAGGACGGTAACTGAATCATCGGGCTCCTGAGCGGCGTCGACCTCGGGAGCTACGGCGACGTCGGGGTCTAACGGAAGAGAAGAGGGGGAGGAAACAAATAAAAACACAGCAACAGAAGGAATCACAAAGCATGACGGTCTAACACAGCGCTACCGATAACGAAGAAGGGGACCCCATCCGGGAAGTATTCCCGGTTCCGGACGTCTGTCAGACAGATGAACCGGAGAGGGACGGTTGCATGTTTGCGGTGTTAGAGTCCAATGACAGCTAGGATGCATTGCAGGGTTGTCTAAAGACCTGACTAAACCATTTTAGTTATTTTAGGATTTAAGTTGGAATTATTAATCGGTACGGGTGCACTATTCATCTACCGGAAACGGGCAAAAAGTTACGGGTTCTCCTACGTAGAGGGTTCCGGCATGATGACAGATGACATGGTTAGACTCGTCTCGTTATTCTGATCAACTTTCATGTAGAAAGTTTCTCCATCCGAGCTACTGTTATTTTTCAATGATTTTTTGAAGTTTTAAATGATTTTCTGAAGTAACTGAAAATCTGCTAAGTCCTCAGCTGTAAACAACAATTAGCTGTTTTCCAAAGCCGGTAGTTATTGATCTATTCATCCTATGGGTTAGTGTCCTAAACCATTCCTGATCAATATTCTGTGATCTACAAGATGGTATCATTTGCATCGCTGGTAGAGTTCATTTGCTTAACCAAAACTTTGCTTGAAAAGTGCCACTCGTTGTTAATTCCAGATACTGGATAGTAGTCTGTCCACTAACAGAACGTAGCATTTTGTCATTTTCATAGGAATTTATCCATGCATTATTTGAGTTTGGTCCAATGGAGTAAGTTGGAGCTTGACATGTGTAATACCTGCTTATATTAAATTTACTCATATTGACACTTGTTTAGACGCTGTTTTGAGGCTGTTAATGAGGCTAACCAGTGCTGTTTTCCAAAATCTAGTACGTGCTACAGTAACTGAACGTTACTGTCGGAGCGTAGCAGCAGCAAAACAGCAGCAGCTGCTGCGCGGCGAGAGCTCGCCGGAGGGGCTCGGGAATGACCTACGCGGCACCAAATCGAGCGAACAAGGGCTCGTTCGAACCAGCGTTGAATGCCGCATCCGATGGTGGCGTCAGTACGGGCGGCGGTGGCCGGAATATTCGCCGGCGTCGAGCCCGGTGGTGGTTTCGGCTGTCACGCAGGGATGGCGACAAGGCACGTTTGCGAGTGACTAAAGCGGCTGTGGCGAACCTATGGAACTCCAGGAACGCAACGGCGCCCCTGGCTCGAGTGGAGAAGCTCGGGAGCGCAAGGCTCGCTGGCCATGGCGGCAACCGGAGCACAGCAACGTCGGTAGCTTGCTACGGGCACGTAAAACAGCAGAGAGGGAGAGCAGGAGGAAGGTTGTGGCTCACAGCGAGGGTAGCCGTACAAAGTGCGCGCGAGGACGACGTGGGGTCGCCGGAGTCCAGCGAATCACGGCAGTGACCCGAGGCGGATGACGACGTCGATCCGGGGCAAATAGAGCTCCCCGGCTCCTGCCAACTACGGCAGGCGAGGTAGGCGAACACGGCGGTCCTCGTAGACACGACCCCGGCACCAGGAGATGACGGCGGCCACGGACTCGAGCTGCGCACGCCGTCGATGGCGCACGGCCGTGGGGAAAAATGCAGAGAGGAGGGGCGATGGAGAGCGAGGGAGGGAGAGATGAATGACCAGGGGGAGAGGAGCGATGTGAGGGGGAGAGTGACGGAGGAGGCAGGGGGGATGGACGGGGGCGAGCTTATCCCCTCGCCCACCCGTTCCTGCCGCGGTGGCGAGCGGCGAGCGGTGGAGGCGCGTTGTCCATGGAGACGTCGACACGAGGGAGGAAGTGGGTGGAGATGGGCTGGGCCGGCTCGGTCTCAGGTGAGCGACAGGTACGTTTCCTTTCTGATTTTCTCTGTTTTTCTTTTTATTTATTAATCAGAGGGAAAAACAATTAATAGCGCACCCAGTTCACTTAGGAAAAATATGGGAAGGGTCCCATTAAATCCATAGTGATTTTAGACAGTGCCACAACAAGTTTTGAGAATTTTGGAATCTGTCTGGATTTTTCCTTAAATGAGATAGCATTCTAAAAATGCAGAAATGCTCTGAATTAATTGCCACTGCTCATTTTACCAATCAAGGTGATATTGTATTCCTTAACAAATATTGT
>JAAAXO010000103.1:0-53250 GCA_011799875.1 Thinopyrum elongatum | reverse complement strand
TAGTTAAAATAATTTTACACAAGATTTGAACTAGCTCTATAGCCAAGTACAAATAATTTTACACTAGAGTTCAACTAGCTCTATAAGCTAGTTCAAATAATTTTACACTAGAGTTTAACTAGCTCTATAGCCTAGTCCAAATAATTTTACACTAGAGTTGAACTAGCTCTATAGCCTAGTTCAAAAATTTACAAGTGTGAACTTTCTATAACCTAGTATAAATAATTTTACACTAGAGTCAAGTACCTCTATACCTAGTACAAACAATTTTACACTAGAGTTGAACTAGCTCTATAGCCGAGTTCAAATAATTTTACACAGAAGCAATAGTTCTATAATTAGTACATATAGATTTACACTAGAGTTTAACTAGCTCTATACCTAGTACAAATAATTTTACACTAGAGTTGAACAGCTCTATAGTCTAGTACAAATAATTTTACACTATAGTTGACTACCTCTATAAGCTAGTTCAAATAATTTACACTAGAGTGGAATTAGTTTATAGCCTAGTGCAATAATTTACACTAGAGTTGAATTAGCTCTATAGCTAGTCAAAAATAAAAATAATGGGAACCAGTTTCTGACCAATTCAGAGGGGTTCGACACTTACGACCGTATAGAACTTCAAACGGTGCCATCTTCAGACTAGCTTGATAGCTATTGTTGTAAGAGAATTCGGCATACGGGAGAGATTCCTCCCATTTCTTACCGAAGGAGATGACGCAAGCTCGAAGCATATCTTCGAGCACTTGATTAACTCGTTCAACTTGACCCTGTGACTGAGGGTGAAAAGCGGTGCTAAAAGACAGGTGTGTTCCCATAGCTTCTTGGAAACTATTCCAGAATCTGGAGGTGAAGAGGCTGCCACGATCAGAACTGATCTCCAACGGAACACCATGGAGTGACACAATTTGGGAAACATACAAGTCTGCTAACTGGCTAGCAGTGATTGTCTCTTTAACTGGCAGAAAGTGGGCAACCTTAGAGAATCGGTCAATGACGACAAATATAGCATCATTACCCTTCTGGTATTTGGGAAAACCAGTAATGAAATCCATTTGGGCCTTGTCCCATTTCCATTCAGGAATTGTAAGGGGTTGCAGAGTTCCTGCGGGCCTTTGATGTTGAGCTTTAACGCGGCGGCAAACGTCACACTCAGAAACATAACGAGCAATATCTCGCTTCATATTGGGCCACCAGTATCTCTGGCAAATGTCACGGTACATCTTTGTGCTACCAGGATGAATTGACAAAGGAGTGTCATGAGCTTCCATCATAACGTGTTCTCTCTCATCTTTGAACTTAGGTACGAAGAGACGGTGTTGGAAAAATAGGATCCCATCATTATCAAGATGGAACTCCGACGGTTTTCATTTTTCAAGGTACCGCTTGATCCTTTCAACTTCAGAGTCATACCGTTGCATAGTTTTGATGTTGTGTTCTAAATCTGGTTCGACAACGAGGGTATTGAGATAACCCTGTGGAACAATATGGAGGTTCAATTTACGAAACTCTTCATAAAGAAGAGGTTGTGATTCCTGAACCATATGGTTGCTGCAATAAGCCTTGCGGCTCAAAGCATCGGCCATTACATTTGCCTTGCCAGGGGTGTATGAGATATTCAAATCATAATCGGCAATTGTCTCGAGCCATCTTTGTTGACGAAGGTTCAGATCCGGTTGAGTATATAAATACTTCAAACTTTGATGATCCGTATATATCTCGCAACGGTTACCGAGAAGGTAATGGCGCCATAGCTTCAGGGCATAAATAACCGCAGAAAGTTCGAGATCGGGCACTGGGTAATTTTCTTCGTGAGGACGCAATTGTCGGGAGGCATAAGCAATCACCTTGCGTTCTTGCATTAGGACACAGCCTAATCCTTGACGGGAGGCATCGCAGTATATCACGAAATCCTTTTGGGAATCCGGGGGTGCTAATACTGGGGCAGATGTCAATTTATCTTTTAGTGTCTGAAAGCTTTCTTGACATTTTTCTGTCCACTCAAATTTAACACCTTTGTGAAGCAGATTTGTCAATGGTTTTGCAATCTTGGAAAAGTTCTCAACGAATCGACGACAATAACTAGCAAGTCCGAGAAAACTTCTGACTTGCTTAACATTCTTCAGGGGAGTCCAGTCAAGAATAGCCTGAACTCGTTCGGGGTTAACAACAATTCCATCCTTGGAAATCACATGTCCAAGGTAAGTTACTTCAGAAAGCCAAAATTCACATTTGGAATACTTGGCATACAACTGGTGTTCTCGGAGCCTTTCTAGTACCAAACGGAGGTGTTCAGCATGTTCTTCTTTATTCTTAGAATAAATCAGGATATCATCCAAATAAACCACGACGAATTTGTCGAGGTAATCCATGAATATATAATTCATCAGACGGGAGAAAGTTGCTGGAGCATTCGTTAGGCCAAATGACATGACGGTGTATTCATAGGAGCCATAACGAGTGACGAATGCAGTCTTGGGAATATCCTCTTCACGGACACGGATCTAGTGATAACCCAACCTCAGGTCGAGTTTTGAGAACACCGATGATCCTGCGAGTTGATCATAAAGATCATTGATCCGGGGCAGTGGGTATTTATTCTGGATTGTGGCTTGGTTAATGGGCCGATAATCCTGAACCAAACGGTTAGTTTCATCCTTCTTCTTAACGAAGAGTGAAGGTGCTCCCCAAGCAGAGGAACTGGGGCGGATGAAACCACTTTTAAGCGACTTGTCGATTTCTTCCTTAAGCTCGAGTAGATGATGCGGAGGCATCTTATAAGGTCGCTTGGCAATAGGGACGGTGCCAGGCTTCAAGTCGATGACGAACTCGACAGCTCTAGCCGGGGGTATTCCTGGAAGTTCTTCTGGAAAGACGTCTGGAAAATCTCGAACGACAGGAACGTTCTCGATCCCTTCCAGAGGTGAGGCGTTCAAAGCATTCAGAGCATATATCTGAGCTTCAGCGTCTCGAGTAATGCGGGCGGTATAGTTCACTATCTCATCGGTGGGGTGAAGAAGTTGGACGACTTTAGTGGCACAATTGATCGAAGCAATGTGAGCTTTCAACCAATCCATTCCAAGTATAAGGTCTATGGTGGAAGACTTCAGGACGATGGGCGAGCCAAGGAATTCCAATCCTTTAATTTCGACGGTAACGTCAGGTGCTATTACGTCAGCATGACAGTGACCTCCGGGAGTTTTAATGACTAATGGAGTATGCATTTTCTCATATCGAATGCCATGCATCAATGCAAATTTTCCAGAGATGAATGAATGTGATGCTCCTGAATCAAATAAAACAGAAGCAGGTACTGAGTTAACAAGAAGGGTACCCATCACAGTAGCAGGTTGATCTTGGACTTCTTCAATGTCAATGTTGTAGGCGTGTCCACGACCATGTGCAGCAGACCCAGTATTATAGTTGCGGGTTTGGTTGTTTCCACGACCATTGCCACGGCCAGCGTGAGGAAAGGCTAACTGATTCTAATTCTGGCAGCAGTCTTTAGCCTGGTGTCCTGGTTTGTGGCACTTGAAGCATAGACCATCTTCAGGACAAAGGGGAGCATTGTTTTGAATAGCTTGACCTTTTGGCTGCCTCGGCGGTGGAGGAGGCAGACGTGGTGCAGCATAGTTGTTCTTTGGCGCAGAGGTATTGGAACGGAATGCATTGTTGGGGATCCAAACTCGACGCTTCGATGCTGAGCCCGAAGATGAGCCAGCATCACGATAGCGCTTCTGCGATTCCTTGTATTCCATCTGAGCGGTCTCAACAAGAATAGCCTTGTTCGTCAGAGTTGAAAAGTCATTGATGTCTTGAGCAGCTAGTGCAAGCTTGAGGTCGGGGTGTAGTCCACTACGGAACTTCTCTTGTCTGCGAGCATCTATGGCGATGTCTTCTTCAGCATAGCGGGAGAGGTCTAGAAATTCCCGCTGATAAGCTTCAACGGTCTTATTGCCTTGAGTGAGGTTACGGAACTGGGTCTTCATGCGTTCCATAATTGCTTGAGGGATGTAACGTGTACGGAAAGCAGCCTGGAACTCATACCAGGTGATGACTGTTCCAACAGGCAGAGTACGCTTGTGTGTGTCCCACCATTGAGCAGCGGGGCCCTTTAAGAAAAAGGCCGCGAAGTTGACGTAGTTGGCAGGGGCGACATTAGCTGACTCCATCTCATGAGTGATGTCGCGGAGCCAGTCATCGGCATCCAGGGGCTTGTCAGAGTTGCGAAACTACGTTGGGTTGAGTCGCGTAAACTCTGTCAAAGTTATTGAAGCTGGGTTCTGGTTCTGGTTGTTCTGATGCGGAAATTGAGCCATGATTCCAACCATGAACTGGCGGTTAAGCTCAAACTGTTGCAACATAGCCGCCATATAGTCTGGCGGTGGTGGGCGCGAACAGCGGGTAGCAACTGCGTCATAGCATCGTAGAGACGTGCTCGAGTGGCAACAAACTCGACGGCAAGAGCCCGAACAGTGCGATCCAGAGCCTGAGTGCACTGAATCAGAACGCGCGGATCATAGCGACGAGGCTCGAACGGGGCACAGATAGCTGTGTAGTATCCAATAGCATCTCCAACAGGTGCATACGGAATGTACCGAAACACAGTATCATCCAAGTTATCGCTGAACTGTCCTCGGAGACGTACGACAGCAGAGTAGGCGGCATCATGGACTGCCATCTCAATCGTCACGCCTAATCCGTGAAAAAGGTGTAGCTCGGTGTCTGAGTTGTTCTGCTGATCATAAATCCGAACTTCAGCGTAGTACTGTTCCTGATTGAACTCGCGGTAAACCTCATAAACCAAGTACTCAGGATACCAACGGTAGCCAAGTCTGTTCATGAGAGCGATCAGGACAGCTGGAAACCCAGGGGCATTACGAGCCCAAGTGCGAAGCACAAGCTGTGTCGTAGGACGCGGTGGAAACAAACGGTCCATCTGAAACAGAGGAAATTCAGATTTGTCAAATGACAATGAAATGTTTAACACAACTCGGAGAGAAAGGTTAAACAAAACAACGGAAAGGAAAATGATTATCAGACTAATCAGATCAATGACAGGGAAATCGCATAGATATCCAGCTCTCCGGGTAGATGGGATTTTCGAGATCCTAAGTGTCGGCGTTAGTAAAATTTATTTAACCCGAGTAGAAGAGAGATCAGAGTCCCAGAGTATAGACAAGGAATAAAAGATCCTAATACCACCCAGTTGGCGACGTGGGCCCGTAAGCCACACAGCCAAGTTAGTAAATTAGTTTTTTCGATTTCTAGACTCAACCTCGGCCAAGGAATTGGAAGGGGGCTTCCTACAGGCAGTCGGCTCTGAAACCAACTTGTGGCGCCCCCTGCTCAATCGTACACTAATCATACACGCAAACGTGTACGATCAAGCACAGGGACTCACGGGAAGATATCACAACACAACTCTAACATAATTTAAACGGAGGTCCACAATATTACAAACCAGGGATCCGAAGATCCGAATACATAAGTCAGTCATACAAATATTATCTGAGTACAGACATAGTTAAACAAGTTATGCCTTAAGAAGGCTAGCACAAACAGCGACACTAGATCGAAAGGCGTTGGCCTCCTGCCTGGGAGCCTCCGATCCTACTCTTGGTCAGCTGGCTCGATCCAGTAGTAAGTACCCTCTGGACCCTCCTGGTAGTAGGCTCCGATGGTGGCATCGGACTCCTGGACTCCATCGTCTGTTTGTATCATCAATGTGGGATATATGGGGAAAAGAGAAAGTAAAGCAACCGTGAGTACTCATCCGAAGTACTCAGCAAGCAAGGATCTATACTACATATGCAACATTATCAATGGAGAAAAGGCTGTATATGTGGACTGGGCTGCAGAAATGCCAGAATAGGGAGAAGACCTAGTCCTATCGAAGACTAGCATCTTCAAACATCTTCACATGGCCATCATCTTGCAGCAGTAGAAGAGAGTAGAATAGCATTTTATTTAACA
Source organism: Thinopyrum elongatum (assembly GCA_011799875.1). Classification (NCBI taxonomy): domain Eukaryota; kingdom Viridiplantae; phylum Streptophyta; class Magnoliopsida; order Poales; family Poaceae; genus Thinopyrum; species Thinopyrum elongatum. Next base: position 47,268 of record JAAAXO010000103.1, on the reverse strand, counting down.
AACATGTTGTAGTACAGCTTAAAGATCCTTCCTCGACTCCCAAGCGAGAAAGCGATCCCGAAGCTTCAATTAAGTAACAAGTATCCAGTTTAAGTAGTAGATCGGGATACACAAACTGAGCGTCCTTTACCGTAGGACCGGCTATCGATAGAAGATTCATCCCTGCAGGGGTGCACTACTGTTACGCAACACGCTCGATCAACTCTGGCCGGACACACTTGCTGGGTAATGCCCGTCCTCGGAAGATCAACACAAAGCAGCGCCCTACCTAGGCTCGGCAGAGAGGTCAGCACGCCAGACCAACCTATGCACCTAGAGGTCTCGGGCCATCGCCCTGGGCACCCTGCGCGTTGCGAGACTGGCCGGGGTGCAGGCGCGACACTGAACTCGTCAGTGAAGTATCCAGCCCAATCCCGACAATCAGCCCGCACGGTGAATCGTGACATCAGACGAGCTTTCGGAGAAACGTACTTTGCAGAGGGTCCCATAACCATTATCCCGCGTGGTGGTAGTGCGTATAGGGCACGTCGACCCACTCAGATCACACACCCAAATCCAATAGGCTCAATTAGTATCAAGCGGAGACAATCAGAGTCTCTGATGCTCCGCCACAATGTCACACTCGAGTGCCCTTCCGGCACACCCGAAAATCATAGATCCCCAGCGGGTACCCACCAGGGTGGACCCGCCTGTAACAGAGGTCAAGTAATCGTGTGGTCATAACATCAAGGGAGAAACCCGAGGAATCACCCTCGGCGGATTCCACTTGACGAAATCATCAGGGCGAACATATGAGGTATCACCCTCGAGGTTCACACTGAGGGTTGCACGACAGAGTCGTATCGGAAGTGGAGAACGAGGAATCACCCTCGATGACCACGACCGAACAGCTATACTGCAGAGTATTCATCGTGAGTGTGTTACGAGGTATCACCCTCGGCACTCGATAATAATTATGCAGAGTCGTACAACTATGGGGGTGTGAAGTGAGGTGTCGGTCTCTGGTCGACGATCACATTGATTGAGTCGTCGATGATCAAGCAGGGGCATCAAGGATAAGGTGGTGGGGTCACTGATGGTTCATCACCAACCTATACTAAACAGTTTATTATAGGCAGATAAGGTAGCAATGAACAGGTTACAACAGCAGGCTATGCATAAGAATAGGAGCATACATTAACAGTAGCAAAATCTAATGCAAGCAGGAGAATAGAATGGGCGATATCTGGAATGCTCAAGGGGGGGGGGGCTTGCCTGGATGCTCTGGCAAGAGGGGAAGGTCGTCAACGGGCTGCTCGTCGGTAGTGTAGTCGTATCCAGGTGCAGCGCCGTCGGTCTCAGCGTCTATCGAGAGAGAGAGAAGGAGGGGGAGAGAAACAATAAATTCACGGCAATAATGCAAACAACATGTATGACATGTCTAAATGATATGCCAGGGTGTTCTACTGCCTAACTAAATGATTTAGTTAACTTAGGAATTTATTTGGATTTATTTAATTAAAGTTGGGCACTATTCATTTACTGAAATCGGTCTAAAAGTTCAATGTTCATATAGCTGCGGGCGTCTGACGGGAATACAGAGGACGTATTCGGGTTCGTATCGTCATTCTGAGCAAGTTTCATGTATAAAATATTTTCATCGGAGTTACGGTTTATTTAATATGATTTTCTAAAGTTTTTATTAATTTCTGAAATTTAATTAATTATTTAATTCAACATTATCCGAAACAGTGCTGATGATGACATCAGCATGACATCATGCTGATGTCAGCAAGGTTAATTAAGTTAATTACTTATTACTGTTTAATTAACACTAACTAGTTAATTAGATTAACCTAATCAGGATTAATTAACTAATTAATTAACTAATTAATTAATTATTTTTATTTTATTTTTATTTCTTTCTTTTTTTAAAATGTTTTTAGGGCGTGGGCCCGTTCTGTCATTGGGCCAGGGGGGACGCAGGGCCCACTGGCTAGTGGCACTGGGGCACTAGGCCCCACTGGTCAGTGGCACGAGGGCCACAGGCGAGCACGGGTGGCGGGCCCGGCGCGGGCATGCGTGCGCGCGGGCGGCGGCAAGGGCGCGGCGAGGCGCGGCCAGGGGAGGCAGGGCAGCGGCGAGAGCGGGGCGAGGCCAGAGGGGGTGTGGGGCGCGCGGGCGCGGGGCGGCGCGCGAGCAACAGCAGCGGCGAGCGCAACCGCAGCGGCGAGTGGGCATGCGGCGAGCAGGCACGGGCGAGGCCGCGCGCGGGCGCGGTGCGGCATCGGGCGAGCGCGCGATGGGCGCGCCGGAGCGCGGCCAGAGGGAAGAGGAGGCCGGGGGGTTCCTCACCCCCGATGCAGAGAAGAGGGCGGCGAGGCTCGGTGGAGCCGGCGATGGGGAGGCGGGGCAGTGCAGTCCGGCGAGGTGGCGGTGGCGATGGGGCGACGACGAGCGGCGGGGCGCGGTCGGCGCGAGCAGCGCCCGATCCAGTTCTGGATCGGGGGAGGGGGGAACGAGGATGAGCGAGGGGGTGAGTGGGGGTTAGGGGGTTTTTGTTGGCCTCCAGGGGAGGCCAATCATAGCGCGGGGTGGGCCGGGAGCTGGGCCGCCGTCTGGGCCTGGGGCCCTCATTGGGCCGGGGGGAAGGGGGGGTCCTTTTCTCTTTTTCTTTTCTGTTCTGTTTTTCTTTTTCCTCTTTTCTCTTTTCTTTTTTTATTCTCTTTTCTTCAGTTGATACATAGTTATGAGTGGGGACACATATTGAATTTTGTACACACTAGAATTTTGCTCGACAAATACTAGGCTTTACCTACACTACCAAAATTGGTTTTTGGATCAACTTGATTCACCCAATTTTTATAATAATTAACTTGCATTAATTCCTCGCTGTTTTAATTATGTTAGAGCCCAGTAGCCTACCAGACCTATATTTTATTTATTTGTTTTTTCATTTTAGAAGGTCCTGTGCAATAATTGTTAATTTACTAGACCATTTTAGTTTTTTATGTTGGACACTTTTAATATTCACTTTCATTTAAATTTGAATTTGACTTAGGAGTGAAATGCAATATGATGCTAATGATGATTATGCAGTGTTAACCTCGCTGACATGTCATTATCAAAAGTGATTACTGTTGCTAATCACCGGGGGTGTTACAATTCTCCTCATCTATTAAGAATTCTCGTCCCGAGAATTAAGAGGAAGACTGAAAGAAAGAGGGGTATTCTTCACGAAGACGATCCTCGCGTTCCCAAGTGGCCTCATCTTCAGAATGATTTGACCGCTGAACCTTGAGGAATTTGATTGACTTTTGACGAGTCCGACGTTCAGCTTCATCAAGAATACGGATGGGATGTTCTGGATAAGACAGATCTTCCCGTAATTCAAGCAATTCGTGATCCACAGCTCGAATAGGATCCTTGAAGCAGCGACGGAGTTGGGATACATGAAAAACATCATGTACTTGAGAAAGATTTGGCGGCAACTGCAATTGATATGCCACTTCTCCTCGACGGGCAAGAATACGGAACGGGCCAATGTAGCGAGGAGCTAACTTGCCTTTGATTCCGAACCGATGAGTGCCTTTCAACGGAGTGACGCGGAGGTAAGCTTGCTCGCCAGGTTGATAGACTATTTCCTGGTGCTTTCGGTCATAGTTGCTCTTCTGACGAGACTGAGCAGCTTTCAAATGTTCACGGACAATGCGGACTTGATCTTCTGCTTGCTGAATAATGTCCGGTCCGACGAGTGAGCGTTCCCCAGTTTCTGACCAATTCAGAGGGGTTCGACACTTACGACCGTATAGAACTTCAAACGGTGCCATCTTCAGACTAGCTTGATAGCTATTGTTGTAAGAGAATTCGGCATACGGGAGAGATTCCTCCCATTTCTTACCGAAGGAGATGACGCAAGCTCGAAGCATATCTTCGAGCACTTGCTTAACTCGTTCAACTTGACCCTGTGACTGATGGTGAAAAGCGGTGCTAAAAGACAGGTGTGTTCCCATAGCTTCTTGGAAACTATTCCAGAATCTGGAGGTGAAGAGGCTGCCACGATCAGAACTGATCTCCAACGGAACACCATGGAGTGACACAATTCGGGAAACATACAAGTCTGCTAACTGGCTAGCAGTGATTGTCTCTTTAACTGGCAGAAAGTGGGCAACCTTAGAGAATCGGTCAATGACGACAAATATAGGATCATTACCCTTCTGGGATTTGGGAAAACCAGTAATGAAATCCATTTGGGCCTTCTCCCATTTCCATTCAGGAATCGTAAGGGGTTGCAGAGTTCCTGCGGGCCTTTGATGTTGAGCTTTAACGCGGCGGCAAACGTCACACTCAGAAACATAACGAGCAATATCTCGCTTCATATTGGGCCACCAGTATCTCTGGCAAATGTCACGGTACATCTTTGTGCTACCAGGATGAATTGACAAAGGAGTGTCATGAGCTTCCATCATAACGTGTTCTCTCTCATCTTTGAACTTAGGTACGAAGAGACGGTGTTGGAAAAATAGGATCCCATCATTATCAAGATGGAACTCCGACGGTTTTCCTTTTTCAAGGTACCGCTTGATCCTTTCAACTTCAGAGTCATACCGTTGCATAGTTTTGATGTTGTGTTCTAAATCTGGTTCGACAACGAGGGTATTGAGATAACCCTGTGGAACAATATGGAGGTTCAATTTACGAAACTCTTCATAAAGAAGAGGTTGTGATTCCTGAACCATATGGTTGCTGCAATAAGCCTTGCGGCTCAAAGCATCGGCCATTACATTTGCCTTGCCAGGGGTGTATGAGATATTCATATCATAATCGGCTATTGTCTCGAGCCATCTTTGTTGACGAAGGTTCAGATCCGGTTGGGTATATAAATACTTCAAACTTTGATGATCCGTATATATCTCACAACGGTTACCGAGAAGGTAATGTCGCCATAGCTTCAGGGCATAAATAACCGCAGAAAGTTCGAGATCGTGCACTGGGTAATTTTCTTCGTGAGGACGCAATTGTCGGGAGGCATAAGCAATCACCTTGCGTTCTTGCATTAGGACACAGCCTAATCCTTGACGGGAGGCATCGCAGTATATCACGAAATCCTTTTGGGAATCCGGGGGTGCTAATACTGGGGCAGATGTCAATTTATCTTTTAGTGTCTGAAAGCTTTCTTGACATTTTTCTGTCCACTCAAATTTAACACCTTTGTGAAGCAGATATGTCAATGGTTTTGCAATCTTGGAAAAGTTCTCAACGAATCGACGGCAATAACTAGCAAGTCCGAGAAAACTTCTGACTTGCTTAACATTCTTCGGGGGAGTCCAGTCAAGAATAGCCTGAACTCGTTCGGGGTTAACAGCAATTCCATCCTTGGAAATCACATGTCCAAGGTAAGTTACTTCAGAAAGCGAAAATTCACATTTGGAATACTTGGCATACAACTGGTGTTCTCGGAGCCTTTCTAGTACCAAACGGAGGTGTTCAGCATGTTCTTCTTTATTCTTAGAATAAATCAGGATATCATCCAAATAAACCACGACGAATTTGTCGAGGTAATCCATGAATATATAATTCATCAGACAGGAGAAAGTTGCTGGAGCATTCGTTAGGCCAAATGACATGACGGTGTATTCATAGGAGCCATAACGAGTGACGAATGCAGTCTTGGGAATATCCTCTTCACGGGCACGGATCTGGTGATAACCCCAGTTGGGCCGTGGGGGGGGGGGGTTGCTCTTTTTTTCTTCTTCTCTGTTTTCTATTTCTTTTCCTTTTTCTTTTATTTATTTATTCCCTTTACTCTGCTAGTAAATAGCTAGGCCTCAAAATGGTTTTTGTAAAACATGAGACCTAGTTCATAAATACCAGTGCATTATTCCCTAACACCTAAAATTAGTTTGGACAAAATATAATTCCATATTTATTTCAGATTTAATAAATGGTTATTAAATATTATCTTTATCCACTGTTTGAGGTTGTTCGAGTCACTTATCCAATTCCAATGATGTTGGTTTCAATTTTAGAATAGCCTCTGGAATATTTGTTATTTATCTGACATTTTAGTTTCTATGTTGGACAACTTTTATATTCCACTTTCGTTTAAATTTGAATTTGACTTTGGAGTTGAAATGCAATATGATGCTAATGATGATTATGCACTATTAAGCTTGCTGACATGTCATTATCAAAAGTGATTACTGTTGCTAATCACCGGGGGTGTTACAATTCTCCTCATCTATTAAGAATTCTCGTCCCGAGAATTAAGAGGAAGACTGAAAGAAAGAGGGGTATTCTTCACGAAGACGATCCTCGCGTTCCCAAGTGGCCTCATCTTCAGAATGATTTGACCACTGAACCTTGAGGAATTTGATTGACTTTTGACGAGTCCGACGTTCAGCTTCATCAAGAATACGGATGGGATGTTCTGGATAAGACAGATCTTCCCGTAATTCAAGCACTTCATGATCCACAGCTCTAATAGGATCCTTGAAGCAGCGGCGGAGTTGGGATACATGAAAGACGTCATGTACTTGAGAAAGATTTGGCGGCAACTGCAATTGATATGCCACTTCTCCTCGACGGGCAAGAATACGAAACGGGCCAATGTAGCGAGGAGCTAACTTGCCTTTGATTCCGAACCGATGAGTGCCTTTCAATGGAGTGACGCGGAGGTAAGCTTGCTCGCCAGATTGATAGACTATTTCCTGGTGCTTTCGGTCATAGTTGCTCTTCTGACGAGACTGAGCAGCTTTCAAATGTTCACGGACAATGCGGACTTGATCTTCTGCTTGCTGAATAATGTCCGGTCCGACGAGTGAGCGTTCCCCAGTTTCTGACCAATTCAGAGGGGTTCGACACTTACGACCGTATAGAACTTCAAACGGTGCCATCTTCAGACTAGCTTGATAGCTATTGTTGTAAGAGAATTGATGTTGAGCTTTAACGCGGCGGCAAACGTCACACTCAGAAACATAACGAGCAATATCTCGCTTCATATTGGGCCACCAGTATCTCTGGCAAATGTCACGGTACATCTTTGTGCTACCAGGATGAATTGACAGAGGAGTGTCATGAGCTTCCATCATAACGTGTTCTCTCTCATCTTTGAACTTAGGTACGAAGAGACGGTGTTGGAAAAATAGGATCCCATCATTATCAAGATGGAACTCCGACGGTTTTCCTTTTTCAAGGTATCGCTTGATCCTTTCAACTTCAGAGTCATACCGTTGCATAGTTTTGATGTTGTGTTCTAAATCTGGTTCGACAACGAGGGTATTGAGATAACCCTGTGGAACAATGTGGAGGTTCAATTTACGAAACTCTTCATAAAGAAGAGGTTGTGATTCCTGAACCATATGGTTGCTGCAATAAGCCTTGCGGCTCAAAGCATCGGCCATTACATTTGCCTTGCCAGGGGTGTATGAGATATTCATATCATAATCGGCAATTGTCTCGAGCCATCTTTGTTGACGAAGGTTCAGATCCGGTTGAGTATATAAATACTTCAAACTTTGATGATCCGTATATATCTCGCAACGGTTACCGAGAAGGTAATGGCGCCATAGCTTCAGGGCATAAATAACCGCAGAAAGTTCGAGATCGTGCACTGGGTAATTTTCTTCGTGAGGACGCAATTGTCGGGAGGCATAAGCAATCACCTTGCATTCTTGCATTAGGACACAGCCTAATCCTTGACGGGAGGCATCGCAGTATATCACGAAATCCTTTTGGGAATCCGGGGGTGCTAATACTGGGGCAGATGTCAATTTATCTTTTAGTGTCTAAAAGCTTTCTTGACATTTTTCTGTCCACTCAAATTTAACACCTTTGTGAAGCAGATTTGTCAATGGTTTTGCAATCTTGGAAAAGTTCTCAACGAATCGACGACAATAACTAGCAAGTCCGAGAAAACTTCTGACTTGCTTAACATTCTTCGGGGGAGTCCAGTCAAGAATAGCCTGAACTCGTTCGGGGTTAACAACAATTCCATCCTTGGAAATCACATGTCCAAGGTAAGTTACTTCAGAAAGCCAAAATTCACATTTGGAATACTTGGCATACAACTGGTGTTCTCGGAGCCTTTCTAGTACCAAACGGAGGTGTTCAGCATGTTCTTCTTTATTCTTAGAATAAATCAGGATATCATCCAAATAAACCACGACGAATTTGTTGAGGTAATCCATGAATATATAATTCATCAGACGGGAGAAAGTTGCTGGAGCATTCGTTAGGCCAAATGACATGACGGTGTATTCATAGGAGCCATAACGAGTGACGAATGCAGTCTTGGGAATATCCTCTTCACGGACACGGATCTGGTGATAACCCAACCTCAGGTCGAGTTTTGAGAACACCGATGATCCTGCGAGTTGATCATAAAGATCATTGATCCGGGGCAGTGGGTATTTATTCTGGATTGTGGCTTGGTTAATGGGCCGATAATCCTGAACCAAACGGTTAGTTCCATCTTTCTTCTTAACGAAGAGTGAAGTTGCTCCCCAAGCAGAGGAACTGGGGCGGATGAAACCACTTTTAAGCGACTTGTCGATTTCTTCCTTAAGCTCGAGTAGATAATGCGGAGGCATCTTATAAGGTCGCTTGGCAATAGGGACGGTGCCAGGCTTCAAGTCGATGACGAACTCGACAGCTCTAGCCGGGGGTATTCCTGGAAGTTCTTCTGGAAAGACGTCTGGAAAATCTCGAACGACAGGAACGTTCTCGATCCCTTCCAGAGGTGAGGCGTTCAAAGCATGCAGAGCATATATCTGAGCTTCAACGTCTCGAGTAATGCGGGCGGTATAGTTCACTATCTCATCGGTGGGGTGAAGAAGTTGGATGACTTTAGTGGCACAATTGATCGAAGCAATGTGAGCTTTCAACCAATCCATTCCAAGTATAAGGTCTATGGTGGAAGACTTCAGGACGATGGGCGAGGCAAGGAATTCCAATCCTTTAATTTCGACGGTAACGTCAGGTGCTATTACGTCAGCATGACAGTGACCTCCGGGAGTTTTAATGACTAACGGAGTATGCATTTTCTCATATCGAATGCCATGCATCAATGCAAATTTTCCAGAGATGAATGAATGTGATGCTCCTGAATCAAATAAAACAGAAGCAGGTACTGAGTTAACAAGAAGGGTACCCATCACAGTAGCAGGTCGATCCTGGACTTCTTCAATGTCAATGTTGTAGGCGTGTCCACGACCATGTGCAGCAGACCCAGTATTATAGTTGCGGGTTTGGTTGTTGCCACGACCATTGCCACGGCCAGCATGAGGAAAGGCTAACTGATTCTAATTCTGGCGGCAGTCTTTAGCCTGGTGTCCTGGTTTGCGGCACTTGAAGCATAGACCATCTTCTGGACGAAGAGGAGCATTGTTTTGAATAGCTTGACCTTTTGGCTGCCTCGGTGGTGGAGGAGGCAGACGTGGTGCAGCATAGTTGTTCTTTGGCGCAGAGGTATTGGAACGGATGGATTGTTGGGGATCCAAACTCGACGCTTCGATGCTGAGCCCGAAGATGAGCCAGCATCACGATAGCGCTTCTGCGATTCCTTGTATTCCATCTGAGCGGTCTCAACAAGAATAGCCTTGTTCATCAGAGTTGAAAAGTCATTGATGTCTTGAGCAGCTAGTGCAAGCTTGAGGTCGGGGTGTAGTCCACTACGGAACTTCTCTTGTCTGCGAGCATCTGTGGCGATATCTTCTTCAGCATAGCGGGAGAGGTCTAGAAATTCCCGCTGATAAGCTTCAACGGTCTTATTGCCTTGAGTGAGGTTACGGAACTGGGTCTTCATGCGTTCCATAATTGCTTGAGGGATGTAACGTGTACGGAAAGCAGCCTGGAACTCATACCAGGTGATGACTGTTCCAACAGGAAGAGTACGCTTGTGTGTGTCCCACCATTGAGCAGCGGGGCCCTTTAAGAAAAAGGCCGCGAAGTTGACGTAGTTGGCAGGGGCGACATTAGCTGACTCCATCTCGTGAGTGATGTCGCGGAGCCACTCATCGGCATCCAGGGGCTTGTCAGAGTTGCGAAACTGCGTTGGCTTGAGTCGCGTAAACTCTGTCAAAGTTATTGAAGCTGGGTTCTGGTTCTGGTTGTTCTGATGCGGAAATTGAGCCATGATTCCAACCATGAACTGGCGGTTAAGCTCAAACTGTTGCAACATAGCCGCCATATAGTCTGGCGGTGGTGGGCTTGAACAGCGGGTAGCAACTGCGTCATAGCATCGTAGAGACGTGCTCGAGTGGCAACCAACTCGACGGCAAGAGCCCGAACAGTGCGATCCAGAGCCTGAGTGCACTGAATCAGAACGCGCGGATCATAGCGACGAGGCTCGAACGGGGCACAGATAGCTGTGTAGTATCCAATAGCATCTCCAACAGGTGCATACGGAATGTACCGAAACACAGTATCATCCAAGTTATCGATGAACTGTCCTCGGAGACGTACGACAGCAGAGTAGGCGGCATCATGGACTGCCATCTCAATCGTCACGCGTAATCCATGAAAAAGGTGTAGCTCGGTGTCTGAGTTGTTCTGCTGATCATAAATCCGAACTTCAGCATAGTACTGTTCCTGATTGAACTCGCGGTAAACCTCATAAACCAAGTACTCAGGATACCAACGGTAGCCAAGTCTGTTCATGAGACGATCAGGACAGCTGGAAACCCAGGGGCATTACGAGCCCAAGTGCGAAGCACAAGCTGTGTCGTAGGACGCGGTGGAAACAAACGGTCCATCTGAAACAGAGGAAATTCAGATTTGTCAAATGACAATGAAAAGTTTAACACAACTCGGAGAGAAAGGTTAAACAAAACAATGGAAAGGAAAATGATTATCAGACTAATCAGATCAATGACAGGGAAATCACATAGATATCCAGCTCTCCGGGTAGATGGGATTTTCGAGATCCTAAGTGTCGGCGTTAGTAAAATTTATTTAACCCGAGTAGAAGAGAGATCAGAGTCCCAGAGTATAGACGAGGAATAAAAGATCCTAATACCACCCAGTTGGCGACGTGGGCCCGTAAGCCACAAAATCAAGTTAGTAAATTAGTTTTTTCGATTTCTAGACTCAACTTCGGCCAAGGAATTGGAAGGGGGCTTCCTACAGGCAGTCGGCTCTGATACCAACTTGTGGCGCCCCCTGCTCAATCGTACACTAATCATACACGCAAACGTGTACGATCACGCACAGGGACTCACGGGAAGATATCACAACACAACTCTAACACAATTTAAATGGAGGTCCACAATATTACAAACCAGGGATCCGAAGATCCGAATACATAAGTCAGTCATACAAATATTATCTGAGTACAGACATAGTTAAACAAGTTATGCCTTAAGAAGGCTAGCACAAACAGCGACACTAGATCGAAAGGCGTTGGCCTCCTGCCTGGGAGCCTCCGATCCTACTCCTGGTCAGCTGGCTCGATCCAGTAGTAAGTACCCTCTGGACCCTCCTGGTAGTAGGCTCCGGTGGTGGCATCGGACTCCTGGACTCCATCGTCTGTTTGTATCATCAATGTGGGATACATGGGGAAAATAGAAAGTAAAGCAACCGTGAGTACTCATCCGAAGTACTCAGCAAGCAAGGATCTATACTACATATGCAACATTATCAATGGAGAAAAGGCTGTATATGTGGACTGGGCTGCAGAAATGCCAGAATAGGGAGAAGACCTAGTCCTATCGAAGACTAGCATCTTCAAACATCTTCACATGGCCATCATCTTGCAGCAGTAGAAGAGAGTAGAATAGCATTTTATTTAACAAACATGTTGTAGTACAGCTTAAAGATCCTTCCTCGACTCCCAAGCGAGAAAGCGATCCCGAAGCTTCAATTAAGTAACAAGTATCCAGTTTAAGTAGTAGATCGGGATACACAAACTGAGCGTCCTTTACCGTAGGACCGGCTATCGATAGAAGATTCATCCCTGCAGGGGTGCACCACTGTTACCCAACACGCTCGATCAACTCAGGCCGGACACACTTGCTGGGTAATGCCCGTCCTCGGAAGATCAACACAAAGCAGCGCCCTACCTAGGCTCGGCAGAGAGGTCAGCACGCCGGACTAACCTATGCACCCAGAGGTCTCGGGCCATCGCCCTGGGCACCCTGCGCGTTGCGAGACTGGCCGGGGTGCAGGCGCGACACTGAACTCGTCAGTGAAGTATCCAGCCCAATCCCGACAATCAGCCCGCACGGTGAATCGTGACGTCAGACGAGCTTTCGGAGAAACGTACTTTGCAGAGGGTCCAATAACCATTATCCCGCGTGGTGGTAGTGCGTATAGGGCACGTCGACCCACTCAGATCACACACCCAAATCCAATAGGCTCAATTAGTATCAAGCGGAGACAATCAGAGTCTCTGATGCTCCGCCACAATGTCACACTCGAGTGCCCTTCCGGCACACCCGAAAATCATAGATCCCCAGCGGGTACCCACCAGGGTGGACCCGCCTGTAACAGAGGTCAAGTAATCGTGTGGTCATAACATCAAGGGAGAAACCCGAGGAATCACCCTCGGCGGATTCCACTCGACGAAATCATCAGGGCGAACGTATGAGGTATCACCCTCGAGGTTCACACTGAGGGTTGCACGACAGAGTCGTATCGGAAGTGGAGAAGGAGGAATCACCCTCGATGACCACGACCGAACAGCTATACTGCAGAGTATTCATCGTGAGTGCGTTACGAGGTATCACCCTCGGCACTCGATAATAATTATGCAGAGTCGTACAACTATGGGGGTGTGAAGTGAGGTGTCGGTCTCTGGTCGACGATCACATTGATCGAGTCGTCGATGATCAAGCAGGGGCATCAAGGATAAGGTGGTGTGGTCACTGATGGTTCATCACCAACCTATACTAAACAGTTTATCATAGGCAGATAAGGTAGCAATGAACAGGTTACAACAGCAGGCTATGCATAAGAATAGGAGCATACATTAACAGTAGCAAAATCTAATGCAAGCAGGAGAATAGAATGGGCGATATCTGGAATGCTCAAGGGGGGGGCTTGCCTGGTTGCTCTGACAAGAGGGGAAGGTCGTCAACGGGCTGCTCGTCGGTAGTGTAGTCGTATCCATGTGCAGCACCGTCGGTCTCAGCGTCTATCGAGAGAGAGAGAAGGAGGGGGAGAGAAACAATAAATTCATGGCAATAATGCAAACAACATGTATGACATGTCTAAATGATATGCCGGGGTGTTCTACTGCCTAACTAAATGATTTAGTTAATTTAGGAATTTACTTGGATTTATTTAATTAAAGTAAGGCACTATTCATTTACTGAAATCGGTCTAAAAGTTCAATGTTCTTATAGCTGCGGGCGTCTGACGGGAATACGGAGGACGTATTCGGGTTCGTATCGTCGTTCTGAGCAAGCTTCATGTATAAAATATTTTCATCGGAGTTACGGTTTATTTAATATGATTTTCTAAAGTTTTTATTAATTTCTGAAATTTAATTAATTATTTAATTCAACATTATCCGAAACAGTGCTGATGATGACATCAGCATGACATCATGCTGATGTCAGCAAGGTTAATTAAGTTAATTACTAATTACTGTTTAATTAACACTAACTAGTTAATTAGATTAACCTAATCAGGATTAATTAACTAATTAATTAATTAATTAATTATTTATTTTTATTTTATTTTTATTTCTTTCTTTTTTTAAAACGTTTTTAGGGCGTGGGCCCGTTCTGTCATTGGGCCAGGGGGGAAGCAGGGCCCACTGGCCAGTGGCACTGGGGCACTAGGCCCCACTGGTCAGTGGCACGACGGCCACAGGCGAGCATGGGTGGCGGGCGCGGCGCGGCGCGCGGGCGCCGGCGTGCGTGCGCGCGGGCGGCGGCAGGGGCACGGCGAGGTGCGGCCAGGGGAGGCAGGGCAGCGGCGAGAGCGGGGCGAGGCCAGAGGGGGTGTGGGGCGCGCGGGCGCGGGGCGGCGCGCGAGCAACAGCAGCGGCGAGCGCAACCGCAGCGGCGAGTGGGCATGCGGCGAGCAGGCACGGGCAAGGCCGCGCGCGGGCGCGGTGCGGGGTCGGGCGAGCGCGCGATGGGCGCGCCGGAGCGCGGCCAGAGGGAAGAGGAGGCCGGGGGGTTGTGGCGCCCCCGTGCTCGATCGTACACTAATCATGCACGCAAACGTGTACGATCAAGATCAGGGACTCACGGGAAGATATCACAACACAACTCTAAAACATAAATAAGTCATACAAGCATCATAATACAAGCCAGGGGCCACGAGGGCTCGAATACAAATGCTCGATCATAGACGAGTCAGCGGAAGCAACAATATCTGAGTACAGACATAGGTTAAACAAGGTGCCATAAGATGGCTAGCACAAACAGGGATACAACAGATCGAACAGGCACAGGGCCTCCTGCCTGGGATCCTCCTAACTACTCCTGGTCGTCGGCGTCCTGGACGTAGTAGTAGGCTCCGCCATGGTGGTAGTAGTCGTCGAAGGTGGCGTCTGGCTCCTGGGCTCCAGCATCTGGTTGCGACAACCAGCAAGAAGGGAAAGGGGGAAAGGAGGGGGAAAGCAACCGTGAGTACTCATCCAAAGTACTCGCAAGCAAGGATCTATACTACATATGCATGGTATATGTGTAAAGAGGCAATATCGGTGGACTGAACTGCAGAATGCCAGAATAAGAGGGGGACAGCTAGTCCTGTCGAAGACTACGCTTCTGCCAGCCTCCATCTTGAAGCAATAGAAGAGATTAGTTGGAAGTTAACCAAACAACAACGTATAGCATAATCCTACCCGTTGATCCTCTCGTCGCCACCATGCGAGAGAGCGACCACCGGGTTATATCTGTCACTTGTAAGGGTGTGTTTTATTAAGTATCCATTTCTAGTTGTCATGAGGTCGGAATACAACTCCGGGTCGTCCTTTTACCGAGGGACACGGCTATTCGAATAGATAAACTTCCCTGCAGGGGTGCACCACATATTCCCCAACACGCTCGATCCCCTTTGGCCGGACACACTTTCCTGGGTCATGCCGGGCCTCGGAAGATCCACACGTCGCAGCCCCACCTAGGCTCAACAGAGAGGTCAGCACGCCGGACTAATCCTATGCACTCTGGGGTCTGGGCCCATCGCCCAGTGCGCTCCTGCACGTTGCGTACGCGGCCGCGAGCAGACCTAGCAACCCACACGATCACGGCGGTTACGTTATCGCGGTCCAACACGGCGCGCGCCGCTCAGTCACTGACGTCAAGAAGGCTTCAGCTGATACCACGACGCCGGGATACCCATAACTACTCCCGCGTAGTTGGTTAGTGCGTATAGGCCAGTGGCCAGACTCAGATCAAATATCCAATCTCGTTAAACGTGTTATTATGAAGTAAACGCGAACGCCGACCAGGACCTGGCCCACCTGTCTCCTAGGTGGTCTCAACCTGCCCTGTCGCTCCGCCACAAAGATCCACACAAAGGGCCGTTGGGACAAAGGTCCTTTCAGCCCCCAATCCGTGAATCACTCGCGGGTACTCTTCGAGCCGACCCGACTTTAGTCACCATCTGTATAGTATGTATATATGTATAGTATACACCCGTGATCACCTCCCGAGTGATCACGGCCCGATAGTATAGCAAGGCAGACTGACAAGAATGCAGGGCCAATGATGATAAACTAGCATCCCACACTACGCATTTAGGATTGCAGGTAAGGTATCAACAACAGTAGCAACAATGATAGGCTATGCAGCAGAATAGGATTAACCGAAAGCAGTAACAGGCTACACTACTCTAATGCAAGCAGTATAGAGAAGAATAGGCGATATCTGGTGATCAAGGGGGGGGCTTGCCTGGTTGCCCTGGCAAGTAGGTGTCGTCAACAACGTAGTCGGTCGAGGCACCAGCAGCTGCGTCGGTCTCGTAGTCTACCGAAGAGAAGAGGGGGAAGAAACAGTAAACACACGGCAATAATGCAACAGGGATGCATGACATGTCTAAACGCAGGGCCAGGGTGATATACAGCCTAACTAAGCGATTTAGTTAATTTAGGAATTTATCCGGATTTATTTAATTAGGGTTGGACACTATTCATTTATCGAAATCGGTCTAATTGTTCAACGTTCTTATAGCTGCGGGCATCTGACGGGAATACAGAGGATGTATTCGGGTTCGTATCGTCGTTCTGAGCAAGTTTCATGTATAAAATATTTTCATCGGAGTTACGGTTTAAAAGATATGATCTTCTAAAGTTTTTATTAATTTCTGAAATTTTAATTAATTATTTAATTCAACTTTATCCGAAACAGTGATTGATGACGTCAGCATGACATCATGCTGACGTCAGCAGTTAATTAAGTTAATTTCTTAATTACTGTTTAATAACACTAAGTGTTATTAGATGTAACCTAATCAGGATATAATTAACTAATTAATAACTAATTAATAATTAATTATTTTAATTAAATTTTTTTATTTCTTTTATTTTTATTACATTTTCTTTTAATTCGTTTTTAGGGGCTGGGGCCCCATCTGTCATAGGGCCGGGGCGGGGACATGTCCGGGCCGTGTTGTCGGGCAACCGGACCAACGTCCGGGCCAGCGGCCGCGCGTGCACCAGAGGCGAGGCAAGGCCGGAGCGACGGCGCGAGGAAGAAAAGAAGAGGGAGGAGAGAGGGGGAGAAAAGAGGATCGCGGGAGAGAGGACAGCAGGGAGAGGGGAGGAGTACGGGAAAGGAGGCCGAGAGGCGAGGGTACGGGTGGCGACCGCGCGGAGGGAGCGAACGGGGAAGCGAGCGGGGAGGCCGAAACGAGCGTAGGGTAGAGACCCGGGGCGAGATGCCTGCGGGGGCAGGGGCGACGAGGCAGGAGCACGGGCGTTAGGCGGCGTGCGAGGAGGGGGCCGGGGTGGCTCGCGGGCAGTGGCCGCGCGGATGCGAGCGCGGCGAGGTGCGGGAGCAGAGAGGGGGAAGAGGCCGAGGCCCTCACCGTGATCCGTAGGGACGGGGCAGCGGGGGTCGGGGGGTGGTGACGGGGACGACGGCGATGGGGAGGCAGGCCGGCGGGGACGAACGGCGACGAGACGAGGCAGACCGGCGAGGGACGAAGCGGCGACGTGCGGGCGTCGGCGGCGAGATGGAGACGGGGGGGGGCGCGGTCGGGGGCAGTCGGGGGCAGCGGGCGGAGGGAGAGGAGCGGGACGGGCGAGGGGGAGGCGGCTCAGGGCGCGGGCGTCCAACGGACGACGGCGACAAGCGACGCGGGTCGTCGCAGCGACCGAGGGCGACGGGGTCATTCCGTGATCCCGATCCGATCTGGATCGGGAGGTGGGGGCTGACGAGGGGGAGGCGGCGAACGGGCGGCGTCGGCGAGCGCAGTCGCCGACTGTGGGGAGCAGCGCGGGGATCGGGCCTGCGCCGATCGGATCGGGGGGGGGGGGGGGGAAGTGAGGAGGGGGGGTGGGGAGCGGCTAGGGTTCGGGTTCTGGGGAGGCCATTAGAGGGCGTGGAGCGCGGGGCCGGCAGATGGGGCCGGCGTCTGGGGGCCCGGCTGGCGGAGGGGGGGGGGTTGCTCTTTTTTTTTTTTCTGTTTCTTTTTCCTCTTATTATCTCTTTCTCCAATCTGTAATATAAGCTAGACCTCAAAATGGTTTTTTGTAAAAAGTGTGACATATTTCATAAATACCAGTGCATATTCCTTAACACCTAAAATTAGTTTGGACAAAAACATAATTCCATATTTATTCAGATTTAATAAATGGTTATAAATATTATCTTTATCCACTGTTGAGTGTGTTAGAGTCACTTATCCAATTCCAATGATGTTGGTTTCAATTTTAGAATAGCCTCTGGATAATTTGTATATATTCGACATTTTAGTTTCTATGTTGGACAACTTTTATATTCACTGTCATTTAATGTGAATTTGGCTTAGGAGTTGAAATGCAATATGATGCTAATGATGATTATGCACTATTAATCATGATGACATGGCCTCATCAAAAGGGTGATCACTGTAGCTTAATACAGGGGGTGTTACAAATCTCCTCCACTACAAGAAATCTCGTCCCGAGATTTAGGAGGTAGAAAGAAACAAAGCGGGGTATTCATCGCGAAGACGATCCTCGCGTTCCCAAGTGGCTTCATCCTCAGAATGGTTTGACCACTGAACCTTGAGGAACTTGATAACCTTCTGGCGTGTGCGACGCTCGGCTTGATCGAGAATGCGGACCGGATGCTCTTTATAAGAGAGGTCTTGTTGCAGTTCAAGCAATTCGTGATCTACTCCGCGGATAGGCTCTTTGAAGCAGCGGCGGAGTTGTGATACGTGGAACACATCGTGAACCTGAGAAAGGTTCGGTGGAAGTTCCAACTGATATGCCACTCTACCACGCCTTTCAAGAACAGTGAAAGGACCAATATAGCGAGGAGCTAGCTTGCCCTTGATCCCGAATCGGTGTGTACCTTTCATCGGTGTGACTCGAAGATAAGCCTTTTCGCCAGGTTGATAGACCATATCTTTGTGTTTGCGGTCATACTGACTCTTTTGACGTGACTGAGCAGTCTTCAAATGCTCGCGGACAACGCGAACTTGATCTTCGGCAAGTTGGATAATATCCGGACCGAAGAGTGGACGTTCCCCATTTTCTGACCAATTTAGAGGGGTTCGGCACTTTCGTCCGTACAATACTTCGAAGGGGGCCATCTTCAGACTGGCTTGATAGCTGTTATTGTAAGAGAATTCGGCATATGGGAGAGATTCTTCCCATTTCCTTCCGAAGGATATGACACAAGCTCGAAGCATGTCTTCGAGAACTTGGTTGACTCGTTCAACTTGTCCTGGAGACTGAGGGTGAAAAGCGGTGCTGAAGGACAGATGAGTTCCCATAGCTTCTTGGAAACTTGCCCAGAATCTTGAAGTGAATAAGCTGCCACGGTCTGAACTGATAGCCAGTGGAATACCGTGAAGTGAAACAATTCTGGACATGTAGAGAGTTGCGAGCTGACTAGCAGTGATCGTCTCTTTCATGGCTAGAAAATGTGCAACTTTGGAAAGTCGGTCAATGACGACAAGAATAGCATCATTACCTTTCTGTGATTTGGGAAATCCAGTGATAAAGTCCATTTCAACATGGTCCCATTTCCATTCAGGAACAGCAATTGGTTGCAGAGTTCCGGCGGGCCTTTGATGTTCTGCTTTGACGCGACGGCAAACATCACATTCAGCAACATAGCGAGCAATGTCTTGCTTCATGTTTGACCACCAGAATCTTTGACGGATGTCTTGGTACATCTTGGTACTGCCGGGATGAATAGACAACGGAGTGTCGTGAGCTTCTTGCATGACCTCCTGAGTCATACCCAGGTTACCTTTAGAGGGGACCACTAGACGACTTTTAAAGAACAAGGTGCCAGTATCATCAATAGTGAAGAACGAAGGCCTTCCTTCAGCGAGATAGCGCTTAATCTTGTGGGCTTGAGAGTCATAACCCTGCAGCGTCTTGATGCTGTCCACGAGATCTGGTTTAGTAACCAGGGTATTAAGAGAACCCTGGGAAACAACGTGGAGGTTCATTTTGTAGGAACCTTCAGGAGGGGGAGCGAGTGCTCCAGGAGGAACAATGTGGAGATTCAGCTTTCTGAATTCTTCAATAAGCGAAGGTTGAACTTCGTGAAACTGGAGGTGACTGCAATAAGACTTGCAGCTCAAGGCATCGGCCATTACATTAGCCTTGCCAGGGGTATAAGAAATACCCAAGTTAAAATCCGCTACGGTCTCCATCCATCTCTGTTGACGGAGGTTCAGGTCTGGCTGAGTGAACAGATACTTCAGACTTTGATGATCGGTGTAGATCTCGCAACGATTACCGAGAAGGTAATGTCGCCACTGTTTTAGTGCATGGATGACGGCAGCAAGCTCGAGGTCATGTACTGGGTAATTCTCTTCGTGCGGACGCAATTGACGCGAAGCATAAGCAATTACTCTGCGGTCTTGCATTAGGACACCGCCTAATCCTTGACGGGATGCATCACAATAGATGACAAAATCCCTCTGGGAATCAGGAGGGGCAAGCACTGGGGCAGAAGTCAGCTTGCCTTTGAGCGTCTGGAAACTTTCCTGACACTTTTCCGTCCAATCAAACTTGACGCCTTTATGAAGCAGGTTAGTCAGGGGCTTGGCGATCTTGGAGAAGTTCTCGACAAATCGACGGCAATAGCTGGCGAGTCCGAGAAAACTTCGAACTTGCTTGACGTTCTTTGGAGGAACCCAATCAAGAATAGCCTGAAATCGCTCGGGGTTGACGGCAATACCATCCTTGGAGATGACATGCCCAAGGTATGTTACTTCGGGAAGCCAGAATTCACACTTGGAAAACTTAGCATATAGTTGATGCTCTCGAAGTTTTTCCAGAACAAGTCGAAGATGTTCAGCATGTTCCTCTTTGTTCTTGGAGTATACTAGGATATCATCCAGGTAAACTACGACGAACTTGTCAAGGTATTCCATGAATATATAATTCATCAGGCGGGAGAATGTGGCGGGAGCATTGGTTAAGCCGAATGACATGACAGTGTACTCGTATGAGCCATATCGAGTTACGAAGGCGGTCTTTGGGATATCCTCTTCACGAACACGGATCTGGTGGTAACCCAACCTTAAGTCGAGTTTAGAGAACACTGATGAACCCGCCAGTTGATCATACAGATTGTTTATCCGAGGAAGGGGATATTTGTTCTGGATGGTTGCTTGGTTGATAGGACGGTAATCTTGGACCAATCGGTTTGATCCATCCTTCTTCCTGACAAAGAGAGAAGGTGCTCCCCAAGCAGAGGAACTTGGGCGAATGAAACCCTTACGAAGTGAAGCGTCGATTTCCTCCTTAAGTTCAAGGAGTTCATGCGGCGGCATCTTGTAGGGTCGCTTGGCGATAGGAGTGGTGCCTGGTTTCAAGTCGATGACAAATTCGACAGCTCGAGCAGGGGGTATCCCTGGGAGTTCTTCTGGGAAAACACCTTGGAATTCGCGAACAACTGGAATGCTCTCGATGCCTTCAAGTGGTGATGCGTTTAACGCATTCAAGGCATAAAGCCTCGCCTCGGCATTTTGGATGATTTGAGCCTGGTAGCTTATTATTTCATCAGAAGGGTGTAGAAGATGGACAATCTTCGTGGCGCAAACTATAGAAGCAGTATGCGCTTTCAACCAATCCATTCCGAGAATGAGGTCGATACTACAAGACTTTAGTATGAAAGGGGAGGCGTGAAACTCCAGCCCTTCAATTTCAACGGTGACGTCGTTGCTACCCATGGAGGTTTGACATTGACCCGCGGGGGTGTGTATTACTATTGCAGTGTTCATGACCTCACATTTAATGTCATGTTTGTATGCAAATTCTTCGGACATGAATGAATGCGATGCTCCCGAATCAAATAAAACAGAAGCTGGTACTGAATTAACAAGGAGAGTACCCATCACGGTGGCAGGCTGGTCCTGAGAGCGATCAGGACAGCTAGAAACCCAGGGGTATTACGAGCCCAAGTGCGAAGCACAAGCTGTGTCGTAGGACGCGGTGGAAACAAACGGTCCATCTGAAACAGAGGAAATTCAGATTTGTCAAATGTCAATGAGAAGTTTAACACAACTCGGAGAGAAAGGATAGACAAAACAATGGAAAGGAAAATGATTATCAGACTAATCAGATCAACGGCAGGGAAATCGCGCAGATATCCAGCTCTCCGGGTAGACAGAATTTACGAGATCCTAAGTGTCGGCGTTAGTAAACTTTATTTAACCCGAGTAGAAGAGAGATCAGAGTCCCAGAGTATAGACGAGGAATAAAAGATCCTAATACCACCCAGTTGGCAATGTGGGCCCGTAAGCCACACAGCCAAGTTAGTAAAACGGTTTTCTTTGTCTAGACTCAACTTCGGCCAAGGAATTGGAAAGGGGGATTCCTACAGGCAGTCGGCTCTGATACCAACTTGTGGCGCCCCCGTGCTCGATCGTACACTAATCATGCACGCAAACGTGTACGATCAAGATCAGGGACTCACGGGAAGATATCACAACACAACTCTAAAACATAAATAAGTCATACAAGCATCATAATACAAGCCAGGGGCCACGAGGGCTCGAATACAAATGCTCGATCATAGACGAGTCAGCGGAAGCAACAATATCTGAGTACAGACATAGGTTAAACAAGGTGCCATAAGATGTCTAGCACAAACAGGGATACAACAGATCGAACAGGCACAGGGCCTCCTGCCTGGGATCCTTCTAACTACTCCTGGTCGTCGGCGTCCTGGACGTAGTAGTAGGCTCCGCCCTGGTGGTAGTAGTGGTCGAAGGTGGCGTCTGGCTCCTGGGCTCCAGCATCTGGTTGCGACAACCAGCAAGAAGGGAAAGGGGGAAAGGAGGGGGAAAGCAACCGTGAGTACTCATCCAAAGTACTCGCAAGCAAGGATCTATACTACATATGCATGGTATATGTGTAAAGAGGCAATATCGGTGGACTGAACTGCAGAATGCCAGAATAAGAGGGGGATAGCTAGTCCTGTCGAAGACTACGCTTCTGGCAGCCTCCATCTTGAAGCAATAGAAGAGATTAGTTGGAAGTTAACCAAACAACAACGTATAGCATAATCCTACCCGTCGATCCTCTCGTCGCCACCATGCGAGAGAGCGACCACTGGGTTATATCTGTCACTTGTAAGGGTGTGTTTTATTAAGTATCCATTTCTAGTTGTCATGAGGTCGGAATACAACTCCGGGTCGTCCTTTTACCGAGGGACACGACTATTCGAATAGATAAACTTCGCTGCAGGGGTGCACCACATATTCCCCAACACGCTCGATCCCCTTTGGCCGGACACACTTTCCTGGGTCATGCCCGGCCTCGGAAGATCCACACGTCGCAGCCCCACCTAGGCTCAACAGAGAGGTCAGCACGCCGGACTAATCCTATGCACTCTGGGGTCTGGGCCCATCGCCCAGTGCGCTCCTGCACGTTGCGTACGCGGCCGCGAGCAGACCTAGCAACCCACACGATCACGGCGGTTACGTTATCGCGGTCCAACACGGCGCGCGCCGCTCAGTCGCTGACGTCAAGAAGGCTTCAGCTGATACCACGACGCCGGGATACCCATAACTACTCCCGCGTAGTTGGTTAGTGCGTATAGGCCAGTGGCCAGACTCAGATCAAATATCCAATCTCGTTAAACGTGTTATTATGAAGTAAACGCGAACGCCGACCAGGGCCTGGCCCACCTGTCTCCTAGGTGGTCTCAACCTGCCCTGTGGCTCCGCCACAAAGATCCACACAAAGGGCCGTTGGGACAAAGGTCCTTTCAGCCCCCAATCCGTGAATCACTCGCGGGTACTCTTCGAGCCGACCCGACTTTAGTCACCATCTGTATAGTATGTATATATGTATAGTATACACCCGTGATCACCTCCCGAGTGATCACGGCCCGATAGTATAGCAAGGCAGACTGACAAGAATGCAGGGCCAATGATGATAAACTAGCATCCTACACTAGGCATTTAGGATTGCAGGTAAGGTATCAACAACAGTAGCAACAATGATAGGCTATGCAGCAGAATAGGATTAACCGAAAGCAGTAACAGGCTACACTACTCTAATGCAAGCAGTATAGAGAAGAATAGGCGATATCTGGTGATCAAGGGGGGGGCTTGCCTGGTTGCTCTGGCAAGTAGGGGTCGTCAACAACGTAGTCGGTCGAGGCACCAGCAGCTACGTCGGTCTCGTAGTCTACCGAAGAGAAGAGGGGGAAGAAACAGTAAACACACGGCAATAATGCAACAGGGATGCATGACATGTCTAAACGCAGGGCCAGGGTGATATACAGCCTAACTAAGCGATTTAGTTAATTTAGGAATTTATCCGGATTTATTTAATTAGGGTTGGACACTATTCATTTATCGAAATCGGTCTAATTGTTCAACGTTCTTATAGCTGCGGGCATCTGACGGGAATACAGAGGATGTATTCGGGTTCGTATCGTCGTTCTGAGCAAGTTTCATGTATAAAATATTTTCATCGGAGTTACGGTTTAAAAGATATGATCTTCTAAAGTTTTTATTAATTTCTGAAATTTTAATTAATTATTTAATTCAACTTTATCCGAAACAGTGATTGATGACGTCAGCATGACATCATGCTGACGTCAGCAGTTAATTAAGTTAATTTCTAATTACTGTTTAATTAACACTAATTAGTTAATTAGATTAACCTAATCAGGATTAATTAACTAATTAATTAACTAATTAATTAATTAATTATTTTAATTATTTATTTTTATTTCTTTTATTTTTATTACATTTTCTTTTAATTCGTTTTTAGGGGCTAGGCCCCATCTGTCATAGGGCCGGGGCGGACATGTCCGGGCCGTGTCTGTTCGGGCACCGGACACGTCCGGGCCAGCGCGCGCGCGTGCACCAGAGGCGAGGCCAAGGCCGGAGCGCGGCGCGGCGAGGCCAGCCGGGCGGGCGCGAGGGGAGGCACAGCGAGCGCGGGCGAGCGGCAGCCGGGCGCGGTGCGGCGTCGGGACCGGAGGCGCGCGGGCGGCGGTGGCGCGCGGGCGGCGGTGGCGCGCGCGGCGGGCGAGCGGGGCCGGAGCGGGCGCGGCCGAAGCGCGCGGTCGCGCGTGGGCGAGCGGGCGGCGGGGCGCGGCCGGAGCACGGCGTCAGGCGCGCGGGCGCGAGGACGGGGAGGCACGGGGTGGTCGCGGCAGTGGCCGGCGCGGATGCGTGCGCGGCGAGGTGCGGGAGCAGAGAGGGGGGAAGAGGCCCGAGGCCTCACCGTGATCCGTAGGGACGGGGCAGCGGGGGTCGGGGTGGTCGACGGGGACGACGGCGATGGGGAGGCAGGCCGGCGGGGACGAAGCGGCGACGCAGACGAGGCAGACCGGCGAGGGACGAAGCGGCGACGTGCGGCGTCGGCAGCGGCGAGAAGTGGAGACGGGGGGGGGGGCGCGGTCAGGGCCGCGTCGGGGCGAGCGGCGTCGAGGGAAGGCCGGCGAGGGAGAGCGGCTCCGGGCGCGGCGTCCAAACGGACGAGGCGACAAAGCGCCGCGGTCCGTCTCGCGCGAGGGCGACGGGGTCCTTCCCGTGATCCCGATCCCGATCTGGATCGGGATGTGGGGGCTGACGAGGGGGAGGCGGCGAACGGGGCGGCGTCGGCGAGCGTCGCGGCGATGTGGCGGAGCACGCGGGATCGGGCCTGCGCCCGATCGGATCGGGGGGGGGGGGGGGGGGTGGGGGGGGGGGGGGAGTGAGTCGACGGGGGGCAGTCAAGATGGAAGCAGGTTTTTTTCTGGGGATCGCTAGGGTTCGGTTCTTCCGGGGGAGGCCATTTAGAGAGGGGGGCGCAGGTGGCGGCGCTTGGGCTTCGGCCCAGTTGGGCCTGGGGGGGGGTGGTTGCTCTTTTTTTTTTTCTTTGTTCTTTTCTTTTTCCTTTTCTTTATCTCTTTTTCCATCTAGTCAAATGAGTAGTCCTCAGACTGGTTTTTTAATAAAAATGTGTGAACCTATTTCATAAATTACCAGTCATATTCTTAACACCTAAAATTAGATTGTGACAAAACATAATTCCATATTATTTTCAGATTTAATAAATGGTATTACAATTATATCTTTATCCACTGTTTTGAGGTGTTCGAGTCACTTTTCCATTCCAATGATGTTGTTTTCAATTTTAGCAATAGCCTCTGGAATATTTGTATCTTATCTGACAATTTTAGTTTCTATGTTGGACAAACTTTTATATTCCACTTTCATTTAAATTTGAATTTGCCTTAGGAGTTGAAATGTACAATATGATGCTAATGATGATTATGCACTATTAATCAGGATGACATGGCCTCATCAAAAGGGGTATCACTGTAGCTAATACAGGGGGTGTTTACAAATCTCCTCCACTTAAACGAATCTCGTCCCGGATTTAGGAGGTAGAAAGAACAAAGGGTCATGTCATCGCTCGCGAAGACGATCCTCGACGTTTCCCCAAGTGGCTTCATCCTCAGAATGGTTTTGACACTGAAAACTTAGGAACTTGATAACCTCTGGCGTGTGCGACGCTCGTCTTGATCGAGAATATGCGACCGGATGCCTCTTATAAAGAGGTCTTGTTGCAGTTCAGCAAGTTCTGATCTACTCACGCGAGATGGCTCTTTGATAGCAGTCGGCGGAGTTGTGTATCGTGGAACGATCATCGTGAACCTGAGAAAGGTTAGGTGGAAGTCCAACTGATATGCCACTCACCACGCCTTTCAAGAACAGTGAAAGGAACCCAATTATAGCGAGGAGCTAGCTTGCCCTTGATCCCGAACGTTGGGTTACTTTATCGGGCTGTGACCGAAGATAGCCTTTCGCAGGTTGATAGACCATTACTCTTTGTGTTTGCGGGTTCATTCTGACTCTTTTGCGTGACCTGCAGAGCAGTCCAAATGCTCGCGGACAACGGCGAACTTGATCTTCGGCCAAGTTGGAAATATCCGCGACGAAGAGTGGACGTTCCCCATTATTCTGACCAATTTAGAGGGTTCCGCATTGCGGGTCCGTACAATACTTCGAATGGGGCCATCTTCAGATGCGGCTTTGAAGTAGCTGGTTATTGTAGAGAGTTCGGATATGGGAGAGCATTCTTCCCATTTCCTTCCGACAGGCTATGACACAAGCTCGAAGCATGTCTTCGAGACTTGGTGACTCTGTTCAACGTGTCCTGAGAATGAGGTGTTTGGGAAAAGCGGTGCTGAAGGACAGATGAGTTCCCATAGATTCTTTGGAAACTTGCCCAGAATCTGTGAAGTGAATAAGCTGCCACGGTCTGAACTGAGAGCCAGTGGAATACCGATGAAAGATGACAACATTGCTGGACATGTGAGAGAGTTGCGAGCTGCTAGCTCAGTGATCGTTCTCGTTTGAGGCTAGAAAATGTGCAAACTTGGAAACGGTCAATGACGACAGATAGAATCATTACCTTTCGTTGATTGTGGGAAATCCAAGTGATAAAGTCCATTTCACAACATGGTCCATTTCCATTGCAGGAACCAGCAATTGGTTGCAGTAGTTCTCGCGGGCCTTTGATGTATTGCTTTGACGCTGAGGCAAACACATTACACAACATAGCGAGCAATGTGCTTGCTTCATTTTATCCACCAGAATCTGTGAGACGGATTGTCTTGTACAATTTGGTACTGCCGGGCATGAATAGACAACGGATGGTCCGTGAGCTCTGCAATGACCTCCTGAGTCTACCCAGGTTACCTTTCGAGGGGACACAACCTAGACGACCTTGTTAAAGAACAAGGTGCAGTATTCATCAATAGTGAAGAAACGGAGGCCTTCTTCAGCGAGAAGCGCTTAATTTGTGGGCTTGAGAGTCCTTTTCCTAAGCGTCTTGATTGCGTCCCACGAGATCTGGTTTCAGCAACCAGGGTATAAGAAACCCTGGGAAACAACATGGAGGTTTCATTTGTAGGAACCTTAAGGGGGGAGGAGCAGTGCTTCCAGGGAGACAATGTGGAGATTACAGCTTCTGAATTCTCAATAAGCGACGAGTTTGAAGTTCGTGAAACTGGAGGTGAGCTGCAATAAAGACTTGCGGCTCAAGCAATCGGCCATTACATTAGCCTCCCTTGCCAGGGGGTATAAGAATACCTCCAAGTTAAAATCGCCTACGGTCTCCTCCATCTCTGTTGACGGAGGTTTAGTCTGGCTTGAGTGAACAGATCTTCAGACTTGTGACGGTCGTGTGATCTCGAACGATTACGCAGAAGGTAAGGTCGCCATTTTTAGTGATGGATGACGCCAGCAGACTCGAGGTCATGTACTGGGTTAATTCTCTTACGTGCGGACGCAATTGACGCGAACATAGCATTGACTCTGGGTCTTGTGATGTAGTGACAACGCCTAATCCTTGATCGGGATCATCACAATAGATGACAAATCCACTCGGGAATCAGGAGGGGCAAGCACTGGGCAGAAGTCAGTTTTCGCCTTGAGCGTCTGGAAACTTCCTGCACCACTTTTCCGGTCCAATCAACTTGTAGCGCACTTTATGAAGCAGGTTAGATCAGGGGCTGGGATTTGGAGAAGGTCTCGACAACAGTGACGGCAATGCTGGCGAGTCCGAGAAAAGAACTTCAACATTGGCTTGACGTTCTTTGGAGGAAGCCCAATGTCATAGATAGCATGAATTCTTTTTTCTTCCTTTTTTTATTTCGGGGTTGTGACGCGGCATAACCATCCTGGAGATGACATGTGCCCAAAGGTATGTTACTGGGCGGGAGAAGCCAGAATTCACACTTGGAAAACTAGCACTATAGTTGATGCTATCGAACGGTTTTTCCAGAACAAGTTCAAGGAAGAGAGTGTGTCAGGCAATGTTCCGTTTTGTTACTTGGAGGTATTACTAGATCGTCATCCAGTGTAGAACAACTACGGTACCGACTTGTGCAAGGGTATTCCATGAAATAATTCTCAGGAGGCGAGAGAGAATAGGTGGCGGGAGCATTGTTTTAAGTTAAGCCGAATAGAATGACAGTGTTACTCGATGACCCTATCGATTACGAAGAGCGAAGTCTTTGGGATATCCTCTTGCACGCAACACGGGATCGGTGGTAAAACACCAACCTTAAGTCGAGTTTAGAGAACACTGATGACCCCGCCAGTTGATAATACATGATATTATTAGAACGAGGAAGGGGATATTTGTTCTGGAATGGTGCTTGGTTTGATAGGCGGTAATCTTGGACCCAATGGTTTGAATCATCCTTCTTCCTGACAAAGAGAGAAGGTGCGCTCCTCCCAAGCAGAGAGAAGCTTGGGCGAATGAACCTTACGAAGTGAAGACGTCTTTCCTCCGTTAAGTCAAGGAGTTCATTGCCGGCATCTTGTAGGGAGGGTCGCTTGGAGCGATGGAGTGGTGCCTGGTTTTCAAGTCGATGACAAATTCGACAGCTCGAGCAGGGGTATCCCTGGGAGTTCTATTGGGAAACACCTTGGAATTCGCGAAGCAACTTGGAATGATCTCGATTTGCCTCAAGTGGTGTGTGATGCTTTTAACCCATTCAAGCATATAAAGCCTCGCTCGGCCAACTGTTTTTGTGGATGATTATGAGCCTGGTAGCGATTTATAGTTCATCAGAGGAGAAGAAACAGAAGTGTAGGAAAGAGGACCGATCTTCGTGTGCGCCAAACTATAGAAGCAGGTATGCGCTTTCACCAATCCATTACCTAGATGAGGTCGATACACAAGACTTTATATGAAGGGGAGGGCGTGACATCCACCCTTCAATTTTCAACGTTTGAGTCGTGCTAGGCCCATGGCAGGTTACACTTTGCACCGCGGGGGTGTGTATTACTATTGCAGTGTTCATGACCTCACTTTATGTCTGGTTTGTATGCAAATTCTTCGGGCACGATGATGCGATGCTCCCAATCAATAAAAACAGAGGCTGGTACTGAATTAACAAGGAGAGTACCCATCACGGTGGCAAGGCTGTCCTGGAGCGATCAGGACAGCTAGAAACCCGGGGTATACGAGCCCAAGTGCGAAGCACAAGCTTGTGTCGTAGACGCGGATGGAAACAAACGGTCCTGACTGAAACAGAGAAATTCAGATTTGTCAAATGTAATGAAAGTTTCACACAACTCGGAGGAAAGTTAGACAAAACAATGGAAAGGAAAATGATTATCAGACTAACAGATCAACGGCAGGGAAATCGCGCAGATCCAGCTCCCGGGTAGACAGAATTTACGAGATCCTAAGTGTCGGCGTTAGAATTTCATTTAACCCGAGTAGAAGAGGGGATCAAGCCCAGAGTATAGACGAGGAATAAAAGATCCTAATACCCCCAGTTGGCAATGTGTGGCCCGTAAGCACACAGCCATTAGTAAAACGGTTTTCTTTTGCTAGACTCACTTCGGCCACGGAATTGGAAGGGGGATTCCTACGGAAGTCGCTCTGATACCAACTTGTGGCGCCCCCGTGCTCGATCGTACACTAATCAGCACGCAAACGTGTACGATCAAGATCAGGAACTCACGGGAAGATATCACAACACAACTCTAAAAAAAAAACTAATACCATACAGCATCATAATAAAGCCAGGGGCCACGAGGCTCGAATACAAATGCTCGATCATAGACGAGGCAAGCGAAGCAACAATATCTGAGTACAGACATAGGTTAACAAGGTTGCCATAATGCTAGCACAAACAGGGATACAACAGATCGAACAGGCACAGGGCCTCCTGCCTGGGATCCTCCTAACTACTCCTGGTCGTCGGCGTCCTGGACGTAGTAGTAGGCTCCGCCCTGGTTGTAGTAGTGTTCGAAGGTGGAGTCTGCTCCTGGGCTCCACACTGGTTGGACAACCAGTCGAAGAAGGGAAAGGGGGAAAGGAGGGAAAGCAACCGTGAGTACTCATCCAAGTACTCGCAAGCAAGGATCTATACTACATATGCTGTGATATGTGTAAAGAGGCAATATCGTGGACTGAACTGCAGATGCCAAATAAGAGGGGATAGCTAGTCCTGTCGAAGACTACGCTTCTGGCAGCCTCCATCTGAAGCAATAGAAGAAGATTAGTTGGAAGTTAACCAAACACACGTAATAGCATAATCCTACCCGTCGATCCTCCGTCGCCACCTAATGCGTAGAGAGCGACCACGGTTTATAATCTGTCACTGTGGGTGTGTTTTATTAAGTATCCATTTCTATTGTCATGAGGTCGGAATACAACTCCGGGTCGTCCTTTTACCGAGGACACGGACTATCGAAATATATAACTTCCTGCAGGGGTGCACCAACTATTCCCCCAACACCGCTCGATCCCTTTGGCCCGGACACACTTTCCTGGGTCATGCCCGGCACTCGGAAGATCCAAACGTCGCGCCCACCACGGCTAACAACAAGAAAGAGTGCAAGCACACGGGACTAATCCTAGTGCACTCTGGGGTCTGGGCCATCGCCCAGTGCGCCTCCTGCACTGCGTACGCGGCCGCGAGCAGACCTAGCAACCCACACGATCCCGGCGGTTACGTTATCAGCGGGTGCGAGATCACGTCAAAGAGTGGCGCCCGCTCTCGCGTCTCGACGTGACGTACAAGAAGGCTTCAGCTGTACCCGAAGCGCGACGAACGCCGGATACCCAATACCTACTCCCGCGTAGTGGTAGTGCGTATAGGCAGTGGCAACTCAGATCAAATATCCCATCTCGTTAACGTGTTTTTATGATGAGTAAACGCGAACGCCGACCAGGCCTGGCCCACTGTCTCCTAGGTGGTCTCACCTGCCCTGTGCCTCCGCCACAAAGATCCACACAAGGGCGTTGGACAAAGGTCCTTTCAGCCCCCAATCCGTGAATCACTCCGGGACTCTCGAGCCGACCCGACTTTAGTCACCATCTGTAATATATGTATATATGTAAGTATACACCCGTGATCACCTCCCGAGTGATCACGGCCCGATAGTATAGCAAGGCAAGCTGACAAGAATGCAGGGCCAATGATGAATAAACTAGCATCTACCAGCAGTTATTATATTGCAGATAGGTATCAACACAGTAGCAACATGACAGTGCTACTAGCATGCAGATAGGATTAACCGAAAGCAGTACCAGGCTACACTACTCTATGCAAGCAGTATAGGAGAAGAATAGGCGATATCTGGTGATCAAGGTGGGGGCTTTCGTTTGGTGGGTGTTGCTCTGGCAAGTTAGGGGGGTCGTGCACGACGCTGGGTCGTCGGGCGAGTGAGGGCCCTGCGAGGCTCGCGGCGGCCCTGGTGTAAGGTCTATCCTAAGAGAAGATTGGTAGAAACATGTAAGCTACAGGGGGGGGGGGGGGGGGGGGGGGGGGTGCGGGGCGTGGCATGATATGGTGGGGCAACAGGGAGGCATGAACGGGGTGGTGCGTAAGGAAACGCTGTCCAGGGTGATAGTACAGACCAACTAAGGCGTTTAGTTAATTTAGGGAAGTGTATCCGATTTAATTTATTAGTGTTGACACTATCAGTTATCGAAAACCGTCAATTGTTTTCAAGCGTTCTTATAGGAGCTCGCGGGGACGGAACGGAAGACAAAGAGGAGTCGGGTGCGGAATCGGCGTGCACAAAGGGTCTGTATAAATTGGTCAACCAATCGACTTACGTGGAAAGAAGAGATGAGCGTCTAAAGTGGAGATTAATGGCTACAGGTTTAAGTGAAAAGGGTGAGCACTTTAATTCCGAACGTATTTGAGAAAACAGCACGACAGTCAGGCGTGACGGCCAGTTAATTAAGGGAATTTCTATTACTTGTATTCATTAGAGCACTATTAGATGTAATTAGATGAACCTAATCAGATTACATTAACTAAAACTATTTTAAGTACCTAATTTATTAATTAAGATGTTAATTTTAGGTTGGTTATTTCTTGTTATTTGTATGTACATTTGCGTTTATCGGTTGAGGCTAGCCCCATCGTCAGAGGCCTGGGGCGGCGAATGCCGGCACGTGGGCTGTCGGGAGGGGGAGGCACCTGGGGGGTCGACCTCGCTGGGCACGCGCGCGAGAAAGCCGTGCACAGAGCGAGGCGGAGGCCGGCGCGCGGCGCGCGAGGCCAGCCGGCGGCCAGAAAGGCGCGAGGAGGCATGGCACACACGCGCCGCGGCGTGCGATGCGGCAGCGTCGCTGCGGCGTCACGGACCGGAGGCGGCGGGCGGGGGGGGCTGACTTTTGGCTCGCGGGCGGCGTTTTGCGCTCTCAGCGGGCGAGCGGTTCCGTGAGCGGGCCGCGGCCGGCGCGCGGTCTCCGCGTGTGCGAGCGGGCCAGCGGCATTGGCGCGGGCCGGGTAGCACGGCGTCAGTACGCGCGGGCCAGGACTGGGAAGGCGACGGGGTTGGTCGTCGGCAGTGGCCGCGCGGATGCGTGCGCGGCGAGTGCGGGAGCAGGAGGGGGGGAGAGGCCCGAGGCCCACCTGATCCGTAGGGAACTAGGGCATCGGGGGTCGGGTGGTCGAGGGCGGGTGAACGACGCGATGGAGGCAGGCCGGCGGGGACGGAACGGCGACTCATACGAGCAGACCGGCGAGGGAAGAATCGGCGACGTGCGGGCGTCGGGCGCGAATTGACGGACCGGGGGGGCGTGGCGGTCGGTCGCGTCTGGGCGACGGCGCGAATGTAGCCGGCCGGCGGAGGGAGAGCGGGCTCCGGTCTTGCAGGCTTCCCACCGGCGACGGCGACGCAAGACGCGGCTCGTCCGGCAGCGACCGAGGGGGCGACGGGGTCGTTCCCGTGAATCCCATCACGATCTGGATCGGGAGTGGGGCTGACGAGGGTAGGGCGGCGACGGGGGGCGGCGTCGGCGAGCGGCCGTCGGCGCTTTGGCGTACAGCGCTGGATCGGCCTGCTGCCCTAAGATAAAAAAAAGAAGAAGAGAATACAAATGACGAGCGCAAAAAAAAGGAATACAGGGGGTAAAAATAGCTGGAAAAAAAAGGAGCAAGGAAGGAAAATAGAACAAAGTATAGGAAATAGAGGTAAGGAAGAGAATGAAAAGGGAGGTAGACACCTATACTGAAAACATAAAAAATACGTTAGGAGGATGCAAGTACCGTATACAAAAAAAAGAAACATAGGGTGGTCCCAGGAAAGAGAGTAGGCAAAAGAAATTGAAAAATGTAACGGGGGGTGTAAAGAAAAGGGAAGAAAATAGAAAGGGCGGGGAGTGAAGAGAAAGAAAAGAAAACGAAAAAAAAAAAAGAAAGATGGGAGGGGGGCATGTATGGTGAAAAGAGGTGGGGGAAAATTGTGGTGGATCAACAAGACTGAATATAGGAATGAGAGGATGAAGTCTGGATAAGATAGGGGAGTTAATTCTGGATCGGGTGTGGGGGGGTAGTTATCGATGCTGGTTTGTATGTTTATCTGCTATGTTCGGGTCCCTCTGGGGAGGCCATATAGAGAGGGGGGCGTGCAGGTGGGCCGGCCGGCTGGGCTTTCGGCCAGTTGGGCCGGGGGGGGGGGTTGTTGCTCTTTTTTTTTTCTGTTTTCTTTTCCTTTTCTTTATTCTCTTCTTTCTCAATCTAGTAGAATAGCTAGACCCAAAATGGTTTTTGTAAAAAGTGTGACCTATTTCATAAATACCAGGCATTATTCCTTAACACCTAAAATTAGTTTGGACAAAACATAATTCCATATTTATTCAGATTTAATAAATGGTTACTAAATATTATCTTTATCCACTGTTTGAGTTGTTCGAGTCACTTATCCAATTCCAATGATGTTGGTTTCAATTTTAGAATAGCCTCTGGAATATTTGCTACTTATCTGACATTTTAGTTCTATGTTGGACAACTTTTATATCCACTTTCATTTAAATTTGAATTTGGCTTAGGAGTTAATGCAATATGATGCTAATGATGATTATGCACTATTAATCATGATGACATGGCCTCATCAAAAGGTGATCACTGTAGCTTAATACAGGGGGTGTTACAGGGGTTCATCACCCCCGATGCAGAGAAGAGGGCGGCGAGGCTCGGTGGAGCCGGCGATGCTGTGGGGAGGCGGGGAAGTGCAAGGTCCGGCGATGGTGGCGGTGGCGATGGGGCGACGACGAGTGGCGGGGAGGCCGGTCGGCGCGACACGCCCGATCCAGTTCTGGATCGGGGGAGGGGGGGGAACGAGGGGAGTGAGCGAGGGGAGTGGAGTGGGGGTTAGGGTTTCGGTGGCCTCCAGGGGGAGGCCAAGTAGGCGCGGGGTGGGCTGGGAGCTGGGCCGGCCGGCTGGGCTGGGGCCCCGTTGGGCCGGGGGGAGGGGGGGTCCGTTTTCTCTTTCTTTCTGTTCTGTTTTTTCTTTTCTCTTTTCTTTTTCTTTATTCTCATTTCTCAGTTAGTAAATAGTTAGGCCACATATTGAATTTTAACACATAGGAATTGCTCCAACAAATACTAGGCATTACCTACCACTACCAAAAATTGGTTTGGAGTCAACTTGAGTTCACACAATTTTATAATAATAAATTGCATTATTCCTCGCTGTTTTAATTATGTTAGAGCCACCTAATTATTTATTATTTGTTAGTTTGAATTTTTAGAATGGTCTGTGCAATATTTGTTATTACTGAACATTTTAGTTTTTATGTGGACCACTTTATATTTCACTTTCATTTATATTGAATTTGACTTAGGAGTTGAAATGCAATAGATGCTAATGATGGATTATGCAGTGTTAACCTCGCTGACATGTCATTATCAAAAGTGATTACTATGGCTAATCACCGGGGTGTTACAATAAGCTAGTTCAAATATTTTACACTAGAGTTTACTAGCTCTATAGCCTAGTCCAAATTATTTTACACTAGAGTTGAACTAGCTCTATAGCCTAGTTCAAATAATTTTACACAAGTTGAACTAGTTCTATACACTAGTACAAATAATTTTACACTAGAGTCAATGTACTCTATACCTAGTACAAATAATTTTACAACTAGAGTTGAACTAGCTCTATAGCCGAGTTCGAATAATTTTACACAAATTGAAATAGTTCTATAATCTTGTACATATAATTTTACACTAGAGTTATAACTAGCTCTATACTAGCCTATACAAATAATTTTACACAGAGTTGAACTAGCTCTAAGCCTAGTACAAATATTTTACCTAGAGTTGAACTAGCTCTATAACCTAGTTCAAATAATTTTACACTAGAGTTTGAACTAGTTCATGCCTAGTACAAATATTTTTACACTAGAGTTGAACTAGCTCTATAAGCTAGTTTAAAATAATTTTACACTAGAGTTGAACTAGCTCTATAGCCTAGTACAAATAATTTTACACTAGAGTTCAACACTAGCTCTATAAGCTAGTTAAATAATTTTACACTCGAGTTTAACTAGCTCTATAGCCTAGTCCAATAATTTTACACTAGAGTTGAACAGCTCTATAGCCTAGTTTCAAATAATTTTACAAGAGTTAGTTCTATAACCTAGTACAAATAATTTTACACTAGAGTCAAGTACCTCTATACCTAGTACAAATAATTTACACTAGAGTTAACTAGCTCTATAGCCAGAGTTCAAATAATTTTACACAAGAATTGAACTAGTTCTATAATCTAGTACATATATTTTACACTAGAGTTTAACTAGCTCTATACCCTAGTACAAATAATTTTACACTAGAGTTGAACTAGCTCTATAGTCTAGTACAAATAATTTTAGACTATAGTTGAACTACCTCTATAAGCTAGTTCTAATAATTTTACACTAGAGTGGAATTACCTCTATGAGCCTAGTACAAATAATTTTACACTAGAGTTGAATTAGCTCTATAGCCTAGTACAAATAATTTGCACTAGAGTTGTACTAGCTCATAGCCTAGTTCAAAATAATTTTACACAGAGTTGAAACTAGTCCTATAATCTAGTACATATATTTTACACTAAAGTTAAATAGCTTATACCCTAATACAATAATTTACAAAGAATTGAAGCAGTTCTATAATCTAGTACATATAATTTTACACTAGAGTTAAACTATCTTGATAGCATAGTTCAAGCAAGTTTACACAAGAATTGAACTAGTTTTTATAATCCAGTTATATGAATGTTACATTAGAGTTGAACTAGCTCTTTAACCTAGTACAAATAATTTTACACTAGAGTTGAACTAGCTCTATAGCTAGTTCAAATAATTTTACACTATAGTGAACTAGCTCTATAAGCTAGTTCAAATAATGTTGCACTAGAGTTGAATTAGCTCTAGCCTAGTACAAATAATTTACACTAGAGTTTGTACTAGCTCAAAAGCTAGTTCAAATAATTTTACACAAGAATTGAACTAGTTCTATAATCTAGTGCATATAATTTTAATCACTAGAGTTTAACTAGCTCTATACCCCAGTACAAATAATTACACTAGAGTGAACTAGCTCTATAGCCTAGTACAAATAATTTTACAACTAGAGTTGAACTAGCTTTAGCCTAGTTCAAATGATAGCATAGTTCAAGCAAGTTTACACAAGAATTGAACTAGTTTTATAATCAGTATATATGTAATGTTACATTAGAGTTGAACTAGCTCTTTAACCTAGTACAAAATATTTTACACTAGAGTTGAACTAGCTCTATAGCTAGTTCAAATAATTTTACACTATAGTTGAACTAGCTCTATAAGCTAGTTCAAATAATGTTGACTAGAGGTTGAATTAGCCTATAGCTAGCAATACAAATAATTTTTAACTAGAGTTGTACTGTCTCTAAGCTAGTTCAAAATAATTTACAAAGAATTTGAACTAGTTCTTAATCTAGTGCAATAATTTTACACTAGAGGTTAACTAGCTCATACCCCGTTATTGTAAAAAGTGTGACCTATTTCATAAATACCAGGGCATTATCCTTAACACTAAAATTAGTTTGGACAAAACATAATTCCATATTTATTTCAGATTTAAT
Organism: Thinopyrum elongatum; assembly: GCA_011799875.1. NCBI lineage: Eukaryota > Viridiplantae > Streptophyta > Magnoliopsida > Poales > Poaceae > Thinopyrum > Thinopyrum elongatum. The sequence goes on along the minus strand of JAAAXO010000103.1, from coordinate 9,834 downwards.
AAATGGTTACTAAATATTATCTTTATCCATGTTTGAGGTTGTTCGAGTCACTTATCCAATTCCAATGATGTTGGTTTTCAATTTTTAGAATAGCCTCTCGGAATATTTGCTATTATCTGACATTTTAGTTTCTATGTTGGACCAATTTATATTCCACTTTATTTAAATTTGAATTTGGCTTGCTAGGAGTTGAAATGCAATATGATGCTAATGATGATTATGCACTATTAATCATGATGCATGGCCTCATCAAAAGGGTGATCACTGTAGCTTAATACAGGGGGTGATACAGGGTTCATACCCCGATGCAGAGAAGAGAGGGGAGGCGGGACGCAGGGGGCAGGACCGGAAGGGAAGGCTCCACCCCGATCCTTTGTTCCTCCCTGCACCCCGCCACTGGGCGGAGATCGAACCCCCACTGCACTGGTGGAGGATGGGGGAGCGACGAGTGGAGGGAAGAGGAGGAAACAGCAGTGAGCACGCGCCGATCCAGGTTGGACTCGGCGGCGAGGGGGGGAGGGAGGGGGAACGAGGGGACGAGGGGATAGTGAGCGAGGGGAGTGAGTGGGGGGTTAGGGTTTGCGGTGGCCTCCAGGGGGGAGGCCAAGTAGGCGCGGGGTGGGGGCGGGAGATGGGCCGGCCGGCTGGGCTGGGGCCCACGTTGGGCCGGGGGGAGGGGGGGTCGTTTCTCTTTTTCTTTTCTGTTCTGTTTTTCTTTTCTCTTTTCTTTTTTTATTCTCATTTCTCAGTTAGTAAATAGTTAGGCCACATATTGAATTTGTAACACATAGAATTGCTCCAACAAATACTAGGCATTACCTACCACTACCAAAAATTGGTTTGGAGTCAACTTGAGTTCACACAATTTTATAATAATAAATTGCATTATTCCTCGCTGTTTTATTATGTTAGAGCCACCTAATTTATTTTATTAGTTAGTTTGAATTTTAGAATGGTTTGGCAATATTTGTTATTTACTGAACATTTTAGTTTTTATGTGTGGACCAATCTTTATATTTCACTTTCATTTATATTTGAATTTGACTTAGGATTGAAATGCAATAGATGCTAATGATGGTTATGCAGTGTTAACCTCGCTGACATGTCATTATCAAAAGTGATTACTATGGCTAAATCACCGGGGGTGTTACAATAAGCTAGTTCAATAATTTTACACTAGAGTTTAACTAGCTCTATAGCCTAGTCCAAATTATTTTACACTAGAGTTGAACTAGCTCTATAGCCTAGTTCAAATATTTTACACAAGAGTTGAACAGTTCTATAACCTAGTACAAATAATTTTAACTAGCTAGAGTCAAGTACCTCTATACCTAGTACAAATAATTTTACAACTAGAGAGTTGAACTAGCTCTATAGCCGAAGTTCGAATAATTTTACACAAGAATTGAAATAGTTCTATAATCTTGTACATATAATTTTACACTAGAGTTTAACTAGCTCTATACCCTAGTACAAATAATTTTACACTAGAGTTGAACTAGCTCTATAGCCTAGTACAAATAATTTTACACTGAGTGTGAACTAGCTCTATAACCTAGTTCAAATAATTTTACACTAGAGTTTGAACTAGTTCATTGCCTAGTACAAATATTTTTACACTAGAGTTGAAAGCTCTATAAGCTAGTTTAAAAAAATTTTACACTAGAGTTGAACTAGCTCTATAGCTAGTACAAATAATTTTACACTAGAGTTCAACTAGCTCTATAAGCTAGTTAATAATTTTACACTCGAGTTTTAACTAGCTCTATAGCCTAGTCCAAATAATTTTACACTAGAGTTGAACTAGCTCTATAGCCTAGTTCAAATAATTTACAAGACTTAGTTCTATAACCTAGTACAAATAAATTTACACTGAGTCAAGTACCTCTATACCTAGTACAAATAATTTTACACTAGAGTTGAACTAGCTCTATAGCGAGTTCAAATAATTTTACACAAGATTGAACTAGTTCTATAATCTAGTACTATAATTTTACACTAGAGTTTAACTAGCTCTATACCCTAGTACAAATATTTTACACTAGAGTTGAACTAGCTCTATAGTCTAGTACAAATAATTTTACATATAGTTGAATAACCTCTATAAGCTAGTAGTCAAATAATTATACACTAGAGTGGATTACCTTATAGCCTAGTACAAATAATTTTACACTAGAGTGAATTAGCTCTATAGCCTAGTACAAAATTTTGCACTAGAGTTGTACTAGCTCTATAGCCTAGTTCAAATAATTTTACACAAGGTTGAACTAGTCCTATAATCTAGTAAATATAATTTTACACTAAAGTTAAATAGCTTTATACCCTAATACAAATATTTACACAAGAATTGAAGCAGTTCTAATCTAGTACATATAATTTTACACTAGAGTTAAACTATCTTGATAGCATAGTTCAAGCAAGGTTTACACAAGAATTGAACTAGTTTTATAATCCAGTATATATGTAATGTACATTAGAGTGAACTAGCTCTTTAACCTAGTACAAATAATTTTACACTAGAGTTGAACTAGCTCTATAGCTAGTTCAAATAATTTACACTATAGTTGAATAGCTCTATAGCTAGTTCAAATAATGTTGCACTAGAGTTGAATTAGCTCTAAGCCTAGTACAAATAATTTTACACTAGAGTTGTACTAGCTCTATAGCTAGTTCAAATAATTTTACACAAGAATGAACTAGTTCTATAATCTAGTGCATATAATTTACACTAGAGTTTAACTAGCTCTATACCCCAGTACAAATAATTTTACATAGAGTTGAACTAGCTCTATAGCCTAGTACAAATAATTTACACTAGAGTTGAACTAGCTCTATAGCCTAGTTCAAATAAGTTCACATAAGAGTTGAACTAGTTTTATAATCCAGTATATATAATTTTACACTAGAGTTGAACTAGCTCTATAACCTAGTACAAAATTTTTTACACTAGAGTTAAGCTAGCTCTGTAGTCTAGTACAAATAATTTTCACTATATGTTGAACTAGCTCTATAAGCTAGTTCAAATAATTTTACACTAGAGTTGAACTAGCACTATATCCTAGTACAAATATCTTTACACTAGAGTTGAACTAGCTCTATAAGCTAGTTAAAACAATTTTACACTAGAGTTTAACTAGCTCTATAAGTTAGTTCAAATAATTTTACACTAGATTTTAATTAGCTCTATAGCCTAGTACAAATATTTTTACACTAGACTTGAACTAGCTCTATAAGCTAGTTAAAATAATTTTACTCTAGAGTTGAACTAGCTCTATAGCCTAGTACAAATAATTTTACACCAGAGTTCAACTAGCTCTATAAGCTAGTTCAAATAATTTTACACTAGTGTTAACTAGCTCTATAGCCTAGTAAAAATAATTTTACACTAGAGTTGAACAGCGCTATAGCTAGTTCAAATAATTTTACAAAAGTGAAATAGTTCTATAATCTAGTATAATATAATTTTACAAAAGTCAACTACCTCTATACCTAGTATAAATAATTTTGCACTAGAGTTTGAACTAGCTCTATAGCCGAGTTCAAATAATTTTACACAAGAATTGAACTAGTTCTATAATCTAGTACATATAATTTTACACTAGAGTTTAACTAGCTCTATACACCTAGTACAAATAATTTTACACTAGAGTTGAACTAGCTCTATAGTCGTACAAATAATTTTACCTATAGTTGAACTACCTCTATAAGCTAGTTAAATAATTAACACTAGAGTGAATTACCTCTTAGCCTAGGTACAAATAATTTTACACTAGATTGAATTACCTCTATAGCCTAGTACAAATGATTTTGCCTAGGTTGTACTAACCTATAGCCTAGTTCAAATAATTTTTACACAAGAGTTGAAACTAGTCCTATAATCTAGTAAATAAATTTTACACTAAAGTTAAATAGATTTATACCCTAATACAAAAATTTTACACAAGAATTGAAGCAGTTCTATAATCTAGTACATATAATTTACACTAGAGTTAAACTATCTTGATAGCAATTCAAACAAGTTTACACAAGATTTGTACTAGTTTTATAATCTAGTATATATAATGTTACATTAGAGTTGAACTAGCTCTTTAACCTAGTACAAATAATTTTACACTAGAGTTGAACTAGCTCTATAGCTAGTTCAAATAATTTTACACTATAGTTGAACTAGCTCTAAGCTAGTTCAAATAATTTTGCACTAGAGTTGAGTTAGTCTATAGCCTAGTACAAATAATTTACACTAGAGAGTACTAGCTCTATAAGCTAGTTCAAATAATTTTACACAAGAATTGAACTAGTTCTTTAATCTAGTGCATTAAATTTACACTAGAGTGTTAACTAGCTCTATACCCCAGTAGAAATATTTTACACTAGAGTTGAACTAGCTCTATAGCTAGTTACAAATAATTTACCACTAGAGTTGAACTAGCTCATAGCCTAGTTCAAAAAGTTCAACAAGAGTTGTAACTAGTTTATAATCCAGAGTATACTATATTTTACACTAGAGTTGAACGTAGCTCTATAACTAGTACAAAAAATTTTACACCTAGGTTAAGCTAGCTATGTAGCTTAGTACAAATAATTTTACACTATAGTTGAACTAGCTCATAATCCTAGTACAAACAATTTTAAACTTAGAGTTAACTAGCTCTGTAGTCTAGTACAAATAATTTTACACTCTAGTTTGAACTAGCTCTATAAGCTAGTTAAAATAATTTACACTAGTGTTGAACTAGCTACTATAGCATAGTACAAATATTTTTAACAATAGAGTTGAAACTAGCTCTGTAAGCTCGTTAAAACAATTTTACACAGAGGTGAACTGCTCTATAAGTAGTTCAAAAATTTACACTAGATTTTAATAGCTCTATAGCTAGTACAAATATTTTACACTAGAGCTTGAAATCGACTCTATAAGCTAGCTTAAAATAATTTTATTAGAGTTTAAGTAGCTCTATAGCCTAGTACAAATAATTTTACACCAGAGTTCAACTAGCTCTATAAGCTAGTTCAAATAATTTTACACTAGTGTTTAACTAGCTCTATAGCCTAGTACAAATAATTTTACACTAGAGTTGAACTAGCGCTATAGCCTAGTTCAAATAATTTTACACAAGAGTTGAACTAGTTCTATAATCTAGTATATATAATTTTACACTAGAGTCAACTACCTCTATACCTAGCATAAATAATTTTACACTAGAGTTAAACTAGCTCTATAGCCGAGTTCAAATAATTTTACACAAGAATTGAACTAGTTCTATAATCTAGTACATATAATTTTACAATAGAGTTTAACTAGCTCTATACCCTAGTACAAATAATTTTACACTAGAGTTGAACTAGCTCTATAGTCTAGTACAAATAATTTTACACTATAGTTGAATGTAACACCCCTCTGTAACCATCACTGTGATCATCTGCTGATAATGCCAAGACATGTTCATTTGCAAAACTAAGCGCAGTGGTTAAATAAGTCAATTCAAAATTTGACTTATTAAAATCAATTCAAACTTAAGTGCAAAATAAAGTTGCTCAATAATTGTGGGGAAAATGTTCATTTTGTTGACAATATTCCAAAACAAATGTTGATGATAAAAACAACATCACCATCAACTCCATTTGGGCCAGAGCATTTAAACAGTGCCAAAAGGAAGCATTTAAAATGCATTTTCATTTTTGAAAATTCCAAAGATGTTCTAAACTTGCCCAAACTTTTTGTGGCACTGCAGCATGATGCATAGTAATTATGTGGCCTAGCTCCACATTTTTGCATAATCAATTGGAGGCCCAAAATATTGCAAAATACTCTCTGGAAAAAAAAGAAAATAGAGAAAAATAGAAAAGGGGAGAAGGACCTACCCACTTACCTGGAGCCAGCCAGCCCACCTGCTACCTCCCTCCGTGTCGCCATCCCTGTGGCCGTCGCGCGCGCTCCGGCTGAATGTCGACACGGCGACGCCGTGGCCGATGAGGGGATAAGGCAGAGCCCCTCATCCATTCCCCCTGGTCCTCCTCCACTTCCCCTCTCTCCGCCACTCCCCTTCTCCCTCGTCGCTCACTCTCTCCTCCGTTCTCCACCCCAACCGAACGCCGCCGTTGCCGTCGCTCACCGTTGCCACGGCCACCGACCACCATTCGCCAAGGCGACGAGTCCCCGAGCCTCCCCTGCCTCATCTACGTCGACCAAGTGCTTCGGTTCAAGCCGGAGGTCACCGCAACGCCGCCCCGACCACTTCCTCCCCTTCGGTTCCGGCGAGCACCACCGCCGACGATTCACCGCACCCCTGCGCTCCTGTGCTCTCGCCGGGCCTTCGTGAGCCCCTCGGTGAGCAACCGTCCCTCTCCCCTCTCTTTCCGCGGTCGCGCTCATCCTATGGCTAGTCCTGCCGTCGCCGCGCGCACGCTGCCGCCGGTCATGGCGCTGCCATGGCCTCGGCCGCTTCCTTCGCGTCTGACCGTCGCTGCTAGCTCGCCGCACTACCAGCCACCCACAGCAACCACTGGCTCCTCTCGCAGTGCCCTAGACCCCGCGCGTGACCGAGCCCGAACTCCGGCCACTGCAAGAATGGGCACCGCCGTCGATTTACTCTGCCTCCGGCCTCGTAGCTAGCTTCTTTGGATGCGCCGCATCGCGCACGTCATCTGGGTGGTCGCGGCGCTCGATTTGGCCGTCGGTACGCAAAATCTGCGCGACGCCGCCATCTCTGATGGTCGCCGGAGCGCGCGCCGGCGATGGACGCCGGTGAGCCGACGTGGCGCCGCTGGGGCCACCCCCAGGGTCACTGCCTGGTGGCCCCAGGGACCAGCTAGCCCAGTTGACTTTAGTCAACTGCGCTGACCGGACCGGGTCCAGTCGCTGACTGGTAGGCCCCACTTAGTTAATTAACTAAATCACTAATTAAGCTTCCCTAATTAGGCACTGATAGATGGGGTCCGCAGCTAACTAACACTGATTAATTAAAGTAATTGCTGTCAGCCTCTGTGAGCATGACAGGTGGGGTCCCTGTTACTATTCCCCTGGATAAGATCTGCTGACTGGGCTGCTGAGTCAGCCTCTGGGACCCACATGTCATACACTAGGGCTATCTCTCTCTGAGTACAAAATGTATTTCCACTGTTTTGGATAATTCGAATTAAATAAATCCAGAAAATCCAGAAAATCAAATAAACTTCAAAAACTCATAGAAAATAAACCGTAGCTCGGCTCGAAAAACTTAAAACATGAAAGTTGCTCAGAACGACGAGACGAAGCCGGATACGCTGTCCATTCGTCCGTCACATGCCTCTAGCTACCTGAACATGGAACCGTTCCCTCTGGTTCATCTGTCCGACAGACGTCAGGAACCGGGAAAACATTCCCGGATGTTCCCCTCCTTCACCGGTGTCGTGTAGCACTACGATAGACCACCTCTAGCATCGCGTATTGTATTTTCATGCATATGTCGCTTCGTATTTACTGTTTTCCTCCCCCTCTTCTCCCTCGGTAGATCTCGGTACCGACGTAGCCTCCGAGATCGACGCAGCTCCGGTGATTGGCTACACCACCGACGACCTTGCCTTGCCGCCGAGCAACCAGGCAAGCCCCCCCCCTTTGATCATCTCGATATAGCCTATTCTAATTCTCCTGCTTGCATTAGAATTGTGCTACTATTACTGCTTTCCTATATCTGCTGCATAGCCTGTTTATTGTAGCCTTCTACTGATAACTGCCTGCTATCCTAAAACTGTTTAGTATAGTCTGGGTAGAGCCCCATTAGTGACCCCACTTTATCCCGACTGCCCCGCTGGAGTTTCAGAAGACCCGATCAACGGGATTGAAGATCAGCCCCGGCACTGCACCTCACTTCCCCTTAGTTGCTCGACACTACTGGGTTACTATCGAGTGTCGAGGGTGATACCTCGCCAACACTTTTGATGATAACCTTGTAGGTTAGTTAACCGGTCGTGGTAAGCGAGGGTGATTCTTCCTACACCACCACTGATACTGACTAAGCCGCGCAACATCTCACGCGTGGACCTCGAGGGTGATGCCTCCTACGTCCATCTTGTTGTTACATCAGGTGGGAGTCCAACGAGGGTGATGCCTCGGATTCCCCTTGATATGGTAGCCTCACGGATGCCTTACATAACTGATGATACTGATATTTGAGAAGGCGGGTGGACCCTGAGGGGTACCCGCGAGTGATGGATAGTTACCCGTGAGATATTCCACGAGGCGCGGCCGGGCATTCTTAGCCCTTGCAGCAAGTCCTCGAGACGGGGCGACGGGGTCACATCTTTCGTGAGTCTCTGCTCTTTACCGCAAGCCACTAGGACACTACGATTTGGATATATGATCTGAGCCGGCCTCTGGTCGGATAGCACTAACCATCACGTGGGCATAGTATGGGCGTTCTGCATCATAACATCAGCCGAAAGCTCAGTCAGACGTCCAGTTCAGCATTGTGGCACGGTCGGATCGTATCGGCCTTCCGAGGCGGTGCTGGTATCCACCCTACACACAACGACCCGGAGGGCGAGGGGCGATGGCCCAAGACCCCCTTGCGCTTAGGAGGTAGACCGGCGGGGAACTCTCTGCTGAGTTGTAGGTAGGGTTGCGGTGTGTCGTTTGGCCGAGGCCGGGCATGACCCAGAAAAGTGTGTCCGGCCGGAGTTAATCGAGCGTGGTGGGTAAGTTGGTGCACCCCTGCAGGGAAGAACACATCTATCGATAGCCGGTCCTACGGTAAAGGACACTCGGAGTTGTATCCCGATCGGTACAACTAGAACTTGAGATGATACCTGGAAATGTGGCTCCGGGATCGCTTTCTCGCAGGGAGTCGAGGAAGGATCTCTGGGCGAGACTGTTGATTGCTACTACCACTACTAGTTTATACTATGCTGTTCTGTACTCATCTATATGCTGCAAGACATATGAAGATGCTGAAGATGCTAGTCTTCGATAGGACTAGGCCTTCTCTCTATTCTGGCATTTCTGTAGCTCAGTCCACATATACAGCCATTCCTTGATAATGTTGCATATGTAGTGTAGATCCTTGCTTGCTGAGTACTTCGCAGTACTCACAGTTGCTTTGCTTTCCTTTTCTCCCTCATCAGTTGTCGTGATCCGATGATGGAGCCCCTGAGATCGCTGCCCCGTCGACGACCAGTACTACTACCAGCCCGGAAAGTACTACTACTGCGAGGAGCCAACTGACGACCAGGAGTAGAATCGGAGGGTCCAGGGCAAGAGGCCTACGCCTTTCGATCCTAGAGTTTTGTTTTGTTTCGCCTTTTTAAAGGCCTTTCTGTTTTTCTTTATATCTGTACTCAGATATCTGATGCTTCCGCTGACGCTTGTATGCCATCGAGCTATGTATTCGAGCCCTCGAGGCCCTGGCTAGTAATATAAAGCTTGCATGACTTTATTTATGTTTTAGAGTTGTGTTGTGATATCTTCAAGTGAGTCCTTAGGCTTGATCGTGTGCATTTGCGTGTATGATTAGTGCACGATTAAGCCGGGGGACGTCACATTGAACTACCTCTATAAGCTAGTTCAAATAATTTTACACTAGAGTTGAATTAGCTCTATAGCCTAGTACAAATAATTTTACACTAGAGTTGAATTAGCTCTATAGCGTAGTGCAAATAATTTTACACTATAGTTGAACTAGCTCTATAAGGTAGTTCAAATAATTTTACACTAGAGTTGAACTAGCTCTATAGCCTAGTACAAATAATTTTACACTAGAGTTGAAATAGCTCTATAAGCTAGCTCAAATAATTTTACACTAGAGTTGAACTATCTTTATAGCGTAGTTCAAAAAGTTTACACAAGAGTTGAACTAGTTT
>JAAAXO010000102.1:0-149683 GCA_011799875.1 Thinopyrum elongatum | reverse complement strand
TCGGCACTAGAATAATAGGAACAGCACAAGGACTAAGGGATTCGCGTATATAACCTTTGTCGAGCAACTCCTGTACTTGACGCATAATCTCCTTCGTCTCCTCTGGATTGGTACGGTATGGTGCACGGTTTGGCAACGAAGCACCGGGAATTAAGTCAATCTGATGCTCAATCCTGCGAATAGGTGGTAATCCCGGTGGCACGTCTTGTGGAAAGACGTCAGCGAACTCCTGCAAAATGTTAGTGACCGCAGGAGGCAAAGAGGAAGGCACGTCCTCGAATGAAAATAACGCCTCTTTGCACACAAAAGCATAGCAAACAGAATTGCTGAAATCTAGATCATCAATATCAGATTTGGTGGCAAGTAAGCATGCACTTTTCAATTTAATTTCAGAAGCAACACTAGATGGTTTATTATTAGGCTTCATTTGTTGCTCAAATTCTTTTGCCACAATCTGATTTTCACTCTTATTTTTCTCCTGTTTTGCTTTACTAGCTCTATTAATATCATCTTTCAAAATAGAATCAGGAGTCATAGGAAGCAAAGTAATATGTTTATCCTTATGAACAAGAGTATACTGATTGTTTCTACCATGGTGTACAGAATTTTTATCAAATTGCCATGGTCTACTGATAGAGGCGAGGGTGTCCCGATCTTTCGATGAGATGATAGCTATCGTTTTTGGTGGAGTAGACTTTGACGATCCGACTATGAACGTGCGAGGACGTCGCGCCTTAGCAATCGCTAAACCAACTCCGAGAGGTTATTGACCACGCCGGAGCACAATCAACCTGACCACGAGGGTCTATCTCCTGCAAGCAAACGAAGAACAAGCAAGAAACTAAGATTTGCAATCTGGATATTGCGAATATAAGATGAAAGCTTTATTGATCAAGGTGGGGTTCTGTGACGTCTTGGTCTGGTCGTTGAACACAAACGAAGTACGCGAAGTTGCAGCTATGGCGAACTTTTAATCTAAACAAAACCCAAAGTCTAAACGGTGCCCTAAGGGCTGTATATATGGAGGAAGAGGAGGGGATTTCGTGGCCCTTGAAGGAGGGGTCCGAAACCAACCCTATCTCTTGTTTCCCCACACATACGGACTCTAAAAACAGCCTATACTCAAGTATTTCGAAATTACATGGGCCTGGCCCAATAATAAGGTGACGCAGCACCTATAATAGCCTCTGGGCGAAATTTATGAAGTGACATCTTCTATATTTCGTCCAAGGCTTCCTGCACTCATTATGGTGGCTTCAAAGTCCTGAAATCATCACTTGTAACTCCGTTCTTGTTCCCCTTGTGCATGCCATCATCTCCATGCTTGAACTTGCTCCAAGGTTCCTCTTTCTTGTCCAAGCTAGGCCCTTCATTTGTAAGCAAAACAAATGTATCCAATTTAGGCAGCATCATATTCTCATGAACTTTAGAATCATTACCAAGAAACGAAAGTACCTGATATTTTAATTGGCGTGCGCGAGCTCTAGTAATTGGTCCCGTATGTATAGAAGCAGGGGCTGTGGGTGTAACAATGGTATTGATGTCCTCATCATCCTCCCCTTCTTGAAATGAAGTCGTCCTCGACGGAAGCTCATCTTCCTCACCCAAATAAGGCTTCAGATCTGCAATGTTAAAAGTGGGACTAACCCCAAAATCTGCAGGCAGCTCAAGTTTATATTTAGCATTCATACGCTCAATGTTCTCCTTAGTTAACTCATGCATTTTTAAGATCAATTCAGCACGTTGTTTAGCATCAAAATTAACCTTCTCCAAAGATGGAAGAGGCAACAAATCAATTGGTGCACGAGGAAGGAAACCATACACAATTTCAAAAGGACACATCTTAGTAGTAGAATGCAATGAACGATTATAAGCAAATTCAATATGAGGCAAGCATTCTTCCCACATTTTCTTGTTATTCTTCAAAACAGCCCTAAGCATAGTAGACAATGTTCTATTGACTACTTCAGTTTGTCCATCAGTTTGGGGGTGACATGTAGTACTAAAAAGCAGTTTAGTCCCCAACTTAACCCATAAACATCTCCAAAAGTGGCTAAGAAATTTAGTATCACGATCTGAAACAATAGTATTTGGCACACCATGCAAGCGTATAATTTCACGAAAGAACAAATCAGCAACATTAACAGCATCATCGCTTTTATGACATGGTATAAAGTGTGCCATTTTCGAGAACCTATCCACGACAACAAATATGCTATCCCTCCCCTTCTTTGTTCGAGGTAAACCTAAAACAAAGTCCATAGATATATCCTCCCAAGGAACACTAGGTACAGGCAAAGGCATATATAAACCATGAGGATTGAGTCGTGACTTAGCTTTTTGACAGGTAGTGCAGCGAGCAACAAAACGCTCAACATCCCGTCTCATCTTTGGCCAAAAGAAATGTGTAGCAAGTATATCCTCCGTCTTCTTCACGCCAAAGTGTCCCATTAATCCTCCTCCATGCGCCTCCTGCAACAACAAAAAACGAACAGAGCTAGCTGGAATGCATAGCTTGTTAGCACGAAACACAAATCCATCGTTAACGACGAACTTGTTCCATGTTCTCCCTTCCTTACAATTCTGCAATACATCTTTAAATTCAGCATCATGCACATATTGGTCTTTGATGGTCTCCAAACCAAATATTTTAAAGTCAAGTTGTGAAAGCATAGTATAACGACGAGACAATGCATCAGCAATAACATTTTCTTTACCCTTCTTGTGTTTAATGACATAAGGGAAAGTCTCAATAAATTCAACCCATTTAGCATGTCTACGGTTCAGTTTTGCTTGACTTTTAATGTGTTTCAAAGATTCATGATCAGAATGTATAACAAATTCTTTGGGCCATAAATAATGTTGCCATGTTTCTAAGGTCCGAACAAGAGCATATAATTCTTTATCATAAGTAGAATAGTTCAGACTAGGCCCACTCAATTTTTCAGAAAAGTATGCAACAGGTTTGCCATCTTGTAATAAAACACCTCCTAATCCAATTCCACTAGCATCACATTCAAGCTCAAAAGTCCTATTAAAATCAGGAAGTTGGAGTAAAGGAGCATGTGTCAACTTATCTTTCAATACCGTGAAGGCTTCTTCCTGTGAGGTACCCCAAACAAAAGGCACATCCTTCTTTGTAAGCTCATTGAGAGGTGCAGCAATGGTGCTGAAATCTCTCACAAAACGCCTATAGAAACCAGCGAGTCCAAGAAAACTCCTCACTTGAGTGACCGTTTTGGGCTGTGGCCAACTCTCAATAGCTTCAATCTTGGCTTTATCAACTTCAATTCCCTGTTGAGTAACAACATAGCCAAGAAAAGATACTCGGTCGGTGCAAAAGGTGCACTTCCCAAGGTTACCAAACAAACGTGCATCACGTAAAGCAATAAAAACAGCACGTAAATGTTCCAAATGTTCCTCCAAAGATCTGCTATAAATCAGTATATCATCAAAATAGACTACCACAAATCGTCCAATGAAAGCACGTAAAACTTCGTTCATTAATCTTGATAGAGGCGAGGGTGTCCCGATCTTTCGATGAGATGATAGCTATCGTTTTTGGTGGAGTAGACTTTGACGATCCGACTACGAACGTGCGAGGACGTCGCGCCTTAGCAATTGCTAAACCAACTCCGAGAGGTTATTGACCACGCCGGAGCACAATCAACCTGACCACGAGGGTCTATCTCCTGCAAGCAAACGAAGAACAAGCAAGAAACTAAGATTTGCAATCTGGATATTGCGAATATAAGATGAAAGCTTTATTGATCAAGGTGGGGTTCTGTGACGTCTTGGTCTGGTCGTTGAACACAAACGAAGTACGCGAAGTTGCAGCTATGGCGAACTTTTAATCTAAACAAAACGCAAAGTCTAAACGGTGCCCTAAGGGCTGTATATATGGAGGAAGAGGAGGGGATTTCGTGGCCCTTGAAGGAGGGGTCCGAAACCAACCCTATCTCTTGTTTCCCCACACATACGGACTCTAAAAACAGCCTATACTCAAGTATTTCGAAATTACATGGGCCTGGCCCAATAATAAGGTGACGCAGCACCTATAATAGCTTCTGGACGAAATTTATGAAGTGACATCTTGTATATTTCGTCCAAGGCTTCCTGCACTCATTATGGTGGCTTCAAAGTCCTGAAATCATCACTTGTAACTCCGTTCTTGTTCCCCTTGTGCATGCCATCATCTCCATGCTTGAACTTGCTCCAAGGTTCCTCTTTCTTGTCCAAGCTAGGCCCTTCATTTGTAAGCAAAACAAATGTATCCAATTTAGGCAGCATCATATTCTCATGAACTTTAGAATCATTACCAAGAAACGAAAGTACCTGATATTTTAATTGGCGTGCGCGAGCTCTAGTAATCGGTCCAGTATGTATAGAAGCAGGGGCTGTGGGTGTAACAATGGTATTGATGTCCTCATCATCTTTTTTTCTTTTCTTTTTTGCACTTTTTTTTTTGCTCCGCAACAATTTTTTTTCGAAAAAGTCTACAAATGGTCTGAAAACTGCCTAGCCAGAATTTTCCAGACTTAGTTTTTTTTTTTTTTGAAACTGGAACTATTTTTCTTCTACGGGTAGCACGAAAATTGGGGAATCCGACTTGTTCACGACTCGCAGTATCGCGTGATCTGGAACTCTAAAATAAAGGAATAAATACTGGACTCGGACTAGGACTGGTGGCAGAGATGAATATGGTGGAACTCGGACTGGTGATGGTATATGACGGTAGTATATGTGGACTCGGATTGGTGGTGGTATATGGACTCGGATCGGTGGTGGTATATGGACTCAGAGAAATAGCAGATAAGCGGTGGTGGTATATGGTAGGGGCGATGATGATGGTGCGGCGGCGGCGTGACAACTTGTGAACAGAACTCGAAACTCTAAAGAACTAGACGCTAAGACCAGCAACTTGACACGACGATGCAACCGCAAATTCAACAAAGCAAAAACCCTAAAAAGATTATGCAAAGGCTCAGATTGGTTCGGATATGATGAACTAACCCTAATTTTTTTTTGTGGCTTTTTTTTTGGACAATACGTAAGAAAATAAATCTAATCTAGGGAAAACTGGAAATTCTCACCGAGCAACCTGAAAACTGATACCACTTGATAGAGGCGAGGGTGTCCCGATCTTTCGATGAGATGGTAACTATCGATTTGGTGGAGCCGACTTTGACGATCCGACTACAAACGTGCACGACGTTGCGCCTTAGCAATCGCTAAAGCAATCTCCTGAGGTTACTGACGATGCTGGAAGCACGATCAACCTGACCACGAAGGTCTATTCCTGCACGCAATCGAAGAACAAGCAAGAATATGATAATGCAATCTGAATATTGCGAATATAGATGAAGTATTGATAATGGTGGGGATCCGAAAGCGGTCTTGGTCTGGTCGTTGGACACAAACGAAGTACACGAAGTTGCAATGGCTAACTTTTAACTAAACAAATCCCAAAGTCTAAACGGTGCCCTAAGGGCTGTATATATGGAGGAAGAGGAGGGGATTTCGTGGCCCTTGAAGGAGGGGTCCGAAACCAACCCTATCTCTTGTTTCCCCACACATACGGACTCTAAAAACAGCCTATACTCAAGTATTTCGAAATTACATGGGCCTGGCCCAATAATAAGGTGACGCAGCACCTATAATAGCCTCTGGACGAAATTTATGAAGTGACATCTTGTATATTTCGTCTAAGGCTTCCTGCACTCATTATGGTGGCTTCAAAGTCCTGAAATCATCACTTGTAACTCCGTTCTTGTTCCCCTTGTGCATGCCATCATCTCCATGCTTGAACTTGCTCCAAGGTTCCTCTTTCTTGTCCAAGCTAGGCCCTTCATTTGTAAGCAAAACAAATGTATCCAATTTAGGCAGCATCATATTCTCATGAACTTTAGAATCATTACCAAGAAACGAAAGTACCTGATATTTTAATTGGCGTGCGTGAGCTCTAGTAATTGGTCCAGTATGTATAGAAGCAGGGGCTGTGGGTGTAACAATGGTATTGATGTCCTCATCATCCTCCCCTTCTTGAAATGAAGTCGTCCTCGATGGAAGCTCATCTTCCTCACCCAAATAAGGCTTCAGATCTGCAATGTTAAAAGTGGGACTAACCCCAAAATCTGCAGGCAGCTCAAGTTTATATGCATTATCATTTATTTTCTCTAACACCTTAAAAGGACCATCAGCACGTGGCATTAGCTTTGATTTGCGCAAATCAGGAAATCTATCCTTACGCAAATGTAACCAAACAAGATCTCCAGGTGCAAACACAACATGTTTTCTACCCTTATCTCCAGCAAGTTTATATTTAGCATTCATACGCTCAATGTTCTCCTTAGTTAACTCATGCATTTTTAAGATCAATTCAGCACGTTGTTTAGCATCAAAATTAACCTTCTCCGAAGATGGAAGAGGCAACAAATCAATTGGTGCTTGAGGAAGGAAACCATACACAATTTCAAAAGGACACATCTTAGTAGTAGAATGCAATGAACGATTATAAGCAAATTCAATATGAGGCAAGCATTCTTCCCACATTTTCTTGTTATTCTTCAAAACAGCCCTAAGCATAGTAGACAATGTTCTATTGACTACTTCAGTTTGTCCATCAGTTTGGGGGTGACACGTAGTACTAAAAAGCAGTTTAGTCCCCAACTTAGCCCATAAACATCTCCAAAAGTGGCTAAGAAATTTAGTATCACGATCTGAAACAATAGTATTTGGCACACCATGCAAGCGTATAATTTCACGAAAGAACAAATCAGCAACATTAACAGCATCATCGCTTTTATGACATGGTATAAAGTGTGCCATTTTCGAGAACCTATCCACGACAACAAATATGCTATCCCTCCCCTTCTTTGTTCGAGGTAAACCTAAAACAAAGTCCATAGATATATCCTCCCAAGAAACACTAGGTACAGGCAAAGGCATATATAAACCATGAGGATTGAGTCGTGACTTAGCTTTTTGACATGTAGTGCAGCGAGCAACAAAACGCTCAACATCCCGTCTCATCTTTGGCCAAAAGAAATGTGTAGCAAGTATATCCTCCGTCTTCTTCACGCCAAAGTGTCCCATTAATCCTCCTCCATGCGCCTCCTGCAACAACAAAAGACGAACAGAGCTAGCTGGAATGCATAGCTTGTTAGCACGAAACACAAATCCATCGTTAATGACGAACTTGTTTGATAGAGGCGAGGGTGTCCCGATCTTTCGATGAGATGATAGCTATCGTTTTTGGTGGAGTAGACTTTGACGATCCGACTACGAACGTGCGAGGACGTCGCGCCTTAGCAATCGCTAAACCAACTCCGAGAGGTTATTGACCACGCCGGAGCACAATCAACCTGACCACGAGGGTCTATCTCCTGCAAGCAAACGAAGAACAAGCAAGAAACTAAGATTTGCAATCTGGATATTGCGAATATAAGATGAAAGCTTTATTGATCAAGGTGGGGTTCTGCGACGTCTTGGTCTGGTCGTTGAACACAAACGAAGTACGCGAAGTTGCAGCTATGGCGAACTTTTAATCTAAACAAAACCCAAAGTCTAAACGGTGCCCTAAGGGCTGTATATATGGAGGAAGAGGAGGGGATTTCGTGGCCCTTGAAGGAGGGGTCCGAAACCAACCCTATCTCTTGTTTCCCCACACATACGGACTCTAAAAACAGCCTATACTCAAGTATTTCGAAATTACATGGGCCTGGCCCAATAATAAGGTGTCGCAACACCTATAATAGCCTTCGGACGAAATTTATGAAGTGACATCTTGTATATTTCGTCCAAGGCTTCCTGCACTCATTATGGTGGCTTCAAAGTCCTGAAATCATCACTTGTAACTCCGTTCTTGTTCCCCTTGTGCATGCCATCATCTCCATGCTTGAACTTGCTCCAAGGTTCCTCTTTCTTGTCCAAGCTAGGCCCTTCATTTGTAAGCAAAACAAATGTATCCAATTTAGGCAGCATCATATTCTCATGAACTTTAGAATCATTACCAAGAAACGAAAGTACCTGATATTTTAATTGGCGTGCGCGAGCTCTAGTAATTGGTCCAGTATGTATAGTAATAGAGGCGAGGGTGTCCCGATCTTTCGATGAGATGATAGCTATCGTTTTTGGTGGAGTAGACTTTGACGATCCGACTACGAACGTGCGAGGACGTCGCGCCTTAGCAATCGCTAAACCAACTCCGAGAGGTTATTGACCACGCCGGAGCACAATCAACCTGACCACGAGGGTCTATCTCCTGCAAGCAAACGAAGAACAAGCAAGAAACTAAGATTTGCAATCTGGATATTGCGAATATAAGATGAAAGCTTTATTGATCAAGGTGGGGTTCTGTGACGTCTTGGTCTGGTCGTTGAACACAAACGAAGTACGCGAAGTTGCAGCTATGGCGAACTTTTAATCTAAACAAAACCCAAAGTCTAAACGGTGCCCTAAGGGCTGTATATATGGAGGAAGAGGGGGGGATTTCGTGACCCTTGAAGGAGGGGTCCGAAACCAACCCTATCTCTTGTTT
This sequence comes from Thinopyrum elongatum, assembly GCA_011799875.1. Taxonomy (NCBI): domain Eukaryota; kingdom Viridiplantae; phylum Streptophyta; class Magnoliopsida; order Poales; family Poaceae; genus Thinopyrum; species Thinopyrum elongatum. The sequence goes on along the minus strand of JAAAXO010000102.1, from coordinate 141,144 downwards.
CCCCACACATACGGACTCTAAAAATAGCCTATACTCAAGTATTTCGAAATTACATGGGCCTGGCCCAATAATAAGGTGACGCAGCACCTATAATAGCCTCTGGACGAAATTTATGAAGTGGCATCTTGTATATTTCGTCCAAGGCTTCCTGCACTCCTTATGGTGGCTTCAAAGTCCTGAAATCATCACTTGTAACTCCGTTCTTGTTCCCCTTGCGCATGACATCATCTCCATGCTTGAACTTGCTCCAAGGTTCCTCTTTCTTGTCCAAGCTAGGCCCTTCATTTGTAAGCAAAACAAATGTATCCAATTTAGGCAGCATCATATTCTCATGAACATTAGAATCATTACCAAGAAACGAAAGTACCTGATAATTTAATTGGCGTGCGCGAGCTCTAGTAATTGGTCCAGTATGTATAGCAGCAGGGGCTGTGGGTGTAACAATGGTATTGATGTCCTCATCATTCTCCCCTTCTTGAAATGAAGTCGTCCTCGACGGAAGCTCATCTTCCTCACCCAAATAAGGCTTCAAATCTGCAATGTTAAAAGTGGGACTAACCCCAAAATCTGCAGGCAGCTCAAGTTTATATGCATTATCATTTATTTTCTCTAACACCTTAAAAGGACCATCAGCACGTGGCATTAGCTTTGATTTGCGCAAATCAGGAAATCTATCCTTACGCAAATGTAACCAAACAAGATCTCCAGGTGCAAACACAACATGTTTTCTACCCTTATCTCCAGCAAGTTTATATTTAGCATTCATACGCTCAATGTTCTCCTTAGTTAACTCATGCATTTTTAAGATCAATTCAGCACGTTGTTTAGCATCAAAATTAACCTTCTCCGAAGATGGAAGAGGGAACAAATCAATTGGTGCACGAGGAAGGAAACCATACACAATTTCAAAAGGACACATCTTAGTAGTAGAATGCAATGAACGATTATAAGCAAATTCAATATGAGGCAAGCATTCTTCCGACATTTTCTTGTTATTCTTCAAAACAGCCCTAAGCATAGTAGACAATGTTCTATTGACTACTTCAGTTTGTCCATCAGTTTGGGGGTGACATGTAGTACTAAAAAGCAGTTTAGTCCCCAACTTAGCCCATAAACATCTCCAAAAGTGGCTAAGAAATTTAGTATCACGATCTGAAACAATAGTATTTGGCACACCATGCAAGCGTATAATTTCACGAAAGAACAAATCAGCAACATTAACAGCATCATCGCTTTTATGACATGGTATAAAGTGTGCCATTTTCGAGAACCTATCCACGACAACAAATATGCTATCCCTCCCCTTCTTTGTTCGAGGTAAACCTAAAACAAAGTCCATAGATATATCCTCCCAAGGAACACTAGGTACAGGCAAAGGCATATATAAACCATGAGAATTGAGTCGTGACTTAGCTTTTTGACATGTAGTGCAGCGAGCAACAAAACGCTCAACATCCCGTCTCATCTTTGGCCAAAAGAAATGTGTAGCAAGTATATCCTCCGTCTTCTTCACGCCAAAGTGTCCCATTAATCCTCCTCCATGCGCCTCCTGCAACAACAAAAGACGAACGGAGCTAGCTGGAATGCATAGCTTGTTAGCACGAAACACAAATCCATCGTTAACGACGAACTTGTTCCATGTTCTCCCTTCCTTACAATTCTGCAATACATCTTTAAATTCAGCATCATGCACATATTGATCTTTGATGGTCTCCAAACCAAATATTTTAAAGTCAAGTTGTGAAAGCATTGTATAACGACGAGACAATGCATCAGCAATAACATTTTCTTTACCCTTCTTGTGTTTAATGACATAAGGGAAAGTCTCAATAAATTCAACCCATTTAGCATGTCTACGGTTCAGTTTTGCTTGACTTTTAATGTGTTTCAAAGATTCATGATCAGAATGTATAACAAATTCTTTGGGCCATAAATAATGTTGCCATGTTTCTAAGGTGCGAACAAGAGCATATAATTCTTTATCATAAGTAGAATAGTTCAGACTAGGCCCACTCAATTTTTCAGAAAAGTATGCAACAGGTTTGCCATCTTGTAATAAAACACCTCCTAATCCAATTCCACTAGCATCACATTCAAGCTCAAAAGTCTTATTAAAATCAGGAAGTTGGAGTAAAGGAGCATGTGTCAACTTATCTTTCAATACCGTGAAGGCTTCTTCCTGTGAGGTACCCCAAACAAAAGGCACATCCTTCTTTGTAAGCTCATTGAGAGGTGCAGCAATGGTGCTGAAATGATGAGGACATCAATACCATTGTTACTCCCACAGCCCCTGCTTCTATACATACTGAACCAATTACTAGAGCTCGCGCACGCCAATTAAAATATCAGGTACTTTCGTTTCTTGGTAATGATTCTAAAGTTCATGAGAATATGATGCTGTCTAAATTGGATACATTTGTTTTGCTTACAAATGAAGGCCCTAGCTTGGACAAGAAAGAGGAACCTTGGAGCAAGTTCAAGCATGGAGATGATGGCATGCACAAGGGGAACAAGAACGGAGTTACAAGTGATGATTTCAGGACTTTGAAGCCACCATAATGAGTGCAGGAAGCCTTGGACAAAATATACAAGATGTCACTTCATAAATTTCGTCCAGAGGCTATTATAGGTGCTGCGTCACCATATTATTGGGCCAGGCCCATGTAATTTCGAAATACTTGAGTATAGGCTGTTTTTAGAGTCCGTATGTGTGGGGAAACAAGAGATAGGGTTGGTTTCGGACCCCTCCTTCAAGGGCCACGAAATTCCCTCCTCTTCCTCCATATATACAGCCCTTAGGGCACCGTTTAGACTTTGGGTTTTGTTTAGATTAAAAGTTCGCCATAGCTGCAACTTCGCGTACTTCGTTTGTGTTCAACGACCAGACCAAGACGTCACAGAACCCCACCTTGATCAATAAAGCTTTCATCTTATATTCGCAATATCCAGATTGCAAATCTTAGTTTCTTGCTTGTTCTTCGTTTGCTTGCAGGAAATAGACCCTCGTGGTCAGGTTGATCGTGCTCCGGCGTGGTCAATAACCTCTCGGAGTTGGTTTAGCGATTGCTAAGGCGCGACGTCCTCGCACGTTCGTAGTCGGATCGTCAAAGTCTACTCCACCAAAAACGATAGCTATCATCTCATCGAAAGATCGGGACACCCTCGCCTCTATCATCCGTCAAGCAAATCTCAAATTCTTACCAGTTCTTACCCAGCAGCAGGTGGTGATCGGCAACCTTTGTAGTCAAAACTCTCAGAGCTTGGACAGAGCGATTGCCAGGTGGTGTCAAACGCACGATGTAGATGTATGTGGAGCTGGGAAGGCTTATGATATGGTAGCAAAAAGGGTCAGCAATAATCAATTCAGAGATGCAATGTTGAATAAACTCTCAACGACGGTACTGTGCTGGTCCTAGGCTAGACCGTGCTAGAGACGCGAGCCTAGAACACTAACAAAAATCACGGCGCTGCACGTAAACAAGGGAGGAGCACACTCTGAATTTTTTTCTTTTTTTCTTTTTTTTTTTGAAACTGGAACTATTTTTCTTCTGCGGGTAGCACGAAAATTGGGGAATCCGACTTGTTCACGACTCGTAGTATCGCATGATCTGGAACTCTAAAATAAAGGAATAAATACTGGACTCGGACTAGGACTGGTGGCAGAGATGAATATGGTGGAACTCGGACTGGTGATGGTATATGACGGTAGTATATGTGGGCTCGGATTGGTGGTGGTATATGGACTCGGATCGGTGGTGGTATATGGACTCGGATCGGTGGTGGTATATGGACTCAGAGAAATAGCAGATAAGCTGTGGTGGTATATGGTAGGGGCGATGATGATGGTGCGGCGGCGGCGTGACAACTTGTGAACAGAACTCGAAACTCTAAAGAACTAGACGCTAAGACCAGCAACTTGACACGACGATGCAACCACAAATTCAACAAAGCAAAAAGCCTAAAAAGATTATGCAAAGGCTCAGATTGGTTCGGATATGATGAACTAACCCTAAAATTTTTTTTTGGCTTTTTCCTGGACTGTAGGTATGAAGAACAGACTCGATCTAAACTACGAAAAACTGTAAATCTCACCGAGCAACCTGGGAATCTGATACCACTTGATAGAGGCGAGGGTGTCCCGATCTTTCGATGAGATGATAGCTATCGTTTTTGGTGGAGTAGACTTTGACGATCCGACTACGAACGTGCGAGGACGTCGCGCCTTAGCAATCGCTAAACCAACTCCGAGAGGTTATTGACCACGCCGGAGCACAATCAACCTGACCACGAGGGTCTATCTCCTGAAAGCAAACGAAGAACAAGCAAGAAACTAAGATTTGCAATCTGGATATTGCGAATATAAGATGAAAGCTTTATTGATCAAGGTGGGGTTCTGTGACGTCTTGGTCTGGTCGTTGAACACAAACGAAGTACGCGAAGTTGCAGCTATGGCGAACTTTTAATCTAAACAAAACCCAAAGTCTAAACGGTGCCCTAAGGGCTGTATATATGGAGGAAGAGGGGGGGGGGGGGCGATTTCGTGGCCCTTGAAGGAGGGGTCCGAAACCAACCCTATCTCTTGTTTCCCCACACATACGGACTCTAAAAATAGCCTATACTCAAGTATTTCGAAATTACATGGGCCTGGCCCAATAATAAGGTGACGCAGCACCTATAATAGCCTCTGGACGAAATTTATGAAGTGGCATCTTGTATATTTCGTCCAAGGCTTCCTGCACTCCTTATGGTGGCTTCAAAGTCCTGAAATCATCACTTGTAACTCCGTTCTTGTTCCCCTTGCGCATGCCATCATCTCCATGCTTGAACTTGCTCCAAGGTTCCTCTTTCTTGTCCAAGCTAGGCCCTTCATTTGTAAGCAAAACAAATGTATCCAATTTAGGCAGCATCATATTCTCATGAACATTAGAATCATTACCAAGAAACGAAAGTACCTGATAATTTAATTGGCGTGCGCGAGCTCTAGTAATTGGTCCAGTATGTATAGCAGCAGGGGCTGTGGGTGTAACAATGGTATTGATGTCCTCATCACTAAATTGGATACATTTGTTTTGCTTACAAATGAAGGGCCTAGCTTGGACAAGAAAGAGGAACCTTGGAGCAAGTTCAAGCATGGAGATGATGGCATGCACAAGGGGAACAAGAACGGAGTTACAAGTGATGATTTCAAGACTTTGAAGCCACCATAATGAGTGCAGGAAGCCTTGGACGAAATATACAAGATGTCACTTCATAAATTTCGTCCAGAGGCTATTATAGGTGCTGCGTCACCTTATTATTGGGCCAGGCCCATGTAATTTCGAAATACTTGAGTATAGGCTGTTTTTAGAGTCCGTATGTGTGGGGAAACAAGAGATAGGGTTGGTTTCGGACCCCTCCTTCAAGGGCCACGAAATCCCCTCCTCTTCCTCCATATATACAGCCCTTAGGGCACCGTTTAGACTTTGGGTTTTGTTTAGATTAAAAGTTTGCCATAGCTGCAACTTCGCGTACTTCATTTGTGTTCAACGACCAGACCAAGACGTCACAGAACCCCACCTTGATCAATAAAGCTTTCATCTTATATTCGCAATATCCAGATTGCAAATCTTAGTTTCTTGCTTGTTCTTCGTTTGCTTGCAGGAGATAGACCCTCGTGGTCAGGTTGATTGTGCTCCGGCGTGGTCAATAACCTCTCGGAGTTGGTTTAGCGATTGCTAAGGCGCGACGTCCTCGCACGTTCGTAGTCGGATCGTCAAAGTCTACTCCACCAAAAACGATAGCTATCATCTCATCGAAAGATCGGGACACCCTCGCCTCTATCAAGTGGTATCAGATTCCCAGGTTGCTCGGTGAGATTTACAGTTTTTCGTAGTTTAGATCGAGTCTGTTTTTCATACCTACAGTCCAGGAAAAAGCCAAAAAAAAAAAAATTAGGGTTAGTTCATCATATCCGAACCAATCTGAGCCTTTGCATAATCTTTTTAGGGTTTTTGCTTTGTTGAATTTGTGGTTGCATCGTCGTGTCAAGTTGCTGGTCTTAGCGTCTAGTTCTCTAGAGTTACGAGTTCTGTTCACAAGTTGTCACGCCGCCGCCGCACCATCATCATCGCCCCTACCATATACCACCACAGCTTATCTGCTATTTCTCTGAGTCCATATATGATGAGGACATCAATACCATTGTTACACCCACAGCCCCTGCTTCTATACATACTGGACCAATTACTCGAGCTCGCGCACGCCAATTAAAATATCAGGTACTTTCGTTTCTTGGTAATGATTCTAAAGTTCATGAGAATATGATGCTGCCTAAATTGGATACATTTGTTTTGCTTACAAATGAAGGGCCTAGCTTGGACAAGAAAGAGGAACCTTGGAGCAAGTTCAAGCATGGAGATGATGGCATGCACAAGGGGAACAAGAACGGAGTTACAAGTGATGATTTCAGGACTTTGAAGCCACCATAATGAGTGCAGGAAGCCTTGGACGAAATATACAAGATGTCACTTCATAAATTTCGTCCAGAGGCTATTATAGGTGCTGCGTCACCTTTTTATTGGGCCAGGCCCATGTAATTTCGAAATACTTGAGTATAGGCTGTTTTTAGAGTCCGTATGTGTGGGGAAACAAGAGATAGGGTTGGTTTCGGACCCCTCCTTCAAGGGCCACGAAATCCCCTCCTCTTCCTCCATATATACAGCCCTTAGGGCACCGTTTAGACTTTGGGTTTTGTTTAGATTAAAAGTTCGCCATAGCTGCAACTTCGCGTACTTCGTTTGATAGAGGCGAGGGTGTCCCGATCTTTCGATGAGATGATAGCTATCGTTTTTGGTGGAGTAGACTTTGACGATCCGACTACGAACGTGCGAGGACGTCGCGCCTTAGCAATCGCTAAACCAACTCCGAGAGGTTATTGACCACGCCGGAGCACAATCAACCTGACCACGAGGGTCTATCTCCTGCAAGCAAACGAAGAACAAGCAAGAAACTAAGATTTGCAATCTGGATATTGCGAATATAAGATGAAAGCTTTATTGATCAAGGTGGGGTTCTGTGACGTCTTGGTCTGGTCGTTGAACACAAACGAAGTACGCGAAGTTGCAGCTATGGCGAGCTTTTAATCTAAACAAAACCCAAAGTCTAAACGGTGCCCTAAGGGCTGTATACATGGAGGAAGAGGAGGGGATTTCGTGGCCCTTGAAGGAGGGGTCCGAAAACAACCCTATCTCTTGTTTCCCCACACATACGGACTCTAAAAACAGCCTATACTCAAGTATTTCGAAATTACATGGGCCTGGCCCAATAATAAGGTGACGCAGCACCTATAATAGCCTCTGGACGAAATTTATGAAGTGACATCTTGTATATTTCGTCCAAGGCTTCCTGCACTCATTATGGTGGCTTCAAAGTCCTGAAATCATCACTTGTAACTCCGTTCTTGTTCCCCTTGTGCATGCCATCATCTCCATGCTTGAACTTGCTCCAAGGTTCCTCTTTCTTGTCCAAGCTAGGCCCTTCATTTGTAAGCAAAACAAATGTATCCAATTTAGGCAGCATCATATTCTCATGAACTTTAGAATCATTACCAAGAAACGAAAGTACCTGATATTTTAATTGACGTGCGCGAGCTCTAGTAATTGGTCCAGTATGTATAGAAGCAGGGGCTGTGGGTGTAACAATGGTATTGATGTCCTCATCAGTACCCATGCAAGCATGTTCCTTATTACTTGGTAGACCATGGCAATTTGATAAAAGTTCTGTACACCATGGTAGAAACAATCAGTATACTCTTGTTCATAAGGATAAACATATTACTTTGCTTCCTATGTCTCCTGATTCTATTTTGAAAGATGATATTAATAGAGCTAGTAAGGCAAAACAGGAGCAAAATAAGAGTGAAAATCAGATTGTGGCAAAAGAATTTGAGCAACAAATGAATCCTAATAATAAACCATCTACTGTTGCTTCTGAAATTAAATTGAAAAGTGCATGTTTACTTGCCACCAAATCTGATATTGATGATCTAGATTTCAGCAAATCTGTTTGCTATGCTTTTGTGTGCAAAGAGGCATTATTTTCATTCGAGGACATGCCTTCCTCTTTGCCTCCTGCTGTTACTAACATTTTGCAGGAGTTCGCCGATGTCTTTCCACAAGATGTGCCTCCGGGATTACCACCTATTCGAGGGATTGAGCATCAGATTGACTTAATTCCCGGTGCATCGCTACCCAACCGTGCACCATACCGTACTAATCCAGAGGAGACGAAGGAGATTATGCGTCAAGTCCAAGAGTTGCTCGACAAAGGTTATATACGCGAATCCCTTAGTCCTTGTGCTGTTCCTATTATTCTAGTGCCGAAAAAGGATGGTACATCGCGTATGTGTGTTGATTGCAGAGGCATTAATAATATTACTATTTGTTATCGTCATCCTATTCCTAGACTAGATGATATGCTTGATGAATTGAGTGGCTCTACAATATTCTCCAAAGTTGATTTGCGTAGTGGATACCATCAAATTCGTATGAAATTGGGGGATGAATGGAAAACAACATTTAAAACAAAGTTTGGATTATATGAGTGGTTAGTCATGCCTTTTGGGTTAACTAATGCACCTAGTACTTTCATGAGATTAATGAACGAAGTTTTACGTGCTTTCATTGGACGATTTGTGGTAGTCTATTTTGATGATATACTGATTTATAGCAGATCTTTGGAGGAACATTTGGAACATTTACGTGCTGTTTTTATTGCTTTACGTGATGCACGTTTGTTTGGTAACCTTGGGAAGTGCACCTTTTGCACCGACCGAGTATCTTTTCTTGGCTATGTTGTTACTCCACAGGGAATTGAAGTTGATAAAGCCAAGATTGAAGCTATTGAGAGTTGGCCGCAGCCCAAAACGGTCACTCAAGTGAGGAGTTTTCTTGGACTCGCTGGTTTCTATAGGCGTTTTGTGAGAGATTTCAGCACCATTGCTGCACCTCTCAATGAGCTTACAAAGAAGGATGTGCCTTTTGTTTGGGGTACCTCACAGGAAGAAGCCTTCACGGTATTGAAAGATAAGTTAACACATGCTCCTTTACTCCAACATCCTGATTTTAATAAGACTTTTGAGCTTGAATGTGATGCTAGTGGAATTGGATTAGGAGGTGTTTTATTACAAGATGGCAAACCTGTTGCATACTTTTCTGAAAAATTGAGTGGGCCTAGTCTGAACTATTCTACTTATGATAAAGAATTATATGCTCTTGTTCGGACCTTAGAAACATGGCAACATTATTTATGGCCCAAAGAATTTGTTATACATTCTGATCATGAATCTTTGAAACACATTAAAAGTCAAGCAAAACTGAACCGTAGACATGCTAAATGGGTTGAATTTATTGAGACTTTCCCTTATGTCATTAAACACAAGAAGGGTAAAGAAAATGTTATTGCTGATGCATTGTCTCGTCGTTATACTATGCTTTCACAACTTGACTTTAAAATATTTGGTTTGGAGACCATCAAAGATAAATATGTGCATGATGCTGAATTTAAAGATGTATTGCAGAATTGTAAGGAAGGGAGAACATGGAACAAGTTCGTCGTTAACGATGGATTTGTGTTTCGTGCTAACAAGCTATGCATTCCAGCTAGCTCCGTTCGTCTTTTGTTGTTGCAGGAGGCGCATGGAGGAGGATTAATGGGACACTTTGGCGTGAAGAAGACGGAGGATATACTTGCTACACATTTCTTTTGGCCAAAGATGAGACGGGATGTTGAGCGTTTTGTTGCTCGCTGCACTACATGTCAAAAAGCTAAGTCACGACTCAATCCTCATGGTTTATATATGCCTTTGCCTGTACCTAGTGTTCCTTGGGAGGATATATCTATGGACTTTGTTTTAGGTTTACCGCGAACAAAGAAGGGGAGGGATAGCATATTTGTTGTCGTGGATAGGTTCTCGAAAATGGCACACTTTATACCATGTCATAAAAGCGATGATGCTGTTAATGTTGCTGATTTGTTCTTTCGTGAAATTATACGCTTGCATGGTGTGCCAAATACTATTGTTTCAGATCGTGATACTAAATTTCTTAGCCACTTTTGGAGATGTTTATGGGCTAAGTTGGGGACTAAACTGCTTTTTAGTACTACATGTCACCCCCAAACTGATGGACAAACTGAAGTAGTCAATAGAACATTGTCTACTATGCTTAGGGCTGTTTTGAAGAATAACAAGAAAATGTGGGAAGAATGCTTGCCTCATATTGAATTTGCTTATAATCGTTCATTGCATTCTACTACTAAGATGTGTCCTTTTGAAATTGTGTATGGTTTCCTTCCTCGTGCACCAATTGATTTGTTGCCTCTTCCATCTTCAGAGAAGGTTAATTTTGCTGCTCTACAACGTGCTGAATTGATCTTAAAAATGCATGAGTTAACTAAGGAGAACATTGAGCGTATGAATGCTAAATATAAACTTGCTGGAGATAAGGGTAGAAAACATGTTGTGTTTGCACCTGGAGATCTTGTTTGGTTACATTTGCGTAAGGATAGATTTCCTGATTTGCGCAAATCAAAGCTAATGCCACGTGCTGATGGTCCTTTTAAGGTGTTAGAGAAAATAAATGATAATGCATATAAACTTGAGCTGCCTGCAGATTTTGGGGTTAGTCCCACTTTTAAAATTGCAGATCTGAAGCCTTATTTGGGTGAGGAAGATGAGCTTCCGTCGAGGACGACTTCATTTCAAGAAGGGGAGGATGATGAGGACATCAATACCATTGTTACACCCACAGCCCCTGCTTCTATACATACTGGACCAATTACTAGAGCTCGCGCACGTCAATTAAAATATCAGGTACTTTCGTTTCTTGGTAATGATTCTAAAGTTCATGAGAATATGATGCTGCCTAAATTGGATACATTTGTTTTGCTTACAAATGAACGGCCTAGCTTGGACAAGAAAGAGGAACCTTGGAGCAAGTTCAAGCATGGAGATGATGGCATGCACAAGGGGAACAAGAACGGAGTTACAAGTGATGATTTCAGGACTTTGAAGCCATCATAATGAGTGCAGGAAGCCTTGGACGAAATATACAAGATGTCACTTCATAAATTTCGTCCAGAGGCTATTATAGGTGCTGCGTCACCTTATTATTGGGCCAGGCCCATGTAATTTCGAAATACTTGAGTATAGGCTGTTTTTAGAGTCCGTATGTGTGGGGAAACAAGAGATAGGGTTGGTTTCGGACCCCTCCTTCAAGGGCCACGAAATCCCCTCCTCTTCCTCCATATATACAGCCCTTAGGGCACCGTTTAGACTTTGGGATTTGTTTAGTTAAAAGTTAGCCATTGCAACTTCGTGTACTTCGTTTGTGTCCAACGACCAGACCAAGACCGCTTTCGGATCCCCACCATTATCAATACTTCATCTATATTCGCAATATTCAGATTGCATTATCATATTCTTGCTTGTTCTTCGATTGCGTGCAGGAATAGACCTTCGTGGTCAGGTTGATCGTGCTTCCAGCATCGTCAGTAACCTCAGGAGATTGGTTTAGCGATTGCTAAGGCGCAACGTTGTGCACGTTTGTAGTCGGATCGTCAAAGTCGGCTCCACCAAATCGATAGTTACCATCTCATCGAAAGATCGGGACACCCTCGCCTCTATCAAGTGGTATCAGTTTTCAGGTTGCTCGGTGAGAATTTCCAGTTTTCCCTAGATTAGATTTATTTTCTTACGTATTGTCCAAAAAAAAAGCCACAAAAAAAAATTAGGGTTAGTTCATCATATCCGAACCAATCTGAGCCTTTGCATAATCTTTTTAGGGTTTTTGCTTTGTTGAATTTGCGGTTGCATCGTCGTGTCAAGTTGCTGGTCTTAGCGTCTAGTTCTTTAGAGTTTCGAGTTCTGTTCACAAGTTGTCACGCCGCCGCCGCACCATCATCATCGCCCCTACCATATACCACCACCGCTTATCTGCTATTTCTCTGAGTCCATATACCACCACCGATCCGAGTCCATATACCACCACCAATCCGAGTCCACATATACTACCGTCATATACCATCACCAGTCCGAGTTCCACCATATTCATCTCTGCCACCAGTCCTAGTCCGAGTCCAGTATTTATTCCTTTATTTTAGAGTTCCAGATCACGCGATACTGCGAGTCGTGAACAAGTCGGATTCCCCAATTTTCGTGCTACCCGTAGAAGAAAAATAGTTCCAGTTTCAAAAAAAAAAAAACTAAGTCTGGAAAATTCTGGCTAGGCAGTTTTTAGACCATTTGTAGACTTTTTCGAAAAAAAATTGTTGCGGAGCAAAAAAAAAAGTGCAAAAAAAGAAAAGAAAAAAAGATGATGAGGACATCAATACCATTGTTGCACCCACAGCCCCTGCTTCTATACATACTGGACCGATTACTAGAGCTCGCGCACGCCAATTAAAATATCAGGTACTTTCGTTTCTTGGTAATGATTCTAAAGTTCATGAGAATATGATGCTGCCTAAATTGGATACATTTGTTTTGCTTACAAATGAAGGGCCTAGCTTGGACAAGAAAGAGGAACCTTGGAGCAAGTTCAAGCATGGAGATGATGGCATGCACAAGGGGAACAAGAACGGAGTTACAAGTGATGATTTCAGGACTTTGAAGCCACCATAATGAGTGCAGGAAGCCTTGGACGAAATATACAAGATGTCACTTCATAAATTTCGTCCAGAGGCTATTATAGGTGCTGCGTCACCTTATTATTGGGCCAGGCCCATGTAATTTCGAAATACTTGCGTATAGGCTGTTTTTAGAGTCCGTATGTGTGGGGAAACAAGAGATAGGGTTGGTTTCGGACCCCTCCTTCAAGGGCCACGAAATCCCCTCCTCTTCCTCCATATATACAGCCCTTAGGGCACCGTTTAGACTTTGGGTTTTGTTTAGATTAAAAGTTCGCCATAGCTGCAACTTCGCGTACTTCGTTTGTGTTCAACGACCAGACCAAGACGTCACAGAACCCCACCTTGATCAATAAAGCTTTCATCTTATGTTCGCAATATCCAGATTGCAAATCTTAGTTTCTTGCTTGTTCTTCGTTTGCTTGCAGGAGATAGACCCTCGTGGTCAGGTTGATTGTGCTCCGGCGTGGTCAATAACCTCTCGGAGTTGGTTTAGCGATTGCTAAGGCGCGACGTCCTCGCACGTTCGTAGTCGGATCGTCAAAGTCTACTCCACCAAAAACGATAGCTATCATCTCATCGAAAGATCGGGACACCCTCGCCTCTATCAATGACCTCTTCCCTTACAACGACGACAAATAATATCATGTGTGTGCCCTGTTGATTCCATAGATGAAGAAGAGCTCTGGGCAGGCCCAGAAGGTGCACTCTTGGCAGATGGTGGTGGTGGTGCCTGTTTTCTTGTATCTCGATTGGAATTGGCGGCTGAAGTCAGTGGTGCCGCAGTAGGACGTGTGGGAGTAGAGGAGGCACGCGGTGTCCATGATGAAGATCGACCTGCAGAAAAATTAGTTCGCGCCAATGCCTGTCGATCCTGCACTTCACGTTCAGCTTTACAAGCAAGATGGAATAAACGAGTGATATTATTATACTCCTTATACTCTAGAATGGTCTGAATCTCTCTATTTAATCCACCCATGAAACGTGCAAGCATAGCTTCATTCTCCTCAACAATACCACATCTAATCATGCCAGTTTGTAATTCCTGATAATATTCTTCTACAGAATTTTTTCCTTGTCTTAAGCGCTGCATTTTTTGAAGTAATTCACGTTGATAATATGGTGGAACCCAACGAGTACGCATAGCAGTTTTCAAAGCAGCCCACGTAGCTGGAATAGGATATAATCTACAATGTTCAGACCACCATACACATGCAAAACTAGTGAAAGCACAAACAGCAGCAGCAACACGTCGTTCCTCGGGATATTGTAAACATGTAAAACGTTGTTCAGTTTCTAACTCCCAAGTAAGATATATATCAGGAACATATCTACCCTCGAATGGTGGAATATTCAATTTTAATTTAGGAAGATGGTCATGATCTCGTACCTGAAGTGGTGGTGCAGACCTACCATTGCGATTATTTGCATGTGGACGACCTGGTGCTGGTGGTTGCACGTAGTTATGATTTTGATCAACCTCATCCTCATAATCGCCCGCGTAATCATCCTCCTCCTCGGCACCAGCAGCAGCAGGAGCAGGAGCCAAAGAAGGATCAACAGTAGGTACAGCAGCACCAGAAGTTTGGCCATCCTCAAGAGGAACACGCTTCGCTCGTCCGAACTGATTTGGAAGGGGGCGTTGTTGTTGTCGTTGCAGAGGTGCGACAGGTGCAGCCGGTGGTGGTTGGGGAAGACGCGTGAGCAATTCATTAAACTTGTTATCCAGCTTTGTCTCGAACGACTTCTCCATGCCATCTATCTTCTCCATGGCCTCTTCAAATCTGTTTAGCACATCTCCCACCTGGCCACTCATCATTTGCTGAAATTTATCATGCAACTCCTTGTTCGTCATGTTCTCCCAGTCAATCTCGTCGGCTTGTGATCCTGCCATGGTTAGCAGCAATAGAAACACACAAGAATATGATCCTACAGACTACTAGAAAGTGGTGGTGGTGTGGTGTGGTGTCACAAATCCGTCAAGCAAATCTCAAATTCTTACCAGTTCTTAGCCAGCAGCAGGTGGTGATCGGCAACCTTTGTAGTCAAAACTCTTAGAGCTTGGACAGAGCGATTGCCAGGTGGTGTCAAACACACGATGTAGATGTATGTGGAGCTGGGAAGGCTTATGATATGGTAGCAAAAAGGGTCAGCAATAATCAATTCAGAGATGCAATGTTGAATAAACTCTCAACGACGGTACTGTGCTGGTCCTAGGCTAGACCGTGCTAGAGACGCGAGCCTAGAACACTAACAAAAATCACGGCGCTGCACGTAAACAAGGGAGGAGCACACTCTGAATTTTTTTTCTTTTTTTTTTGCACTTTTTTTTTCCTCTTTTTTTTTTTTGCTCCGCAACAATTTTTTTTCGAAAAAGTCTACAAATGGTTTAAAAACTGCCTAGCCAGAATTTTCCAGACTTAGTTTTTTTTTTGAAACTGGAACTATTTTTCTTCTGCGGGTAGCACGAAAATTGGGGAATCCGACTTGTTCATGACTCGTAGTATCGCGTGATCCGGCACTCTAAAATAAAGGAATAAATACTGGACTCGGACTAGGACTGGTGGCAGAGATGAATCTGGTGGAACTCGGACTGGTGATGGTATATGACGGTAGTATATGTGGGCTCGGATTGGTGGTGGTATATGGACTCGAATCGGTGGTGGTATATGGACTCGGATCGGTGGTGGTATATGGACTCAGAGAAATAGCAGATAAGCTGTGGTGGTATATGGTAGGGGCGATGATGATGGTGCGGCGGCGGCGTGACAACTTGTGAACAGAACTCGAAACTCTAAAGAACTAGACGCTAAGACCAGCAACTTGACACGACGATGCAACCGCAAATTCAACAAAGCAAAAACCCTAAAAAGATTATGCAAAGGCTCAGATTGGTTCGGATATGATGAACTAACCCTAAATTTTTTTTTGGCTTTTTCCTGGACTGTAGGTATGAAGAACAGACTCGATCTAAACTACGAAAAACTGTAAATCTCACCGAGCAACCTGGGAATCTGATACCACTTGATAGAGGCGAGGGTGTCCCGATCTTTCGATGAGATGATAGCTATCGTTTTTGGTGGAGTAGACTTTGACGATTCGACTACGAACGTGCGAGGACGTCGCGCCTTAGCAATCGCTAAACCAACTCCGAGAGGTTATTGACCACGCCGGAGCACAATCAACCTGACCACGAGGGTCTATCTCCTGCAAGCAAACGAAGAACAAGCAAGAAACTAAGATTTGCAATCTGGATATTGCGAATATAAGATGAAAGCTTTATTGATCAAGGTGGGGTTCTGTGACGTCTTGGTCTGGTCGTTGAACACAAACGAAGTACGCGAAGTTGCAGCTATGGCGAACTTTTAATCTAAACAAAACCCAAAGTCTAAACGGTGCCCTAAGGGCTGTATATATGGAGGAAGAGGAGGGGATTTCGTGGCCCTTAAAGGAGGGGTC
The DNA here is from genome assembly GCA_011799875.1 of Thinopyrum elongatum. NCBI lineage: Eukaryota > Viridiplantae > Streptophyta > Magnoliopsida > Poales > Poaceae > Thinopyrum > Thinopyrum elongatum. The sequence goes on along the minus strand of JAAAXO010000102.1, from coordinate 125,022 downwards.
CGAAACCAACCCTATCTCTTGTTTCCCCACACATACGGACTCTAAAAACAGCCTATACTCAAGTATTTCGAAATTACATGGGCCTGGCCCAATAATAAGGTGACGCAGCACCTATAATAGCCTCTGGACGAAATTTATGAAGTGACATCTTGTATATTTCGTCCAAGGCTTCCTGCACTCATTATGGTGGCTTCAAAGTCCTGAAATCATCACTTGTAACTCCGTTCTTGTTCCCCTTGTGCATGCCATCATCTCCATGCTTGAACTTGCTCCAAGGTTCCTCTTTCTTGTCCAAGCTAGGCCCTTCATTTGTAAGCAAAACAAATGTATCCAATTTAGGCAGCATCATATTCTCATGAACTTTAGAATCATTACCAAGAAACGAAAGTACCTGATATTTTAATTGACGTGCGCGAGCTCTAGTAATTGGTCCAGTATGTATAGAAGCAGGGGCTGTGGGTGTAACAATGGTATTGATGTCCTCATCAGTTAACTCATGCATTTTTAAGATCAATTCAGCACGTTGTTTAGCATCAAAATTAACCTTCTCCGAAGATGGAAGAGGCAACAAATCAATTGGTGCACGAGGAAGGAAACCATACACAATTTCAAAAGGACACATCTTAGTAGTAGAATGCAATGAACGATTATAAGCAAATTCAATATGAGGCAAGCATTCTTCCCAGATTTTCTTGTTATTCTTCAAAACAGCCCTAAGCATAGTAGACAATGTTCTATTGACTACTTCAGTTTGTCCATCAGTTTGGGGGTGACATGTAGTACTAAAAAGCAGTTTAGTCCCCAACTTAGCCCATAAACATCTCCAAAAGTGGCTAAGAAATTTAGTATCACGATCTGAAACAATAGTATTTGGCACACCATGCAAGCGTATAATTTCACGAAAGAACAAATCAGCAACATTAACAGCATCATCGCTTTTATGACATGGTATAAAGTGTGCCATTTTCAAGAACCTATCCACGACAACAAATATGCTATCCCTCCCCTTCTTTGTTCGAGGTAAACCTAAAACAAAGTCCTCGAATGAAAATAACGCCTCTTTGCACACAAAAGCATAGCAAACAGAATTGCTGAAATCTAGATCATCAATATCAGATTTGGTGGCAAGTAAGCATGCACTTTTCAATTTAATTTCAGAAGCAACACTAGATGGTTTATTATTAGGCTTCATTTGTTGCTCAAATTCTTTTGCCACAATCTGATTTTCACTCTTATTTTTCTCCTGTTTTGCTTTACTAGCTCTATTAATATCATCTTTCAAAATAGAATCAGGAGTCATAGGAAGCAAAGTAATATGTTTATCCTTATGAACAAGAGTATACTGATTGTTTCTACCATGGTGTACAGAATTTTTATCAAATTGCCATGGTCTACCAAGTAATAATGAACAAGCTTGCATGGGTACCACATCACAATCAACATAATCAGCATATGTAGAGATACTAAAATGCACACGAACAGTACGTGTTACCTTAACCTTGCCGCTGTTGTTGAACCATTGGATATAGTAAGGATGTGGATGTGGTCTTGTGGTGAGAGATAGCTTCTCCACCATCTCCATGCTAGCCAAGTTGTTGCAGCTCCCTCCATCTATGATGACGCGAACAGAACGTTCCTTCACAACTCCCTTTGTATGGAACAAATTATGCCTCTGATTTTGCTCAGCTTGTGTGACCTGCACACTCAAAACACGTTGAGCAACTAAACATTCATACCTGTCAGCGTCTTCAGGAGCAATGTATTGCGTCTCATGATCAGAATCATCTCCACCGTGTTCTTCACTTGTAATAAGAGCCAAAGTCTCCTCATCATAGTCACTAGCGGACTCATACCCACCATCCTCAGTAGCAATCATAACACGCGGAGATTGGCATTCTCTCGCATAATGACCTCTTCCCTTACAACGACGACAAATAATATCATGTGTGTGCCCTGTTGATGTGATAGAGGCGAGGGTGTCCCGATCTTTCGATGAGATGATAGCTATCGTTTTTGGTGGAGTAGACTTTGACGATCCGACTACGAACGTGCGAGGACGTCGCGCCTTAGCAATCGCTAAACCAACTCCGAGAGGTTATTGACCACGCCGGAGCCCAATCAACCTGACCACGAGGGTCTATCTCCTGCAAGCAAACGAAGAACAAGCAAGAAACTAAGATTTGCAATCTGGATATTGCGAATATAAGATGAAAGCTTTATTGATCAAGGTGGGGTTCTGTGACGTCTTGGTCTGGTCGTTGAACACAAACGAAGTACGCGAAGTTGCAGCTATGGCGAACTTTTAATCTAAACAAAACCCAAAGTCTAAACGGTGCCCTAAGGGCTGTATATATGGAGGAAGAGGAGGGGATTTCGTGGCCCTTGAAGGAGGGGTCCGAAACCAACCCTATCTCTTGTTTCCCCACACATACGGACTCTAAAAACAGCCTATACGCAAGTATTTCGAAATTACATGGGCCTGGCCCAATAATAAGGTGACGCAGCACCTATAATAGCCTCTGGACGAAATTTATGAAGTGACATCTTGTATATTTCGTCCAAGGCTTCCTGCACTCATTATGGTGGCTTCAAAGTCCTGAAATCATCACTTGTAACTCCGTTCTTGTTCCCCTTGTGCATGCCATCATCTCCATGCTTGAACTTGCTCCAAGGTTCCTCTTTCTTGTCCAAGCTAGGCCCTTCATTTGTAAGCAAAACAAATGTATCCAATTTAGGCAGCATCATATTCTCATGAACTTTAGAATCATTACCAAGAAACGAAAGTACCTGATATTTTAATTGACGTGCGCGAGCTCTAGTAATTGGTCCAGTATGTATAGAAGCAGGGGCTGTGGGTGTAACAACGGTATTGATGTCCTCATCAGGTAGACCATGGCAATTTGATAAAAATTCTGTACACCATGGTAGAAACAATCAGTATACTCTTGTTCATAAGGATAAACATATTACTTTGCTTCCTATGACTCCTAATTCTATTTTGAAAGATGATATTAATAGAGCTAGTAAAGCAAAACAGGAGAAAAATAAGAGTGAAAATCAGATTGTGGCAAAAGAATTTGAGCAACAAATGAAGCCTAATAATAAACCATCTAGTGTTGCTTCTGAAATTAAATTGAAAAGTGCATGCTTACTTGCCACCAAATCTGATATTGATGATCTAGATTTCAGCAATTCTGTTTGCTATGCTTTTGTGTGCAAAGAGGCGTTATTTTCATTCGAGGACGTGCCTTCCTCTTTGCCTCCTGCGGTCACTAACATTTTGCAGGAGTTCGCTGACGTCTTTCCACAAGACGTGCCACCGGGATTACCACCTATTCGCGGGATTGAGCATCAGATTGACTTAATTCCCGGTGCTTCGTTGCCAAACCGTGCGCCATACCGTACCAATCCAGAGGAGACGAAGGAGATTATGCGTCAAGTACGGGAGTTGCTCGACAAAGGTTATATACGCGAATCCCTTAGTCCTTGTGTTGTTCCTATTATTCTAGTGCCGAAAAAGGATGGTACATCGCGTATGTGTGTTGATTGTAGAGGCATTAATAATATTACTATTCGTTATCGTCATCCTATTCCTAGACTAGATGATATGCTTGATGAATTGAGTGGCTCTACAATATTCTCCAAAGTTAATTTGCGTAGTGGATACCATCAAATTCGTATGAAATTGGGGGATGAATGGAAAACAGCATTTAAAACAAAGTTTGGATTATATGAGTGGTTAGTCATGCCTTTTGGGTTAACTAATGCACCTAGTACTTTCATGAGATTAATGAACGAAGTTTTACGTGCTTTCATTGGACGATTTGTGGTAGTCTATTTTGATGATATACTGATTTATAGCAGATCTTTGGAGGAACATTTGGAACATTTACGTGCTGTTTTTATTGCTTTACGTGATGCACGTTTGTTTGGTAACCTTGGGAAGTGCACCTTTTGCACCGACCGAGTATCTTTTCTTGGCTATGTTGTTACTCCACAGGGAATTGAAGTTGATAAAACCAAGATTGAAGCTATTGAGAGTTGGCCACGGCCCAAAACGGTCACTCAAGTGAGGAGTTTTCTTGGACTCGCTGGTTTCTATAGGCGTTTTGTGAGAGATTTCAGCACCATTGCTGCACCTCTCAATGAGCTTACAAAGAAGGATGTGCCTTTTGTTTGGGGTACCTCACAGGAAGAAGCCTTCACGGTATTGAAAGATAAGTTGACACATGCTCCTTTACTCCAACTTCCTGATTTTAATAAGACTTTTGAGCTTGAATGTGATGCTAGTGGAATTGGATTAGGAGGTGTTTTATTACAAGATGGCAAACCTGTTGCATACTTTTCTGAAAAATTGAGTGGGCCTAGTCTGAACTATTCTACTTATGATAAAGAATTATATGCTCTTGTTCGGACCTTAGAAACATGGCAACATTATTTATGGCCCAAAGAATTTGTTATACATTCTGATCATGAATCTTTGAAACACATTAAAAGTCAAGCAAAACTGAACCGTAGACATGCTAAATGGGTTGAATTTATTGAGACTTTCCCTTATGTCATTAAACACAAGAAGGGTAAAGAAAATGTTATTGCTGATGCATTGTCTCGTCGTTATTCTATGCTTTCACAACTTGACTTTAAAATATTTGGTTTGGAGACCATCAAAGATCAATATGTGCATGATGCTGAATTTAAAGATGTATTGCAGAATTGTAAGGAAGGGAGAACATGGAACAAGTTCGTCGTTAACGATGGATTTGTGTTTCGTGCTAACAAGCTATGCATTCCAGCTAGCTCCGTTCGTCTTTTGTTGTTGTAGGAGGCGCATGGAGGAGGATTAATGGGACACTTTGGCGTGAAGAAGACCGAGGATATACTTGCTACACATTTCTTTTGGCCAAAGATGAGACGGGATGTTGAGCGTTTTGTTGCTCGCTGCACTACATGTCAAAAAGCTAAGTCACGACTCAATCCTCATGGTTTATATATGCCTTTGCCTGTACCTAGTGTTCCTTGGGAGGATATATCTATGGACTTTGTTTTAGGTTTACCTCGAACAAAGAAGGGGAGGGATAGCATATTTGTTGTCGTGGATAGGTTCTCGAAAATGGCACACTTTATACCATGTCATAAAAGCGATGATGCTGTTAATGTTGCTGATTTGTTCTTTCGTGAAATTATACGCTTGCATGGTGTGCCAAATACTATTGTTTCAGATCGTGATACTAAATTTCTTAGCCACTTTTGGAGATGTTTATGGGCTAAGTTGGGGACTAAACTGCTTTTTAGTACTACGTGTCACCCCCAAACTGATGGACAAACTGAAGTAGTCAATAGAACATTGTCTACTATGCTTAGGGCTGTTTTGAAGAATAACAAGAAAATGTGGGAAGAATGCTTGCCTCATATTGAATTTGCTTATAATCGTTCATTGCATTCTACTACTAAGATGTGTCCTTTTGAAATTGTGTATGGTTTCCTTCCTCAAGCACCAATTGATTTGTTGCCTCTTCCATCTTCGGAGAAGGTTAATTTTGATGCTAAACAACGTGCTGAATTGATCTTAAAAATGCATGAGTTAACTAAGGAGAACATTGAGCGTATGAATGCTAAATATAAACTTGCTGGAGATAAGGGTAGAAAACATGTTGTGTTTGCACCTGGAGATCTTGTTTGGTTACATTTGCGTAAGGATAGATTTCCTGATTTGCGCAAATCAAAGCTAATGCCACGTGCTGATGGTCCTTTTAAGGTGTTAGAGAAAATAAATGATAATGCATATAAACTTGAGCTGCCTGCAGATTTTGGGGTTAGTCCCACTTTTAACATTGCAGATCTGAAGCCTTATTTGGGTGAGGAAGATGAGCTTCCATCGAGGACGACTTCATTTCAAGAAGGGGAGGATGATGAGGACATCAATACCATTGTTACACCCACAGCCCCTACTTCTATACATACTGGACCAATTACTAGAGCTCACGCACGCCAATTAAAATATCATGTACTTTCGTTTCTTGGTAATGATTCTAAAGTTCATGAGAATATGATGCTGCCTAAATTGGATACATTTGTTTTGCTTACAAATGAAGGGCCTAGCTTGGACAAGAAAGAGGAACCTTGGAGCAAGTTCAAGCATGGAGATGATGGCATGCACAAGGGGAACAAGAACGGAGTTACAAGTGATGATTTCAGGACTTTGAAGCCACCATAATGAGTGCAGGAAGCCTTGGACGAAATATACAAGATGTCACTTCATAAATTTCGTCCAGAGGCTATTATAGGTGCTGCGTCACCTTATTATTGGGCCAGGCCCATGTAATTTCGAAATACTTGAGTATAGGCTGTTTTTAGAGTCCGTATGTGTGGGGAAACAAGAGATAGGGTTGGTTTCGGACCCCTCCTTCAAGGGCCACGAAATCCCCTCCTCTTCCTCCATATATACAGCCCTTAGGGCACCGTTTAGACTTTGGGGTTTTGTTTAGATTAAAAGTTCGCCATAGCTGCAACTTCGCGTACTTCGTTTGTGTTCAACGACCAGACCAAGACGTCACAGAACCCCACCTTGATCAATAAAGCTTTCGTCTTATATTCGCAATATCCAGATTGCAAATCTTAGTTTCTTGCTTGTTCTTCGTTTGCTTGCAGGAGATAGACCCTCGTGGTCAGGTTGATTGTGCTCCGGCGTGGTCAATAACCTCTCGGAGTTGGTTTAGCGATTGCTAAGGCGCGACGTCCTCGCACGTTCGTAGTCGGATCGTCAAAGTCTACTCCACCAAAAACGATAGCTATCATCTCATCGAAAGATCGGGACACCCTCGCCTCTATCAGGCGTGGTCAATAACCTCTCGGAGTTGGTTTAGCGATTGCTAAGGCGCGACGTCCTCGCACGTTCGTAGTCGGATCGTCAAAGTCTCCTCCACCAAAAACGATAGCTATCATCTCATCGAAAGATCGGGACACCTTCGCCTCTATCAAGTGGTATCAGATTCCCAGGTTGCTCGGTGAGATTTACAGTTTTTCGTAGTTTAGATCGAGTCTGTTCTTCATACCTACAGTCCAGGAAAAAGCGAAAAAAAAATTTAGGGTTAGTTCATCATATCCGAACCAATCTGAGCCTTTGCATAATCTTTTTAGGGTTTTTGCTTTGTTGAATTTGCGGTTGCATCGTCGTGTCAAGTTGCTGGTCTTAGCGTCTAGTTCTTTAGAGTTTCGAGTTCTGTTCACAAGTTGTCACGCCGCCGTCGCACCATCATCATCGCCCCTACCATATACCACCACAGCTTATCTGCTATTTCTCTAAGTCCATATACCACCACCGATCCGAGTCCATATACCACCACCAATCTGAGCCCACATATACTACCGTCATATACCATCACCAGTCCGAGTTCCACCAGATTCATCTCTGCCACCAGTCCTAGTCCGAGTCCAGTATTTATTCCTTTATTTTAGAGTGCCAGATCACGCGATACTACGAGTCGTGAACAAGTCGGATTCCCCAATTTTCGTGCTACCCGCAGAAGAAAAATAGTTCCAGTTTCAAAAAAAAAAAAACTAAGTCTGGAAAATTCTGGCTAGGCAGTTTTTAGACCATTTGTAGACTTTTTCGAAAAAAATTTGTTGCGGAGCAAAAAAAAAGAAAAAAAAAGTGCAAAAAAAAAATTCAGAGTGTGCTCCTCCCTTGTTTACGTGCAGCGCCGTGATTTTTGTTAGTGTTCTAGGCTCGCGTCTCTAGCACGGTCTAGCCTAGGACCAGCACAGTACCGTCGTTGAGAGTTTATTCAACATTGCATCTCTGAATTGATTATTGCTGACCCTTTTTGCTACCATATCATAAGCCTTCCCAGCTCCACATACATCTACATCGTGTGTTTGACACCACCTGGCAATCGCTCTGTCCAAGCTCTGAGAGTTTTGACTACAAAGGTTGCCGATCACCACCTGCTGCTGGGTAAGAACTGGTAAGAATTTGAGATTTGCTTGACGTATTTGTGACACCACACCACACCACCACCACTTTCTAGTAGTCTATAGGATCATATTCTTGTGTGTTTCTATTGCTGCTAACCATGGCAGGATCACAAGCCGACGAGATTGACTGGGAGAACATGACGAACAAGGAGTTGCATGATAAATTTCAGCAAATGATGAGTGGCCAGGTGGGAGATGTGCTAAACAGATTTGAAGAGGCCATGGAGAAGATAGATGGCATGGAGAAGTCGTTCGAGACAAAGCTGGATAACAAGTTTAATGAATTGCTCACGCGTCTTCCCCAACCACCACCGGCTGCACCTGTCGCACCTCTGCAACGACAACAACAACGCCCCCTTCCAAATCAGTTCGGACGAGCGAAGCGTGTTCCTCTTGAGGATGGCCAAACTTCTGGTGCTGCTGTACCTACTGTTGATCCTTCTTTGGCTCCTGCTCCTGCTGCTGCTGGTGCCGAGGAGGAGGATGATTACGCGGGCGATTATGAGGATGAGGTTGATCAAAATCATAACTACGTGCAACCACCAGCACCAGGTCGTCCACATGCAAATAATCGCAATGGTAGGTCTGCACCACCACTTCAGGTACGAGATCATGACCATCTTCCTAAATTAAAATTGAATATTCCACCATTCGAGGGTAGATATGTTCCTGATATATATCTTACTTGGGAGTTAGAAACTGAACAACGTTTTACATGTTTACAATATCCCGAGGAACGACGTGTTGCTGCTGCTGTTTGTGCTTTCACTAGTTTTGCATGTGTATGGTGGTCTGAACATTGTAGATTATATCCTATTCCAGCTACGTGGGCTGCTTTGAAAACTGCTATGCGTACTCGTTGGGTTCCACCATATTATCAACGTGAATTACTTCAAAAATTGCAGCGCTTAAGACAAGGAAAAAATTCTATAGAAGAATATTATCAGGAATTACAAACTGGCATGATTAGATGGGGTATTGTTGAGGAGAATGAAGCTATGCTTGCACGTTTCATGGGTGGATTAAATAGAGAGATTCAGACCATTCTAGAGTATAAGGAGTATAATAATATCACTCGTTTATTCCATCTTGCTTGTAAAGCTGAACGTGAAGTGCAGGATCGACAGGCATTGGCGCGAACTAATTTTTCTGCAGGTCGATCTTCATCATGGACACCGCGTGCCTCCTCTACTCCCACACGTCCTACTGCGGCACCACTGACTTCAGCCGCCAATTCCAACCGAGATACAAGAAAACAGGCACCACCACCACCATCTGCCAAGAGTACACCTTCTGGGCCTGCCCAGAGCTCTTCTTCATCTATGGCATCAACAGAGCACACACATGATATTATTTGTCGTCGTTGTAAGGGAAGAGGTCATTATGCGAGAGAATGCCAATCTCCGCGTGTTATGATTGCTACTGAGGATGGTGGGTATGAGTCCGCTAGTGACTATGATGAGGAGACTTTGGCTCTTATTACAAGTGAAGAACACGGTGGAGATGATTCTGATCATGAGACGCAATACATGGCTCCTGAAGACGCTGACAGGTATGAATGTTTAGTTGCTCAACGTGTTTTGAGTGTGCAGGTCACACAAGCTGAGCAAAATCAGAGGCATAATTTGTTCCATACAAAGGGAGTTGTGAAGGAACGTTCTGTTCGCGTCATCATAGATGGAGGGAGCTGCAACAACATTGGCTAGCATGGAGATGGTGGAGAAGCTATCTCTCACCACAAGACCACATCCACATCCTTACTATATCCAATGGTTCAACAACAGCGGCAAGGTTAAGGTAACACGTACTGTTCGTGTGCATTTTAGTATCTCTACATATGCTGATTATGTTGATTGTGATGTGGTACCCATGCAAGCATGTTCATTATTACTTGGTAGACCATGGCAATTTGATAAAAATTCTGTACACCATGGTAGAAACAATCAGTATACTCTTGTTCATAAGGATAAACATATTACTTTGCTTCCTATGACTCCTGATTCTATTTTGAAAGATGATATTAATAGAGCTAGTAAAGCAAAACAGGAGAAAAATAAGAGTGAAAATCAGATTGTGGCAAAAGAATTTGAGCAACAAATGAAGCCTAATAATAAACCATCTAGTGTTGCTTCTGAAATTAAATTGAAAAGTGCATGCTTACTTGCCACCAAATCTGATATTGATGATCTAGATTTCAGCAATTCTGTTTGCTATGCTTTTGTGTGCAAAGAGGCATTATTTTCATTCGAGGACGTGCCTTCCTCTTTGCCTCCTGCGGTCACTAACATTTTGCAGGAGTTCGCTGACGTCTTTCCACAAGACGTGCCACCAGGATTACCACCTATTCGCGGGATTGAGCATCAGATTGACTTAATTCCCGGTGCTTCGTTGCCAAACCGTGCGCCATACCGTACCAATCCAGAGGAGACGAAGGAGATTATGCGTCAAGTACAGGAGTTGCTCGACAAAGGTTATATACGCGAATCCCTTAGTCCTTGTGCTGTTCCTATTATTCTAGTGCCGAAAAAGGATGGTACATCGCGTATGTGTGTTGATTGTAGAGGCATTAATAATATTACTATTCGTTATCGTCATCCTATTCCTAGACTAGATGATATGCTTGATGAATTGAGTGGCTCTACAATATTCTCCAGAGTTGATTTGCGTAGTGGATACCATCAAATTCGTATGAAATTGGGGGATGAATGGAAAACAGCATTTAAAACAAAGTTTGGATTATATGAGTGGTTAGTCATGCCTTTTGGGTTAACTAATGCACCTAGTACTTTCATGAGATTAATGAACGAAGTTTTACGTGCTTTCATTGGACGATTTGTGGTAGTCTATTTTGATGATATACTGATTTATAGCAGATCTTTGGAGGAACATTTGGAACATTTACGTGCTGTTTTTATTGCTTTACGTGATGCACGTTTGTTTGGTAACCTTGGGAAGTGCACCTTTTGTACCGACCGAGTATCTTTTCTTGGCTATGTTGTTACTCCACAGGGAATTGAAGTTGATAAAGCCAAGATTGAAGCTATTGAGAGTTGGCCACAGCCCAAAACAGTCACTCAAGTGAGGAGTTTTCTAGGACTCGCTGGTTTCTATAGGCGTTTTGTGAGAGATTTCAGCACCATTGCTGCACCTCTCAATGAGCTTACAAAGAAGGATGTGCCTTTTGTTTGGGGTACCTCACAGGAAGAAGCCTTCACGGTATTGAAAGATAAGTTGACACATGCTCCTTTACTCCAACTTCCTGATTTTAATAAGACTTTTGAGCTTGAATGTGATGCTAGTGGAATTGGATTAGGAGGTGTTTTATTACAAGATGGCAAACCTGTTGCATACTTTTCTGAAAAATTGAGTGGGCCTAGTCTGAACTATTCTACTTATGATAAAGAATTATATGCTCTTGTTCGGACCTTAGAAACATGGCAACATTATTTATGGCCCAAAGAATTTGTTATACATTCTGATCATGAATCTTTGAAACACATTAAAAGTCAAGCAAAACCGAACCGTAGACATGCTAAATGGGTTGAATTTATTGAGACTTTCCCTTATGTCATTAAACACAAGAAGGGTAAAGAAAATGTTATTGCTGATGCATTGTCTCGTCGTTATACTATGCTTTCACAACTTGACTTTAAAATATTTGGTTTGGAGACCATCAAAGATCAATATGTGCATGATGCTGAATTTAAAGATGTATTGCAGAATTGTAAGGAAGGGAGAACATGGAACAAGTTCGTCGTTAACGATGGATTTGTGTTTCGTGCTAACAAGCTATGCATTCCAGCTAGCTCCGTTCGTCTTTTGTTGTTGCAGGAGGCGCATGGAGGAGGATTAATGGGACACTTTGGCGTAAAGAAGACGAAGGATATACTTGCTACACATTTCTTTTGGCCAAAGATGAGACGGGATGTTGAGCGTTTTGTTGCTCGCTGCACTACATGTCAAAAAGCTAAGTCACGACTCAATCCTCATGGTTTATATATGCCTTTGCCTGTACCTAGTGTTCCTTGGGAGGATATATCTATGGACTTTGTTTTAGGTTTACCTCGAACAAAGAAGGGGAGGGATAGCATATTTGTTGTCGTGGATAGGTTCTCGAAAATGGCACACTTTATACCATGTCATAAAAGCGATGATGCTGTTAATGTTGCTGATTTGTTCTTTCGTGAAATTATACGCTTGCATGGTGTGCCAAATACTATTGTTTCAGATCGTGATACTAAATTTCTTAGCCACTTTTGGAGATGTTTATGGGCTAAGTTGGGGACTAAACTGCTTTTTAGTACTAAGGAGAACATTGAGCGTATGAATGCTAAATATAAACTTGCTGGAGATAAGGGTAGAAAACATGTTGTGTTTGCACCTGGAGATCTTGTTTGGTTACATTTGCGTAAGGATAGATTTCCTGATTTGCGCAAATCAAAGCTAATGCCACGTGCTGATGGTCCTTTTAAGGTGTTAGAGAAAATAAATGATAATGCATATAAACTTGACATGCCTGCAGATTTTGGGGTTAGTCCCACTTTTAACATTGCAGATCTGAAGCCTTATTTGGGTGAGGAAGATGAGCTTCCGTCGAGGACGACTTCATTTCAAGAAGGGGAGGATGATGAGGACATCAATACCATTGTTACACCCACAGCCCCTGCTTCTATACATACTGGACCAATTACTAGAGCTCGCGCAGGCCAATTAAAATATCAGGTACTTTCGTTTCTTGGTAATGATTCTAAAGTTCATGAGAATATGATGCTGCCTAAATTGGATACATTTGTTTTGCTTACAAATGAAGGGCCTAGCTTGGATAAGAAAGAGGAACCTTGGAGCAAGTTCAAGCATGGAGATGATGGCATGCACAAGGGGAACAAGAACGGAGTTACAAGTGATGATTTCAGGACTTTGAAGCCACCATAATGAGTGCAGGAAGCCTTGGACGAAATATACAAGATGTCACTTCATAAATTTCGTCCAAAGGCTATTATAGGTGCTGCGTCACCTTATTATTGGGCCAGGCCCATGTAATTTCGAAATACTTGAGTATAGGCTGTTTTTAGAGTCCGTATGTGTGGGGAAACAAGAGATAGGGTTGGTTTCGGACCCCTCCTTCAAGGGCCACGAAATCCCCTCCTCTTCCTCCATATATACAGCCCTTAGGGCACCGTTTAGACTTTGGGTTTTGTTTAGATTAAAAGTTCGCCATAGCTGCAACTTCGCGTATTTCGTTTGTGTTCAATGACCAGACCAAGACGTCACAGAACCCCACCTTGATCAAATAAAGCTTTCATCTTATATTCGCAATATCCAGATTGCAAATCTTAGTTTCTTGCTTGTTCTTCGTTTGCTTGCAGGAGATAGACCCTCGTGGTCAGGTTGATTGTCCTCCGGCGTGGTCAATAACCTCTCGGAGTTGGTTTAGCGATTGCTAAGGCGCGACGTCCTCGCACGTTCGTAGTCGGGTCGTCAAAGTCTACTCCACCAAAAACGATAGCTATCATCTCATCGAAAGATCGGGACACCCTCGCCTCTATCAGATTTACAGTTTTTCGTAGTTTAGATCGAGTCTGTTCTTCATACCTACAATCCAGGAAAAAGCCAAAAAAAAAATTTAGGGTTAGTTCATCATATCCGAACCAATCTGAGCCTTTGCATAATCTTTTTAGGGTTTTTGCTTTGTTGAATTTGCGGTTGCATCGTCGTGTCAAGTTGCTGGTCTTAGCGTCTAGTTCTTTAGAGTTTCGAGTTCTGTTCACAAGTTGTCACGCCGCCGCCGCACCATCATCATCGCCCCTACCATATACCACCACAGCTTATCTGCTATTTCTCTGAGTCCATATACCACCATCGATCCGAGTCCATATACCACCACCGATCCGAGTCCATATACCACCACCAATCCGAGCCCACATATACTACCGTCATATACCATCACCAGTCCGAGTTCCACCAGATTCATCTCTGCCACCAGTCCTAGTCCGAGTCCAGTATTTATTCCTTTATTTTAGAGTTCCAGATCACGCGATACTACGAGTCGTGAACAAGTCGGATTCCCCAATTTTCGTGCTACCCGCAGAAGAAAAATAGTTCCAGTTTCAAAAAAAAAAAAACTAAGTCTGGAAAATTCTGGCTAGGCAGTTTTTAGACCATTTGTAGACTTTTTCGAAAAAAAAATTGTTGCGGAGCAAAAAAAAAAGAAAAAAATTCAGAGTGTGCTCCTCCCTTGTTTACGTGCAGCGCCGTGATTTTTGTTAGTGTTCTAGGCTCGCGTCTCTAGCACGGTCTAGCCTAGGACCAGCACAGTACCGTCGTTGAGAGTTTATTCAACATTGCATCTCTGAATTGATTATTGCTGACCCTTTTTGCTACCATATCATAAGCCTTCCCAGCTCCACATACATCTACATCGTGCGTTTGACACCACCTGGCAATCGCTCTGTCCAAGCTCTGAGAGTTTTGACTACAAAGGTTGCCGATCACCACCTGCTGCTGGGTAAGAACTGGTAAGAATTTGAGATTTGCTTGACGGATTTGTGACACCACACCACACCACCACCACTTTCTAGTAGTCTGTAGGATCATATTCTCGTGTGTTTCTATTGCTGCTAACCATAGCAGGATCACAAGCCGACGAGATTGACTGGGAGAACATGACGAACAAGGAGTTGCATGATAAATTTCAGCAAATGATGAGTGGCCAGGTGGGAGATGTGCTAAACAGATTTGAAGAGGCCATGGAGAAGATATATGGCATGGAGAAGTCGTTCGAGACAAAGCTGGATAACAAGTTTAATGAATTGCTCACGCGTCTTCCCCAACCACCACCGGCTGCACCTGTCGCACCTCTGCAACGACAGCAACAACGCCCCCTTCCAAATCAGTTCGGACGAGCGAAGCGTGTTCCTCTTGAGGATGGCCAAACTTCTGGTGCTGCTGTACCTACTGTTGATGCTTCTTTGGCTCCTGCTCCTGCTGCTGCTGGTGCCGAGGAGGAGGATGATTACGCGGGCGATTATGAGGATGAGGTTGATCAAAATCATAACTACGCGCAACCACCAGCACCAGGTCGTCCACATGCAAATAATCACAATGGTAGGCCTGCACCACCACTTCAGGTACGAGATCATGACCATCTTCCTAAATTAAAATTGAATATTCCACCATTCGAGGGTAGATATGTTCCTGATATATATCTTACTTGGGAGTTGGAAACTGAACAACGTTTTACATGTTTACAATATCCCGAGGAACGATGTGTTGCTGCTGCTGTTTGTGCTTTCACTAGTTTTGCATGTGTATGGTGGTCTGAACATTGTAGATTATATCCTATTCCAGCTACGTGGGCTGCTTTGAAAACTGCTATGCGTACTCGTTGGGTTCCACCATATTATCAACGTGAATTACTTCAAAAATTGCAGCGCTTAAGACAAGGAAAAAATTCTGTAGAAGAATATTATCAGGAATTACAAACTGGCATGATTAGATGTGGTATTGTTGAGGAGAATGAAGCTATGCTTGCACGTTTCATGGGTGGATTAAATAGAGAGATTCAGACCATTCTAGAGTATAAGGAGTATAATAATATCACTCTTTTATTCCATCTTGCTTGTAAAGCTGAACGTGAAGTGCAGGATCGACAGGCATTGGCGCGAACTAATTTTTCTGCAGGTCGATCTTCATCATGGACACCGCGTGCCTCCTCTACTCCCACACGTCCTACTGCGGCACCACTGACTTCAGCCGCCAATTCCAACCGAGATACAAGAAAACAGGCACCACCAGCACCATCTGCCAAGAGTACACCTTCTGGGCCTGCCCAGAGCTCTTCTTCATCTATGGCATCAACAGGGCACACACATGATATTATTTGTCGTCGTTGTAAGGGAAGAGGTCATTATGCGAGAGAATGCCAATCTCCGCGTGTTATGATTGCTACTGAGGATGGTGGGTATGAGTCCGCTAGTGATTATGATGAGGAGACTTTGGCTCTTATTACAAGTGAAGAACACGGTGGAGATGATTCTGATCATGAGACGCAATACATGGCTCCTGAAGACGCTGACAGGTATGAATGTTTAGTTGCTCAACGTGTTTTGAGTGTGCAGGTCACACAAGCTGAGCAAAATCAGAGGCATAATTTGTTCCATACAAAGGGAGTTGTGAAGGAACGTTCTGTTCGCGTCATCATAGATGGAGGGAGCTGCAACAACTTGGCTAGCATGGAGATGGTGGAGAAGCTATCTCTCACCACAAGACCACATCCACATCCTTACTATATCCAATGGTTCAACAACAGCGGCAAGGTTAAGGTAACACGTACTGTTCGTTTGCATTTTAGTATCTCTACATATGCTGATTATGTTGATTGTGATGTGGTACCCATGCAAGCATGTTCATTATTACTTGGTAGACCATGGCAATTTGATAAAAATTCTGTGCACCATGGTAGAAACAATCAGTATACTCTTGTTCATAAGGATAAACATATTACTTTGCTTCCTATGACTCCTGATTCTATTTTGAAAGATGATATTAATAGAGCTAGTAAAGCAAAACAGGAGAAAAATAAGAGTGAAAATCAGATTGTGGCAAAAGAATTTGAGCAACAAATGAAGCCTAATAATAAACCATCTAGTGTTGCTTCTGAAATTAAATTGAAAAGTGCATGCTTACTTGCCACCAAATCTGATATTGATGATCTAGATTTCAGCAATTCTGTTTGCTATGCTTTTGTGTGCAAAGAGGCGTTATTTTCATTCGAGGACGTGCCTTCCTCTTTGCCTCTTGCGGTCACTAACATTTTGCAGGAGTTCGCTGACGTCTTTCCACAAGACGTGCCACCGGGATTACCACCTATTCGCGGGATTGAGCATCAGATTGACTTAATTCCCGGTGCTTCGTTGCCAAACCGTGCGCCATACCGTACCAATCCAGAGGAGACGAAGGAGATTATGCGTCAAGTACAGGAGCTGCTCGACAAAGGTAATATACGCGAATCTCTTAGTCCTTGTGCTGTTCCTATTATACTAGTGCCAAAAAAGGATGGTACGTCGCGTATGTGTGTTGATTGTAGAGGCATTAATAATATTACTATTCGTTATCGTCATCCTATTCCTAGGCTAGATGATATGCTTGATGAATTGAGTGGCTCTACAATATTCTCCAAAGTTGATTTGCGTAGTGGATACCATCAAATTCGTATGAAATTGGGAGATGAATGGAAAACAACATTTAAAACTAAGTTCGGTTTATATGAGTGGTTAGTCATGCCTTTTGGGTTAACTAATGCACCTAGTACTTTCATGAGATTAATGAACGAAGTTTTACGTGCTTTCATTGGACGATTTGTGGTAGTTTACTTTGATGATATATTGATTTATAGCAGATCTTTGGAGGAACATTTGGAACATTTACGTGTTGTTTTTATTGCTCTACATGATGCACGTTTGTTTGGTAACCTTGGGAAGTGCACCTTTTGCACCGACCGAGTATCTTTTCTTGGCTATGTTGTTACTCCACAGGGAATTGAAGTTGATAAAGCCAAGATTGAAGCTATTGAGAGTTGGCCGCAGCCCAAAACGGTCACACAAGAGAGGAGTTTCCTTGGCCTCGCTGGTTTCTATAGGCGTTTTGTGAGAGATTTCAGTACCATTGCTGCACCTCTCAACGAGCTTACAAAGAAGGATGTGCCTTTTGTTTGGGGTACCGCACAGGAAGAAGCCTTCACGGTGTTGAAAGATAAGTTAATACATGCTCCTTTACTCCAACTTCCTGATTTTAATAAGACTTTTGAGCTTGAATGTGATGCTAGTGGAATTGGATTAGGAGGTGTGTTATTACAAGATGGCAAACCTGTTGCATACTTTTCTGAAAAATTGAGTGGGCCTAGTCTGAATTACTCTACTTATGATAAGGAATTATATGCTCTTGTTCGGACTTTGGAAACATGGCAACATTATTTATGGCCCAAAGAATTTGTTATTCATTCTGATCATGAATCTTTGAAACATATTAAAAGTCAAGCCAAACTGAACCGTAGACATGCTAAATGGGTTGAATTCATTGAGACTTTCCCTTATGTCATTAAACACAAGAAGGGTAAAGAAAATGTTATTGCTGATGCATTGTCTCGTCGTTATACTATGCTTTCACAACTTGACTTTAAAATATTTGGTTTGGAGACCATCAAAGATCAATATGTGCATGATGCTGAATTTAAAGATGTATTGCAGAATTGTAAAGAAGGGAGAACATGGAACAAGTTCGTCGTCAACGATGGATTTGTGTTTCGTGCTAACAAGCTATGCATTCCAGCTAGCTCTGTTCGTCTTTTGTTGTTGCAGGAGGCGCATGGAGGAGGATTAATGGGACACTTTGGCGTAAAGAAGACGGAGGATGTACTTGCTACACATTTCTTTTGGCCAAAGATGAGACGGGATGTTGAGCGCTTTGTTGCTCGCTGCACTACATGTCAAAAAGCTAAGTCACGACTCAATCCTCATGGTTTATATATGCCGTTGCCTGTACCTAGTGTTCCATGGGAGGATATATCTATGGACTTTGTTTTGGGTTTACCTCGAACAAAGAAGGGGAGGGATAGCATATTTGTTGTCGTGGATAGGTTCTCGAAAATGGCACACTTTATACCATGTCATAAAAGCGATGATGCTGCTAATGTTGCTGATTTGTTCTTTCGTGAAATTATTCGCTTGCATGGTGTGCCAAATACTATTGTTTCAGATCGTGATACCAAATTTCTTAGCCACTTTTGGAGATGTTTATGGGCTAAGTTGGGGACTAAACAGCTTTTTAGTACTACTTGTCACCCCCAAACTGATGGACAAACTGAAGTAGTCAATAGAACTTTGTCTACTATGCTTAGGGCTGTTTTGAAGAATAACAAGAAAATGTGGGAAGAATGCTTGCCTCATATTGAATTTGCTTATAATCGTTCGTTGCATTCTACTACTAAGATGTGCCCTTTTGAAATTGTATATGGTTTCCTACCTCGTGCACCTATTGATTTGTTGCCTCTTCCATCTTCGGAGAAGGTTAATTTTGATGCTAAACAACGTGCTGAATTGATCTTAAAAATGCATGAGTTAACTAAGGAGAACATTGAGCGTATGAATGCTAAATATAAACTTGCTGGAGATAAGGGTAGAAAACATGTTGTGTTTGCACCTCGAGATCTTGTTTGGTTACATTTGCGTAAGGATAGATTTCCTGATTTGCGCCAATCAAAGCTAATGCCACGTGCTGATGGTCCTTTTAAGGTGTTAGAGAAAATAAATGATAACGCATATAAACTTGAGCTGCCTGCAGATTTTGGGGTTAGTCCCACTTTTAACATTGCAGATTTGAAGCCTTATTTGGGTGAGGAAGATGAGCTTCCGTCGAGGACGACTTCATTTCAAGAAGGGGAGGATGATGAGGACATCAATACCATTGTTACACCCACAGCCCCTGCTGCTATACATACTGGACCAATTACTAGAGCTCGCGCACACCAATTAAATTATCAGGTACTTTCGTTTCTTGGTAATGATTCTAATGTTCATGAGAATATGATGCTGCCTAAATTGGATACATTTGTTTTGCTTACAAATGAAGGGCCTAGCTTGGACAAGAAAGAGGAACCTTGGAGCAAGTTCAAGCATGGAGATGATGGCATGAGCAAGGGGAACAAGAACGGAGTTACAAGTGATGATTTCAGGACTTTGAAGCCACCATAAGGAGTGCAGGAAGCCTTGGACGAAATATACAAGATGCCACTTCATAAATTTCGTCCAGAGGCTATTATAGGTGCTGCGTCACCTTATTATTGGGCCAGGCCCATGTAATTTCAAAATACTTGAGTATAGGCTATTTTTAGAGTCCGTATGTGTGGGGAAACAAGAGATAGGGTTGGTTTCGGACCCCTCCTTCAAGGGCCACGAAATCCCCCCCTCTTCCTCCATATATACAGCCCTTAGGGCACCGTTTAGACTTTGGGTTTTGTTTAGAATAAAAGTTTGCCATAGCTGCAACTTCGCGTACTTCGTTTGTGTTCAACAACCAGACCAAGACGTCACAGAACCCCACCTCGATCAATAAAGCTTTCATCTTATATTCGCAATATCCAGATTGCAAATCTTAGTTTCTTGCTTGTTCTTCGTTTGCTTGCAGGAGATAGACCCTCGGGGTCAGGTTGATTGTGCTTCGGCGTGGTCAATAACCTCTCGGAGTTGGTTTAGCGATTGCTAAGGCGCGACGTCCTCGCACGTTCGTAGTCGGATCGTCAAAGTCTACTCCACCAAAAACGATAGATATCATCTCATCGAAAGATCGGGACACCCTCGCCTCTATCAACCCGTGAGGGGGTCTTGAATCCAAGGTGGATCTTCTCCGAAGAGGTGCCGGTCCCTCACGATGGAGTAGATCCGTATGGATGAGCAAAGCTCTATCTCAAATATGAGCTAAACCTATGCTAACCCTAACTAGGAGGTGGAGGAGGTCTATTTATAGTCTTTGTGCAAATGGGGGCAAAGTGAAAGGGTACATGGGCTTCAGGCCCAAAACTGTGCGCAGACAGGTACCGGTCGTCCGGTCCGGAGCGGACGTCCAGTGGCTCGTGGGCGTCTGGACGTCCGGAAAGCGCCGGACTTCCATCATTTCGGCTCGGGTGCAGTGGCACCGGATATCCGGAGTCGGCCGGTCGTCCGGTCGCCGGTCGTCCGGTCTCGTCGAACATCCTCTGATTCGGCTCAGGTGGGGAACTGCCGGATTTCCGGTGGAGGCCGGACATCCGGTCGCTGGGAGTTGCCGGTCGTCCAGTCCTGGCCGGACGTCCGGTGGCTGTAGCTCCACTTGCAGCTCTTCTTCTTGTCCCTCATGCTTGGTGTCCTCGCCGTCTTGTCCATTGGATGTAGCTGCTCCGTGGCCTTCCTCCAAGTACCTGATCACACATAGTGTTTCCGCTTGGGGTAGTAGCCATGTCGCATGTGTAGAAAGTGGTAGTTCGGAGAGAAGCGAGTTCACCTTATCTTCGATAGCCTTTGCTCGAGCTCTTGTCATTGGTCCAAGTGGTGTCGTGGGAGACGTAGGTAGGTCCATGGGGATGACCGTGGGATGCTCCACATCATCTCCCCCCCTTGGGAAAGATCCGACCTCGGATCGTGATCCTCATCACCATGGAAACGGTTGTTGTGGACGGACTTGTAGTTGGACGGAGTGGGAGACATTGCGCATTCCAAGTACTCCAAGGTGTCGCCGGAGTGGTATATATGCAAGAAGAGCAAACACAAACGACACTCGGAAATACAATGGTTAGCGCACACAAAGTGTCCATGGAGTAAGTATGAGTCCGTGAGGCAAGATTGTGCGTGGCAAGACACATGATGCTTATCCAAAAGATGTGAAATGATATGTAAAGCATTCATGGGAGCAAATCCATTTGTTGTATGCACAAAGGTGTTGTGAATGTGATCAATGCAACCATTGTGCAAAATGATGTCATAATGGGATGGTGTATCAAAAGCATGAACATGGTAATTGGTGCTCAATTTGAGTATGTGATCATGCAATTGATGATGGGCAATATGATCATGATGTATGAATATGCCATCAAGGGAGATCACAACAAATTTGCTAAGGAAGTGCACAAGCTCATATATCATGGATGATATAGAAATACAAGATGCAACAAGGCAATCATAATGTGAGTCAATCCATGCATAAGATGCAAATTTGTTATGGGTGGTGTTGTACCAAGGCTCAATGTCGTGGTAGAAGTGGTGGTCCGGTGGTGCTTCCAATAAGTCCGAGCGCTCCTCAATGTAAAGGTCCATAGAGTCCATCTCCAATGTCGTTCCTCCGTCCAATAGATGTATCATGTAGAAAAGAAGAAGGAGACAACAATGAAAGAATGACCCATCCAATATGCGTATTTGAGGATGGCTCAAAGGGAAGGAGTTCACCTTTATGAGGATGTCGAAAATGTTGGTGTCGCGCATCATGTAGACCTTTGCATGACTAATATGTCTCTTGATGGTACCGCCTTGTGAATCCTTCAAAACGAAAGAACATGACAAACACTCGGAAAAACAAATGAGGTTAGCGGAAGTGCAAAACCTATCATTCGTGTGGTAAGATACCCAACAAGTGTATGCATCGTGCTCATCATAAGAAAGGACAAGGGAGTATTTCATAGTATGAAGGCATACGATGTGAGAACAACCAAATACAATAGGCTCAATCAAACAAGAATGCATCACAAGTAAAGTGTCCAAGTCTCCAAGATCAATAAGCATAGATGCAACTATTGGAGGCAAGCGACAATGAACAAGATATATCATGTGAGAGGCATGAACATATATGTCATCAACCCAAGAAAGTGAGTAAGAATGGAACATGGGTGATGCGACAAAGCAAGCAATCATAGCGATCAAGTAGTGCAAGCTAATAGCGCGAAGATGCAACATACTAGAGGTAATCATGGCAATCATGTCATGTGTGCAAATGGTGGGCATGAATAATTCACATGACATAGAACAAGCATGAAAGCAAGATATGAGGAAAGTATCATCATTGTATTGGCAAGAAGTCCTAGGTAAATAGCAATGGAACATCATGACTCTCCCAACACAAGAATCAACAATAGCACGGGGCACAAAGAAATCATGGCAATAGCTACTAGGATCTCCACCAAGCATGCAAATACACATAGAAGTAGCATAATGGTGAATCACATGTAAGTGCAAGCAAGGGTCACAATTGCATGGCAAAGGCATATAAAGAGGCATAACATGCAAAGTGAACACTAGAAAATGGGTATAAGATGACAATTGGTATATAGCCCATTGCCGTGTGAGAGCCAAGTAGAAGAGATGCGCGTAGTCGTTGCGCAAAGGGAACGGTGGTAAGGGTAGTCCACGGGATCCCAAGTCATCGTTGCTCTCAAGAGCTCGTTTCGTCAACTCATGGGATTGTGAGGTTGACGAGTGTTCATAAGTACCTACACAAAACAAAGGCAAAGGGAAAATTGTGTGTGCGTGGTAGATGTACACATCATCCATCATGATGCGCACGTGCATGTGTTGGTTAGCACAAAATAGCCAATGCTCAAATAAATGAGATGCGTGATATAGAAACATGTCATCCATCATGAGAGGTTTGTTGTTATGTATAGCATAATGGATGCTCAAATTGTGTAATGCATCATGAGAAATATGTAGAGCATTGTTATTCATGGAATGCATACGGTGCACACAATCATGGGAAACATGCAAGGTATGGAATGCATCAAAATCTCCTAATATGTATGAGGAAACTATGGGTGTCTCCTCATGAGCATTAGTGGAAATATCACATGGAGAATATTTACAACATCCAAAACAATGCATATCCGAAGCAATGTGATCATGGCATGGCATAGTAGATCAATTACGCAAATCATGTAAAGGAAGCATGGCAATATCATCACAAGAGAAGCACATTCCAATAACCATGACCTTGTCATCTATGCCATAAGTGCAAATGGGATTTATTTTAATGGGCATGCATATTTACTATGTTGAGATTGAAATGATGCAATATGGGAGATCTCACTCATAGCATATGACAAGTTTAATGGATTGTCAAACATGAAGTGACCAATAGAATTTTCACATGATATCCTATGGAGCATAGCAACACAACTAGGCAAATCAACATGCTCATCATCATATTCATCATAGATGGGTGGCATATCTAAGCATGTAGAAGACATAGTATGTGGTGAATCCATAAGTTGATCATCATCATGCAAGCAATCATTTGTAAGATAGTCCACTAGCGGGACAAGTGAAGCACCATCACCTATGGTACCTTTGGAGCGTTGCTCATGTGTTGTAGGTGAGGTGTCGAAGATCCACTCTTTGTCATCTTCATCTTGATGGAACCATGTGGGGGGTGCATCATCGTCCACCATGGCCATCGTCGTCTCCATTGGAGGCGTGGACTCGTTGAGGATAGGCTTGTCGTCATGTAGGAGACCTAGCACCAAAAGGGAAAACACACTCGGAGTAGAGGTTAAGTGGTTAGAAATCATAGTAGCCTCATGTGCCTTCTCAACTACCTCACTCACTAAGTGTTGTGGCTCACTCACTCCCGGTATGATGCTCTCACTCGTATGGTTGGTGGAGTCACTCAAATGGCTCTCAACCTCACATAGGATGAGTGTCATGCTCTCATGTGTGGGGCTAGTGGTGGTCACACTCATCCTCTCATAGGAAATGCACTCAAAGTCACATATGGTGGAGTCACTTATATCACTCATGTGGTGGTGGCTCTCCTCACATGGGAATTGGGTCATCTCGTCATATGTAGGTGTCGGAGAGATATAGGTGGAAGTGTCTCCATGCTCAACTCCTATCGCCGCCTTGGTTGAAGGGATAATCCCGTGCTCAACCTCATCGTCCATAACGCCTCCGAAGATGAATGCCGTAGGATGTGGCAAAACAGCACTCTCCTCCGAGATTAAAGAGAAGGTCTCATGTGCGATCTCGTAGCTTGACTCGGAGTATGAGTCCAATATGGGCGCCGTCTTGATGTTGTATGATGAGGACATCAATACCATTCTTACACCCACAGCCCCTGCTGCTATACATACTGGACCAATTACTAGAGCTCGCGCACGCCAATTAAATTATCAGGTACTTTCGTTTCTTGGTAATGATTCTAATGTTCATGAGAATATGATGCTGCCTAAATTGGATACATTTGTTTTGCTTACAAATGAAGGGCCTAGCTTGGACAAGAAAGAGGAACCTTGGAGCAAGTTCAAGCATGGAGATGATGGCATGCGCAAGGGGAACAAGAACGGAGTTACAAGTGATGATTTCAGGACTTTGAAGCCACCATAAGGAGTGCAGGAAGCCTTGGACGAAATATACAAGATGCCACTTCATAAATTTCGTCCAGAGGCTATTATAGGTGCTGCGTCACCTTATTATTGGGCCAGGCCCATGTAATTTTGAAATACTTGAGTATAGGCTGTTTTTAGAGTCCGTATGTGTGGGGAAACAAGAGATAGGGTTGGTTTCGGACCCCTCCTTCAAGGGCCACGAAATCCCCTCCTCTTCCTCCATATATACAGCCCTTAGGGCACCGTTTAGACTTTGGGTTTTGTTTAGATTAAAAGTTCGCCATAGTTGCAACTTCGCGTACTTCGTTTGTGTTCAACGACCAGACCAAGACGTCACAGAACCCCACCTTGATCAATAAAGCTTTCATCTTATATTCGCAATATCCAGATTGTAAATCTTAGTTTCTTGCTTGTTCTTCGTTTGCTTGCAGGAGATAGACCCTCGTGGTCAGGTTGATTGTGCTCCGGCGTGGTCAATAACCTCTCGGAGTTGGTTTAGCGATTGCTAAGGCGCGACGTCCTCGCACGTTCGTAGTCGGATCGTCAAAGTCTACTCCACCAAAAACGATAGCTATCATCTCATCGAAAGATCGGGACACCCTCGCCTCTATCAGCTTACAAAGGCCGACCCGTTTGACTTGGTCAAAAGCTAGCGGGCTGGCCCATTGATGAGGACATCAATACCATTGTTACACCCACAGCCCCTGCTTCTATACATACTGGACCAATTACTAGAGCTCGCGCACGCCAATTAAAATATCAGGTACTTTCGTTTCTTGGTAATGATTCTAAAGTTCATGAGAATATGATGCTGCCTAAATTGGATACATTTGTTTTGCTTACAAATGAAGGGCCTAGCTTGGACAAGAAAGAGGAACCTTGGAGCAAGATCAAGCATGGAGATGATGGCATGCACAAGGGGAACAAGAACGGAGTTACAAGTGATGATTTCAGGACTTTGAAGCCACCATAATGAGTGCAGGAAGCCTTGGACGAAATATACAAGATGTCACTCATAAATTTCGTCCAGAGGCTATTATAGGTGCTGCGTCACCTTATTATTGGGCCAGGCCCATGTAATTTCGAAATACTTGAGTCTAGGCTGTTTTTAGAGTCCGTATGTGTGGGGAAACAAGAGATAGGGTTGGTTTCGGACCCCTCCTTCAAGGGCCACGAAATCCCCTCCTCTTCCTCCATATATACAGCCCTTAGGGCACCGTTTAGACTTTGGGTTTTGTTTAGATTAAAAGTTCGCCATAGCTGCAACTTCGCGTACTTCGTTTGTGTTCAACGACCAGACCAAGACGTCACAGAACCCCACCTTGATCAATAAAGCTTTCATCTTATATTCGCAATATCCAGATTGCAAATCTTAGTTTCTTGCTTGTTCTTCGTTTGCTTGCAGGAGATAGACCCTCGTGGTCAGGTTGATTGTGCTCCAGCGTGGTCAATAACCTCTCGGAGTTGGTTTAGCGATTGCTAAGGCGCGACGTCCTCGCACGTTCGTAGTCGGATCGTCAAAGTCTACTCCACCAAAAACGATAGCTATCATCTCATCGAATGATCGGGACACCCTCGCCTCTATCAAGATGCCACTTCATAAATTTCGTCCAGAGGCTATCTGATGAGGACATCAATACCATTGTTACACCCACAGCCCCTGCTTCTATACATACTGGACCAATTACTAGAGCTCGCGCACGCCAATTAAAATATCAGGTACTTTCGTTTCTTGGTAATGATTCTAAAGTTCATGAGAATATGATGCTGCCTAAATTGGATACATTTGTTTTGCTTACAAATGAAGGGCCTAGCTTGGACAAGAAAGAGGAACCTTGGAGCAAGTTCAAGCATGGAGATGATGGCATGCACAAGGGGAACAAGAACGGAGTTACAAGTGATGATTTCAGGACTTTGAAGCCACCATAATGAGTGCAGGAAGCCTTGGACGAAATATACAAGATGTCACTTCATAAATTTCGTCCAGAGGCTATTATAGGTGCTGCGTCACTTTATTATTGGGCCAGGCCCATGTAATTTCGAAATACTTGAGTATAGGCTGTTTTTAGAGTCCGTATGTGTGGGGAAACAAGAGATAGGGTTGGTTTCGGACCCCTCCTTCAAGGGCCACGAAATCCCCTCCTCTTCCTCCATATATACAGCCCTTAGGGCACCGTTTAGACTTTGGGTTTTGTTTAGATTAAAAGTTCGCCATAGCTGCAACTTCGCGTACTTCGTTTGTGTTCAACGACCAGACCAAGACGTCACAGAACCCCACCTTGATCAATAAAGCTTTCATCTTATATTCGCAATATACAGATTGCAAATCTTAGTTTCTTGCTTGTTCTTCGTTTGCTTGCAGGAGATAGACCCTCGTGGTCAGGTTGATTGTGCTCCGGCGTGGTCAATAACCTCTCGGAGTTGGTTTAGCGATTGCTAAGGCGCGACGTCCTCGCACGTTCGTAGTCGGATCGTCAAAGTCTACTCCACCAAAAACGATAGCTATCATCTCATCGAAAGATCGGGACACCCTCACCTCTATCAAGTGGTATCAGATTTTCAGGTTGCTCGGTGAGATTTTACAGTTTTTCGTAGTTTAGATCGAGTCTGTTCTTCTGATGAGGACATCAATACCATTGTTACACCCACAGCCCCTGCTGCTATACATACTGGACCAATTACTAGAGCTCGCGCACGCCAATTAAATTATCAGGTACTTTCGTTTCTTGGTAATGATTCTAATGTTCATGAGAATATGATGCTGCCTAAATTGGATACATTTGTTTTGCTTACAAATGAAGGGCCTAGCTTGGACAAGAAAGAGGAACCTTCGAGCAAGTTCAAGCATGGAGATGATGGCATGCGCAAGGGGAACAAGAACGGAGTTACAAGTGATGATTTCAGGACTTTGAAGCCACCATAAGGAGTGCAGGAAGCCTTGGACGAAATATACAAGATGCCACTTCATAAATTTCGTCCAGAGGCTATTATAGGTGCTGCGTCACCTTATTATTGGGCCAGGCCCATGTAATTTCGAAATACTTGAGTATAGACTATTTTTAGAGTCCGTATGTGTGGGGGAAACAAGAGATAGGGTTGGTTTCGGACCCCTCCTTCAAGGGCCACGAAATCCCCCCCTCTTCCTCCATATATACAGCCCTTAGGGCACCGTTTAGACTTTGGGTTTTGTTTAGATTAAAAGTTCGCCATAGCTGCAACTTCGCGTACTTCGTTTGTGTTCAACAACCAGACCAAGACGTCACAGAACCCCACCTTGATCAATAAAGCTTTCATCTTATATTCGCAATATCCAGATTGCAAATCTTAGTTTCTTGCTTGTTCTTCGTTTGCTTGCAGGAGATAGACCCTCGTGGTCAGGTTGATTGTGCTCCGGCGTGGTCAATAACCTCTCGGAGTTGGTTTAGCGATTGCTAAGGCGCGACGTCCTCGCACGTTCGTAGTCGGATCGTCAAAGTCTACTCCACCAAAAACGATAGCTATCATCTCATCGAAAGATCGGGACACCCTCGCCGCTATCAGACTAGGCCCACTCAATTTTTCAGAAAAGTATGCAACAGGTTTACCATCTTGTAATAAAACAATCCAATTCCACTAGCATCACATTCAAGCTCAAAAGTCTTATTAAAATCAGGAAGTTGGAGTAAAGGAGCATGTGTTAACTTATCTTTCAACACCGTGAAGGCTTCTTCCTGTGCGGTACCCCAAACAAAAGGCACATCCTTCTTTGTAAGCTCGTTGAGAGGTGCAGCAATGGTACTGAAATCTCTCACAAAACGCCTATAGAAACCAGCGAGGCCAAGGAAACTCCTCACTTGTGTGACCGTTTTGGGCTGCGGCCAACTCTCAATAGCTTCAATCTTGGCTTTATCAACTTCAATTCCCTGTGGAGTAACAACATAGCCAAGAAAAGATACTCGGTCGGTGCAAAAGGTGCACTTCCCAAGGTTACCAAACAAACGTGCATCACGTAGAGCAATAAAAACAACACGTAAATGTTCCAAATGTTCCTCCAAGATCTGCTATAAATCAATATATCATCAAAGTAAACTACCACAAATCGTCCAATGAAAGCACGTAAAACTTCGTTCATTAATCTCATGAAAGTACTAGGTGCATTAGTTAACCCAAAAGGCATGACTAACCACTCATATAAACCGAACTTAGTTTTAAATGTTGTTTTCCATTCATCTCCCAATTTCATACGAATTTGATGGTATCCACTACGCAAATCAACTTTGGAGAATATTGTAGAGCCACTCAATTCATCAAGCATATCATCTAGCCTAGGAATAGGATGACGATAACGAATAGTAATATTATTAATGCCTCTACAATCAACACACATACGCGACGTACCATCCTTTTTTGGCACTAGTATAATAGGAACAGCACAAGGACTAAGAGATTCGCGTATATAACCTTTGTAGAGCAGCTCCTGTACTTGACGCATAATCTCCTTCGTCTCCTCTGGATTGGTACGGTATGGCGCACGGTTTGGCAACGAAGCACCGGGAATTAAGTCAATCTGATGCTCAATCCCGCGAATAGGTGGTAATCCCGGTGGCACGTCTTGTGGAAAGACGTCAGCGAACTCCTGCAAAATGTTAGTGACCGCAGGAGGCAAAGAGGAAGGCACGTCCTCGAATGAAAATAACGCCTCTTTGCACACAAAAGCATAGCAAACAGAATTGCTGAAATCTAGCTCATCAATATCAGATTTGGTGGCAAGTAAGCATGCACTTTTCAATTTAATTTCAGAAGCAACACTAGATGGTTTATTATTAGGCTTCATTTGTTGCTCAAATTATTTTGCCACAATCTGATTTTCACTCTTATTTTTCTCCTGCTTTGCTTTACTAGCTCTATTAATATCATCTTTCAAAATAGAATCAGGAGTCATAGGAAGCAAAGTAATATGTTTATCCTTATGAACAAGAGTATACTGATTGTTTCTACCATGGTGTACAGAATTTTTATCAAATTGCCATGGTCTACCAAGTAATAATGAACATGCTTGCATGGGTACCACATCACAATCAACATAATCAGCATATGTAGAGATACTAAAATGCATACGAACAGTACGTGTTACCTTAACCTTGCCGCTGTTGTTGAACCATTGGATATAGTAAGGATGTGGATGTGGTCTTGTGGTGAGAGATAGCTTCTCCACCGTCTCCATGCTAGCCAAGTTGTTGCAGCTCCCTCCATCTATGATGACGCGAACAGAACGTTCCTTCACAACTCCCTTTGTATAGAACAAATTATGCCTCTGATTTTGCTCAGCTTGTGTGACCTGCACACTCAAAACACGTTGAGCAACTAAACATTCATACCTGTCAGCGTCTTCAGGAGCCATGTATTGCGTCTCATGATCAGAATCATCTCCACCGTGTTCTTCACTTGTAATAAGAGCCAAAGTCTCCTCATCATAATCACTAGCGGACTCATACCCACCATCCTCAGTAGCAATCATAACACGCGGAGATTGGCATTCTCTCGCATAATGACCTCTTCCCTTACAACGACGACAAATAATATCATGTGTGTGCCCTATTGATGCCATAGATGAAGAAGAGCTCTGGGCAGGCCCAGAAGGTGTACTCTTGGCAGATGGTGGTGGTGGTGCCTGTTTTCTTGTATCTCGGTTGGAATTGGCGGCTGAAGTCAGTGGTGCCGCAGTAGGACGTGTGGGAGTAGAGGAGGCACGTGGTGTCCATGATGAAGATCGACCTGCAGAAAAATTAGTTCGCGCCAATGCCTGTCGATCCTGCACTTCACGTTCAGCTTTACAAGCAAGATGGAATAAACGAGTGATATTATTATACTCCTTATACTCTAGAATGGTCTGAATCTCTCTATTTAATCCACCCATGAAACGTGCAAGCATAGCTTCATTCTCCTCAACAATACCACATCTAATCATGCCAGTTTGTAATTCCTGATAATATTCTTCTACAGAATTTTTTCCTTGTCTTAAGCGCTGCAATTTTTGAAGTAATTCACGTTGATAATATGGTGGAACCCAACGAGTACGCAAATCAAAGCTAATGCCACGTGCTGATGGTCCTTTTAAGGTGTTAGAGAAAATAAATGATAATGCATATAAACTTGAGCTGCCTGCAGATTTTGGGGTTAGTCCCACTTTTAACATTGCAGATTTGAAGCCTTATTTGGGTGAGGAAGATGAGCTTCCGTCGAGGACGACTTCATTTCAAGAAGGGGAGGATGATGAGGACATCAATACCATTGTTACACCCACAGCCCCTGCTGCTATACATACTGGACCAATTACTAGAGCTCGCGCACGCCAATTAAATTATCAGGTACTTTCGTTTCTTGGTAATGATTCTAATGTTCATGAGAATATGATGCTGCCTAAATTGGATACATTTGTTTTGCTTACAAATGAAGGGACTAGCTTGGACAAGAAAGAGGAACCTTGGAGCAAGTTCAAGCATGGAGATGATGGCATGCGCAAGGGGAACAAGAACGGAGTTACAAGTGATGATTTCAGGACTTTGAAGCCACCATAAGGAGTGCAGGAAGCCTTGGACGAAATATACAAGATGCCACTTCATAAATTTCGTCCAGAGGCTATTATAGGTGCTGCGTCACCTTATTATTGGGCCAGGCCCATGTAATTTCGAAATACTTGAGTATAGGCTATTTTTAGAGTCCGTATGTGTGGGAAACAAGAGATAGGGTTGGTTTCGGACCCCTCCTTCAAGGGCCACGAAATCCCCCCCTCTTCCTCCATATATACAGCCCTTAGGGCACCGTTTAGACTTTGGGTTTTGTTTAGATTAAAAGTTCGCCATAGCTGCAACTTCGCGTACTTCGTTTGTGTTCAACAACCAGACCAAGACGTCACAGAACCCCACCTTGATCAATAAAGCTTTCATCTTATATTCGCAATATCCAGATTGCAAATCTTAGTTTCTTGCTTGTTCTTCGTTTGCTTGCAGGAGATAGACCCTCGTGGTCAGGTTGATTGTGCTCCGGCGTGGTCAATAACCTCTCGGAGTTGGTTTAGCGATTGCTAAGGCGCGACGTCCTCGCACGTTCGTAGTCGGATCGTCAAAGTCTACTCCACCAAAAACGATAGCTATCATCTCATCGAAAGATCGGGACACCCTCGCCTCTATCAGAGAAGTCGTTCGAGACAAAGCTGGATAACAAGTTTAATGAATTGCTCACGCGTCTTCCCCAACCACCACCGGCTGCACCTGTCGCACCTCTGCAACGACAACAACAACGCCCCCTTCCAAATCAGTTCGGACGAGCGAAGCGTGTTCCTCTTGAGGATGGCCAAACTTCTGGTGCTGCTGTACCTACTGTTGATGCTTCTTTGGCTCCTGCTCCTGCTGCTGCTGGTGCCGAGGAGGAGGATGATTACGCGGGCGATTATGAGGATGAGGTTGATCAAAATCATAACTACGTGCAACCACCAGCACTAGGTCGTCCACATGCAAATAATCGCAATGGTAGGCCTGCACCACCACTTCAGGTACGAGATCATGACCATCTTCCTAAATTAAAATTGAATATTCCACCATTCGAGGGTAGATATGTTCCTGATATATATCTTACTTGGGAGTTAGAAACTGAACAACGTTTTACATGTTTACAATATCCCGAGGAACGACGTGTTGCTGCTGCTGTTTGTGCTTTCACTAGTTTTGCATGTGTATGGTGGTCTGAACATTGTAGATTATATCCTATTCCAGCTACGTGGGCTGCTTTGAAAACTGCTATGCGTACTCGTTGGGTTCCACCATATTATCAACGTGAATTACTTCAAAAATTGCAGCGCTTAAGACAAGGAAAAAATTCTGTAGAAGAATATTATCAGGAATTAAAAACTGGCATGATTAGATGTGGTATTGTTGAGGAGAATGAAGCTATGCTTGCACGTTTCATGGGTGGATTAAATAGAGAGATTCAGACCATTCTAGAGTATAAGGAGTATAATAATATCACTCGTTTATTCCATCTTGCTTGTAAAGCTGAACGTGAAGTGCAGGATCGACAGGCATTGGCGCGAACTAATTTTTCTGCAGGTCGATCTTCATCATGGACACCGCGTGCCTCCTCTACTCCCACACGTCCTACTGCGGCACCACTGACTTCAGCCGCCAATTCCAACCGAGATACAAGAAAACAGGCACCACCACCACCATCTGCCAAGAGTACACATTCTGGGCCTGCCCAGAGCTCTTCTTCATCTATGGCATCAACAGGGCACACACATGATATTATTTGTCGTCGTTGTAAGGGAAGAGGTCATTATGCGAGAGAATGCCAATCTCCGCGTGTTATGATTGCTACTGAGGATGGTGGGTATGAGTCCACTAGTGACTATGATGAGGAGACTTTGGCTCTTATTACAAGTGAAGAACACGGTGGAGATGATTCTGATCATGAGACGCAATACATGGCTCCTGAAGGCGCTGACAGGTATGAATGTTTAGTTGCTCAACGTGTTTTGAGTGTGCTGGTCACACAAGCTGAGCAAAATCAGAGGCATAATTTGTTCCATACAAAGGGAGTTGTGAAGGAACGTTCTGTTCGCGTCATCATAGATGGAGGGAGCTGCAACAACTTGGCTAGCATGGAGATGGTGGAGAAGCTATCTCTCACCACAAGACCACATCCACATCCTTACTATATCCAATGGTTCAACAACAGCGGCAAGGTTAAGGTAACACGTACTGTTCGTGTGCATTTTAGTATCTCTACATATGCTGATTATGTTGATTGTGATGTGGTACCCATGCAAGCATGTTCATATAACTTGGTAGACCATGGCAATTTGATAAAAATTCTGTACACCATGGTAGAAACAATCAGTATACTCTTGTTCATAAGGATAAACATATTACTTTGCTTCCTATGACTCCTGATTCTATTTTGAAAGATGATATTAATAGAGCTAGTAAAGCAAAACAGGAGAAAAATAAGAGTGAAAATCAGATTGTGGCAAAAGAATTTGAGCAACAAATGAAGCCTAATAATAAACCATCTAGTGTTGCTTCTGAAATTAAATTGAAAAGTGCATGCTTACTTGCCACCAAATCTGATATTGATGATCTAGATTTCAGCAATTCTGTTTGCTATGCTTTTGTGTGCAAAGAGGCGTTATTTTCATTCGAGGACGTGCCTTCCTCTTTGCCTCCTGCGGTCACTAACATTTTGCAGGAGTTCGCTGACGTCTTTCCACAAGACGTGCCACCGGGATTACCACCTATTCGCGGGATTGAGCATCAGATTGACTTAATTCCCGGTGCTTCGTTGCCAAACCGTGCGCCATACCGTACCAATCCAGAGGAGACGAAGGAGATTATGCGTCAAGTACAGGAGCTGCTCGACAAAGGTTATATACGCGAATCTCTTAGTCCTTGTGCTGTTCCTATTATACTAGTGCCAAAAAAGGATGGTACGTCGCGTATGTGTGTTGATTGTAGAGGCATTAATAATATTACTATTCGTTATCGTCATCTTATTCCTAGGCTAGATGATATGCTTGATGAATTGAGTGGCTCTACAATATTCTCCAAAGTTGATTTGCGTAGTGGATACCATCAAATTCGTATGAAATTGGGAGATGAATGGAAAACAGCATTTAAAACTAAGTTCGGTTTATATGAGTGGTTAGTCATGCCTTTTGGGTTAACTAATGCACCTAGTACTTTCATGAGATTAATGAACGAAGTTTTACGTGCTTTCATTGGACGATTTGTGGTAGTTTACTTTGATGATATATTGATTTATAGCAGATCTTTGGAGGAACATTTGGAACATTTACGTGTTGTTTTTATTGCTCTACGTGATGCACGTTTGTTTGGTAACCTTGGGAAGTGCACCTTTTGCACCGACCGAGTATCTTTTCTTGGCTATGTTGTTACTCCACAGGGAATTGAAGTTGATAAAGCCAAGATTGAAGCTATTAAGAATTGGCCGCAGCCCAAAACGGTCACACAAGTGAGGAGTTTCCTTGGCCTCGCTGGTTTCTATAGGCGTTTTGTGAGAGATTTCAGTACCATTGCTGCACCTCTCAACGAGCTTACAAAGAAGGATGTGCCTTTTGTTTTGGGTACCGCACAGGAAGAAGCCTTCACGGTGTTGAAAGATAAGTTAACACATGCTCCTTTACTCCAACTTCCTGATTTTAATAAGACTTTTGAGCTTGAATGTGATGCTAGTGGAATTGGATTAGGAGGTGTGTTATTACAAGATGGCAAACCTGTTGCATACTTTTCTGAAAAATTGAGTGGGCCTAGTCTGAATTACTCTACTTATGATAAGGAATTATATGCTCTTGTTCGGACTTTGGAAACATGGCAACATTATTTATGGCCCAAAGAATTTGTTATTCATTCTGATCATGAATCTTTGAAACATATTAAAAGTCAAGCCAAACTGAACCGTAGACATGCTAAATGGGTTGAATTCATTGAGACTTTCCCTTATGTCATTAAACACAAGAAGGGTAAAGAAAATGTTATTGCTGATGCATTGTCTCGTCGTTATACTATGCTTTCACAACTTGACTTTAAAATATTTGGTTTGGAGACCATCAAAGATCAATATGTGCATGATGCTGAATTTAAAGATGTATTGCAGAATTGTAAAGAAGGGACAACATGGAACAAGTTCGTCGTTAACGATGGATTTGTGTTTCGTGCTAACAAGCTATGCATCCAGCTAGCTCCGTTCGTCTTTTGTTGTTGCAGGAGGCGCATGGAGGAGGATTAATGGGACACTTTGGCGTAAAGAAGACGGAGGATGTACTTGCTACACATTTCTTTTGGCCAAAGATGAGACGGGATGATAGAGGCGGGGGTGTCCCGATCTTTCGATGAGATGATAGCTATCGATTTGGTGGAGTCGACTTTGACGATCCGACTACAAACGTGCACGACGTTGCGCCTTAGCAATCGCTAAACCAATCTCCCGAGGTTACTGACGATACTGAAAGCACGATCAGCCTGACCACGAAGGTCTATTCCTGCACGCAATCGAAGAACAAGCAAGAATATGATAATGCAATCTGAATATTGCGAATATAGATGAAGTATTGATAGAGGTGGGGATCCGAAAGCGGTCTTGGTCTGGTCGTTGGACACAAACGAAGTACACGAAGTTGCAATGGCTAACTTTTAACTAAACAAATCCCAAGCAAAAAGCTACTAGATGGATCTACTTATATAGGAGCAAGGGGTGGCGGCCAAGGAGGTGGGAGGACGTCCCAAGGCAGCCTAAAACTAACCCTAGGTCGTACAAGGCTCATGGGCCCAAGTGGAGGTGATGCAACACCTTTGGACTTATAGTTTGACTCGGATTCTGCTGCAGCGTCAGATTGTTTCATTGATAACTCAACGCTCCGGACGAATTTTAAGGTGAATCCAATTGGGTTGGAAAGATCACGAAATCTACTTTCCAACAAAAAAAGAATCACCCAATTCGGAGTCCGTATGAAAAAGTTCTTGGCATTTTGAGTCAGGTATGTCTGTGCAGTCCGAATCTGAATCCAGAACGTGAGAGACTTGGACTCTATCTTCTCTTGGCCCAAAAGTGACGTGAGAGGACTTTTTGAACAGCAACTAAACTTCTCTTTTTCCCTTATCTTCATATGTGAATTGTACAAATGTCCCATACACCTGCAATTAGACATGGCACAAAAGTTTGTGAAGTATTTTTGTCGTGGATGACACAAATAAATTATTGCATAGTTTGCATTAGAAATCACCTCACAAATATACATGTATGCAATATTTTTGGTCGTATCCAAGGTAGTCATGTCCTCATCACCAAGGAACACTAGGTACAGGCAAAGGCATATATAAACCATGAGGATTGAGTCGTGACTTAGCTTTTTGACATGTAGTGCAGCGAGCAACAAAACGCTCAACATCCCGTCTCATCTTTGGCCAAAAGAAATGTGTAGCAAGTATATCCTCCGTCTTCTTCACGCCAAAGTGTCCCATTAATCCTCCTCCATGCGCCTCCTGCAACAACAAAAGACGAACGGAGCTAGCTGGAATGCATAGCTTGTTAGCACGAAACACAAATCCATCGTTAACGACGAACTTGTTCCATGTTCTCCCTTCCTTACAATTCTGCAATACATCTTTAAATTCAGCATCATGCACATATTGATCTTTGATGGTCTCCAAACCAAATATTTTAAAGTCAAGTTGTGAAAGCATAGTATAACGACGAGACAATGCATCAGCAATAACATTTTCTTTACCCTTCATGTGTTTAATGACATAAGGGAAAGTCTCAATGAATTCAACCCATTTAGCATGTCTACGGTTCAGTTTGGCTTGACTTTTAATATGTTTCAAAGATTCATGATCAGAATGAATAACAAATTCTTTGGGCCATAAATAATGTTGCCATGTTTCCAAAGTCCGAACAAGAGCATATAATTCCTTATCATAAGTAGAGTAATTCAGACTAGGCCCACTCAATTTTTCAGAAAAGTATGCAACAGGTTTGCCATCTTGTAATAACACACCTCCTAATCCAATTCCACTAGCATCACATTCAAGCTCAAAAGTCTTATTAAAATCAGGAAGTTGGAGTAAAGGAGCATGTGTTAACTTATCTTTCAACACCGTGAAGGCTTCTTCCTGTGTGGTACCCCAAACAAAAGGCACATCCTTCTTTGTAAGCTCGTTGAGAGGTGCAGCAATGGTACTGAAATCTCTCACAAAACGCCTATAGAAACCAGCGAGGCCAAGGAAACTCCTCACTTGTGTGACCGTTTTGGGCTGCGGCCAACTCTCAATAGCTTCAATCTTGGCTTTATCAACTTCAATTCCCGGTGGAGTAACAACATAGCCAAGAAAAGATACTCGGTCGGTGCAAAAGGTGCACTTCCCAAGGTTACCAAACAAACGTGCATCACGTAGAGCAATAAAAACAACACGTAAATGTTCCAAATGTTCCTCCAAAGATCTGCTATAAATCAATATATCATCAAAGTAAACTACCACAAATCGTCCAATGAAAGCACGTAAAACTTCGTTCATTAATCTCATGAAAGTACTAGGTGCATTAGTTAACCCAAAAGGCATGACTAACCACTCATATAAACCGAACTTAGTTTTAAATGCTGTTTTCCATTCATCTCCCAATTTCATACGAATTTGATGGTATCCACTACGCAAATCAACTTTGGAGAATATTGTAGAGCCACTCAATTCATCAAGCATATCATCTAGCCTAGGAATAGGATGACGATAACGAATAGTAATATTATTAATGCCTCTACAATCAACACACATACGCGACGTACCATCCTTTTTTGGCACTAGTATAATAGGAACAGCACAAGGTGATGAGGACATCAATACCATTGTTACACCCACAGCCCCTGCTGCTATACATACTGGACCAATTACTAGAGCTCGCGCACGCCAATTAAATTATCAGGTACTTTCGTTTCTTGGTAATGATTTTAATGTTCATGAGAATATGATGCTGCCTAAATTGGATACATTTGTTTTGCTTACAAATGAAGGGCCTAGCTTGGACAAGAAAGAGGAACCTTGGAGCAAGTTCAAGCATGGAGATGATGGCATGCGCAAGGGGAACAAGAACGGAGTTACAAGTGATGATTTCAGGACTTTGAAGCCACCATAAGGAGTGCAGGAAGCCTTGGACGAAATATACAAGATGCCACTTCATAAATTTCGTCCAGAGGCTATTATAGGTGCTGCGTCACCTTATTATTGGGCCAGGCCCATGTAATTTCGAAATACTTGAGTATAGGCTATTTTTAGAGTCCGTATGTGTGGGGAAACAAGAGATAGGGTTGGTTTCGGACCCCTCCTTCAAGGGCCACGAAATCCCCCCCCTCTTCCTCCATATATACAGCCCTTAGGGCACCGTTTAGACTTTGGGTTTTGTTTAGATTAAAAGTTCGCCATAGCTGCAACTTCGCGTACTTCGTTTGTGTTCAACGACCAGACCAAGACGTCACAGAACCCCACCTCGGTCAATAAAGATTTCATCTTATATTCGCAATATCCAGATTGCAAATCTTAGTTTCTTGCTTGTTCTTCGTTTGCTTGCAGGAGATAGACCCTCGGGGTCAGGTTGATTGTGCTCCGGCGTGGTCAATAACCTCTCGGAGTTGGTTTAGCGATTGCTAAGGCGCGACGTCCTCGCACGTTCGTAGTCGGATCGTCAAAGTCTACTCCACCAAAAACGATAGATATCATCTCATCGAAAGATCGGGACACCCTTGCCTCTATCAAGTGGTATCAGATTCCCAGGTTGCTCGGTGAGATTTACAGTTTTTCGTAGTTTAGATCGAGTCTGTTCTTCATACCTACAGTCCAGGAAAAAGCCAAAAAAAAAATTTAGGGTTAGTTCATCATATCCGAACCAATCTGAGCCTTTGCATAATCTTTTTAGGGTTTTTGCTTTGTTGAATTTGCGGTTGCATCGTCGTGTCAAGTTGCTGGTCTTAGCGTCTAGTTCTTTAGAGTTTCGAGTTCTGTTCACGAGTTGTCACGCCGCCGCCGCACCATCATCATCGCCCCTACCATATACCACCACAGCTTATCTGCTATTTCTCTGAGTCCATATACCACCACCGATCCGAGTCCATATACCACCACCGATCCGAGTCCATATACCACCACCAATCCGAGCCCACATATACTACCGTCATATACCATCACCAGTCCGAGTTCCACCAGATTCATCTCTGCCACCAGTCCTAGTCCGAGTCCAGTATTTATTCCTTTATTTTAGAGTTCCAGATCACGCGATACTACGAGTCGTGAACAAGTCGCATTCGCCAATTTTCGTGCTACCCGCAGAAGAAAAATAGTTCCAGTTTCAAAAAAATTCAGAGTGTGCTCCTCCCTTGTTTACGTGCAGCGCCGTGATTTTTGTTAGTGTTCTAGGCTCGCGTCTCTAGCACGGTCTAGCCTAGGACCAGCACAGTACCGTCGTTGAGAGTTTATTCAACATTGCATCTCTGAATTGATTATTGCTGACCCTTTTTGCTACCATATCATAAGCCTTCCCAGCTCCACATACATCTACATCGTGCGTTTGACACCACCTGGCAATCGCTCTGTCCAAGCTCTGAGAGTTTTGACTACAAAGCTTGCCGATCACCACCTGCTGCTGGGTAAGAACTGGTAAGAATTTGAGATTTGCTTGACGGATTTGTGACACCACACCACACCACCACGTTCTA
The DNA here is from genome assembly GCA_011799875.1 of Thinopyrum elongatum. Classification (NCBI taxonomy): domain Eukaryota; kingdom Viridiplantae; phylum Streptophyta; class Magnoliopsida; order Poales; family Poaceae; genus Thinopyrum; species Thinopyrum elongatum. Next base: position 84,901 of record JAAAXO010000102.1, on the reverse strand, counting down.
GTAGTCTGTAGGATCATATTCTTGTGTGTTTCTATTGCTGCTAACCATGGTAGGATCACAAGCCGACGAGATTGACTGGGAGAACATGACGAACAAGGAGTTGCATGATAAATTTCAGCAAATGATGAGTGGCCAGGTGGGAGATGTGCTAAACAGATTTGAAGAGGCCATGGAGAAGATAGATGGCATGGAGAAGTCGTTCGAGACAAAGCTGGATAACAAGTTTAATGAATTGCTCACGCGTCTTCCCCAACCACCACCGGCTGCACCTGTCGCACCTCTGCAACGACAACAACAACGCCCCCTTCCAAATCAGTTCGGACGAGCGAAGCGTGTTCCTCTTGAGGATGGCCAAACTTCTGGTGCTGCTGTACCTACTGTTGATGCTTCTTTGGCTCCTGCTCCTGCTGCTGCTGGTGCCGAGGGGGAGGATGATTACGCGGGCGATTATGCGGATGAGGTTGATCAAAATCATAACTACGTGCAACCACCAGCACCAGGTCGTCCACATGCAAATAATCGCAATGGTAGGTCTGCACCACCACTTCAGGTACGAGATCATGACCATCTTCCTAAATTAAAATTGAATATTCCACCATTCGAGGGTAGATATGTTCCTGATATATATCTTACTTGGGAGTTAGAAACTGAACAACGTTTTACATGTTTACAATATCCCGAGGAACGACGTGTTGCTGCTGCTGTTTGTGCTTTCACTAGTTTTGCATGTGGATGGTGGTCTGAACATTGTAGATTATATCCTATTCCAGCTACGTGGGCTGCTTTGAAAACTGCTATGCGTACTCGTTGGGTTCCACCATATTATCAACGTGAATTACTTCAAAAATTGCAGCGCTTAAGACAAGGAAAAAATTCTGTAGAAGAATATTATCAGGAATTACAAACTGGCATGATTAGATGTGGTATTGTTGAGGAGAATGAAGCTATGCTTGCACGTTTCATGGGTGGATTAAATAGAGAGATTCAGACCATTCTAGAGTATAAGGAGTATTGATGAGGACATCAATACCATTGTTACACCCACAACCCCTGCTTCTATACATACTGGACCAATTACTAGAGCTCGCGCACGCCAATTAAAATATCAGGTACTTTCGTTTCTTGGTAATGATTCTAAAGTTCATGAGAATATGATGCTGCCTAAATTGGATACATTTGTTTTGCTTACAAATGAAGGGCCTAGCTTGGACAAGAAAGAGGAACCTTGGAGCAAGTTCAAGCATGGAGATGATGGCATGCACAAGGGGAACAAGAACGGAGTTACAAGTGATGATTTCAGGACTTTGAAGCCACCATAATGAGTGCAGGAAGCCTTGGACGAAATATACAAGATGTCACTTCATAAATTTCGTCCAGAGGCTATTATAGGTGCTGCGTCACCTTATTATTGGGCCAGGCCCATGTAATTTCGAAATAATTGAGTATAGGCTATTTTTAGAGTCCGTATGTGTGGGGAAACAAGAGATAGGGTTGGTTTCGGACCCCTCCTTCAAGGGCCACGAAATCCCCCCCCTCTTCCTCCATATATACAGCCCTTAGGGCACCGTTTAGACTTTGGGTTTTGTTTAGATTAAAAGTTCGCCATAGCTGCAACTTCGCGTACTTCGTTTGTGTTCAACGACCAGACCAAGACGTCACAGAACCCCACCTTGATCAATAAAGCTTTCATCTTATATTCGCAATATCCAGATTGCAAATCTTAGTTTCTTGCTTGTTCTTCGTTTGCTTGCAGGAGATAGACCCTCGTGGTCAGGTTGATTGTGCTCCGGCGTGGTCAATAACCTCTCGGAGTTGGTTTAGCGATTGCTAAGGCGCGACGTCCTCGCACGTTCGTAGTCGGATCGTCAAAGTCTACTCCACCAAAAACGATAGCTATCATCTCATCGAAAGATCGGGACACCCTCGCCTCTATCATTGTAGAAGAGGTTCGCGCTCGTCGCCGTGGTCGAAGGGGATGGCCCTTGCTCGACCTGCTTGTCACTGTCTTGTTGTAGGAGGCCCAAATGATGTGGCACCTCGTAGCTCGTCTCCATGACCGAAGGGAATTTCCCATGCTCGGCCATCTTTCTTGAGGGGCTTCCGAAGATGGAAGTGTCGCCCTCGCTCGTAGTTGGTCGCCGTGTTGAAGATGTCGATGTTGGCGAACTCACGGGAAGTAGTCGAAGATGCCATACGTCCAAAGGCGAAGATGCCTTGATAACACTTGGCGAAGATGCCGAAGTGGTGGTGGTAGCCATAGCTCCGTCTTGGTGGTGCTCGTCTCGCGGTCTTCTCTTTTGCTCATGAAGCTTGGCCTTGGCGTGAAGTAGGGCTTGTTGGGACTTGTGCATTTGTGCTTGGCGAGCATCTTCATGATGATGGTGTCGTTGTCGTGCTTGAGCTCGATGGGATTCGTCGTCGTCGTGCACATGATGCTTGGAGGTGACTTGCCCTTCATGATGATGTGGATCATGAATGTGATGATGATCGCCATGTAGATGTGGATGTGGACGACTTGCGCGTGCATCGCTTGGGCGGTCCGAAGATGATCGACTTGCTCGTCGTCGCCTTGAGGATGATGAAGGGGAAGTAGACTTGACCAAGGCCCGAATCTCCTCCATCCTTGCATCTTCCTCCTCCTTTTGTGCGGAAAGCTTGTTGTCGAGGTAGTCTCTTATGCGCCGCTCGGAGTGTCGTATGTCGATGGCGAGGTTGTCGATGCGCTCTCGCAAGCTTGATTGTGCGCCTTGCATTTGTCGTTGTAGATCGAAGATAGACGCTTTGGTGATGTAGTTGTTCGCGCCGTCGTTGTCGTGGAAGACCGGAGATGAAATGCCTTGCCTATCCATCACAAGACGCGAGCAAATATGAGTGGGAGAAAGAAGAGAACTATACCAAATGTACCTTGACCGATGTTGAAGATGGATCAATGACCACTGATAGAGGCGAGGGTGTCCCGATCTTTCGATGAGATGATAGCTATCATTTTTGGTGGAGTAGACTTTGACGATCCGACTACGAACGTGCGAGGACGTCGCGCCTTAGCAATCGCTAAACCAACTCCGAGAGGTTATTGACCACGCCGGAGCACAACCAACCTGACCACGAGGGTCTATCTCCTGCAAGCAAACGAAGAACAAGCAAGAAACTAAGATTTGCAATCTGGATATTGCGAATATAAGATGAAAGCTTTATTGATCAAGGTGGGGTTCTGTGACGTCTTGGTCTGGTCGTTGAACACAAACGAAGTACGCGAAGTTGCAGCAATGGCGAACTTTTAATCTAAACAAAACCCAAAGTCTAAACGGTGCCCTAAGGGCTGTATATATGGAGGAAGAGGAGGGAATTTCGTGGCCCTTGAAGGAGGGGTCCGAAACCAACCCTATCTCTTGTTTCCCCACACATACGGACTCTAAAAACAGCCTATACTCAAGTATTTCGAAATTACATGGGCCTGGCCCAATAATATGGTGACGCAGCACCTATAATAGCCTCTGGACGAAATTTATGAAGTGACATCTTGTATATTTCGTCCAAGGCTTCCTGCACTCATTATGGTGGCTTCAAAGTCCTGAAATCATCACTTGTAACTCCGTTCTTGTTCCCCTTGTGCATGCCATCATCTCAATGCTTGAACTTGCTCCAAGGTTCCTCTTTCTTGTCCAAGCTAGGCCCTTCATTTGTAAGCAAAACAAATGTATCCAATTTAGACAGCATCATATTCTCATGAACTTTAGAATCATTACCAAGAAACGAAAGTACCTGATATTTTAATTGGCGTGCGCGAGCTCTAGTAATTGGTCCAGTATGTATAGAAGCAGGGGCTGTGGGTGTAACAATGGTATTGATGTCCTCATCATCCTCCCCTTCTTGAAATGAAGTCGTCCTCGACGGAAGCTCATCTTCCTCACCCAAATAAGGCTTCAGATCTGCAATGTTAAAAGTGGGACTAACCCCAAAATCTGCAGGCAGCTCAAGTTTATATGCATTATCATTTATTTTCTCTAACACCTTAAAAGGACCATCAGCACGTGGCATTAGCTTTGATTTGCGCAAATCAGGAAATCTATCCTTACGCAAATGTAACCAAACAAGATCTCCAGGTGCAAACACAACATGTTTTCTACCCTTATCTCCAGCAAGTTTATATTTAGCATTCATACGCTCAATGTTCTCCTTAGTTAACTCATGCATTTTTAAGATCAATTCAGCACGTTGTTTAGCATTAAAATTAACCTTCTCCGAAGATGGAAGAGGCAACAAATCAATTGGTGCACGAGGAAGGAAACCATACACAATTTCAAAAGGACACATCTTAGTAGTAGAATGCAATGAATGATTATAAGCAAATTCAATATGAGGCAAGCATTCTTCCCACATTTTCTTGTTATTCTTCAAAACAGCCCTAAGCATAGTAGACAATGTTCTATTGACTACTTCAGTTTGTCCATCAGTTTGGGGGTGACATGTAGTACTAAAAAGCAGTTTAGTCCCCATCTTAGCCCATAAACATCTCCAAAAGTGGCTAAGAAATTTAGTATCACGATCTGAAACAATAGTATTTGGCACACCATGCAAGCGTATAATTTCACGAAAGAACAAATCAGCAACATTAACAGCATCATCGCTTTTATGACATGGTATAAAGTGTGCCATTTTCGAGAACCTATCCACGACAACAAATATGCTATCCCTCCCCTTCTTTGTTCGAGGTAAACCTAAAACAAAGTCCTCGAATGAAAATAACGCCTCTTTGCACACATAAGCATAGCAAACAGAATTGCTGAAATCTAGATCATCAATATCAGATTTGGTGGCAAGTAAGCATGCACTTTTCAATTTAATTTCAGAAGCAACACTAGATGGTTTATTATTAGGCTTCATTTGTTGCTCAAATTCTTTTGCCACAATCTGATTTTCACTCTTATTTTTCTCCTGTTTTGCTTTACTAGCTCTATTAATATCATCTTTCAAAATAGAATCAGGAGTCATAGGAAGCAAAGTAATATGTTTATCCTTATGAACAAGAGTATACTGATTGTTTCTACCATGGTGTACAGAATTTTTATCAAATTGCCATGGTCTACCAAGTAATAATGAACATGCTTGCATGGGTACCACATCACAATCAACATAATCAGCATATGTAGAGATACTAAAATGCACACGAACAGTACGTGTTACCTTAACCTTGCCGCTGTTGTTGAACCATTGGATATAGTAAGGATGTGGATGTGGTATTGTGGTGAGAGATAGCTTCTCCACCATCTCCATGCTAGCCAAGTTGTTGCAGCTCCCTCCATCTATGATGACGCGAACAGAACGTTCCTTCACAACTCCCTTTGTATGGAACAAATTATGCCTCTGATTTTGCTCAGCTTGTGTGAACTGCACCCTCAAAACACGTTGAGCAACTAAACATTCATACCTGTCAGCGTCTTCAGGAGCCATGTATTGCGTCTCATGATCAGAATCATCTCCACCGTGTTCTTCACTTGTAATAAGAGCCAAAGTCTCCTCATCATAATCACTAGCGGACTCATACCCATCATCCTCAGTAGCAATCATAACACGCGGAGATTGGCATTCTCTCGCATAATGACCTCTTCCCTTACAACGACGACAAATAATATCATGTGTGTGCCCTGTTGATGCCATAGATGAAGAAGAGCTCTGGGCAGGCCCAGAAGGTGTACTCTTGGCAGATGGTGGTGGTGGTGCCTGTTTTCTTGTATCTCGATTGGAATTGGCGGCTGAAGTCAGTGGTGCCGCAGTAGGACGTGTGGGAGTAGAGGAGGCACGCGGTGTCCATGATGAAGATCGACCTGCAGAAAAATTAGTTCGCGCCAATGCCTGTCGATCCTGCACTTCACGTTCAGCTTTACAAGCAAGATGAAATAAACGAGTGATATTATTATACTCCTTATACTCTAGAATGGTCTGAATCTCTCTATTTAATCCACCCATGAAACGTGCAAGCATAGCTTCATTCTCCTCAACAATACCACATCTAATCATGCCAGTTTGTAATTCCTGATAATATTCTTCTACAGAATTTTTTCCTTGTCTTAAGCGCTGCAATTTTTGAAGTAATTCACGTTGATAATATGGTGGAACCCAACGAGTACGCATAGCAGTTTTCAAAGCAGCCCACGTAGCTGGAATAGGATATAATCTACAATGTTCAGACCACCATACACATGCAAAACTAGTGAAAGCACAAACAGCAGCAGCAACACGTCGTTCCTCGGGATATTGTAAACATGTAAAACGTTGTTCAGTCTCTAACTCCCAAGTAAGATATATATCAGGAACATATCTACCCTCGAATGGTGGAATATTCAATTTTAATTTAGGAAGATGGTCATGATCTCGTACCTGAAGTGGTGGTGCAGGCCTACCATTGCGATTATTTGCATGTGGACGACCTGGTGCTGGTGGTTGCACGTAGTTATGATTTTGATCAACCTCATCCTCATAATCGCCCGCGTAATCATCCTCCTCCTCGGCACCAGCAGCAGCAGGAGCAGGAGCCAAAGAAGCATCAACAGTAGGTACAGCAGCACCAGAAGTTTGGCCATCCTCAAGAGGAACACGCTTCGCTCGTCCGAACTGATTTGGAAGGGGGCGTTGTTGTTGTCGTTGCAGAGGTGCGACAGGTGCAGCCTGTGGTGGTTGGGGAAGACGCGTGAGCAATTCATTAAACTTGTTATCCAGCTTTGTCTCGAACGACTTCTCCATGCCATCTATCTTCTCCATGGCCTCTTCAAATCTGTTTAGCACATCTCCCACCTGGCCACTCATCATTTGCTGAAATTTATCATGCAACTCCTTGTTCGTCATGTTCTCCCAGTCAATCTCGTCGGCTTGTGATCCTGCCATGGTTTGCAGCAATAGAAACACACAAGAATATGATCCTACAGACTACTAGAAAGTGGTGGTGGTGTGGTGTGGTGTCACAAATCCGTGAAGCAAATCTCAAATTCTTACCAGTTCTTACCCAGCAGCAGGTGGTGATCGGCAACCTTTGTAGTCAAAACTCTCAGAGCTTGGACAGAGCGATTGCCAGGTGGTGTCAAACGCACGATGTAGATGTATGTGGAGCTGGGAAGGCTTATGATATGGTAGCAAAAAGAGTCAGCAATAATCAATTCAGAGATGCAATGTTGAATAAACTCTCAACGACGGTACTGTGCTAGTCCTAGGCTAGACCGTGCTAGAGACGCGAGCCTAGAACACTATTTTTTTTTTTTGAAACTGGAACTATTTTTCTTCTGCGGGTAGCACGAAAATTGGGGAATCCGACTTGTTCACGACTCGTAGTATCGCGTGATCTGGAACTCTAAAATAAAGGAATAAATACTGGACTCGGACTAGGACTGGTGGCAGAGATGAATATGGTGGAACTCGGACTGGTGATGGTATATGACGGTAGTATATGTGGGCTCGGATTGGTGGTGGTATATGGACTCGGATCGGTGGTGGTATATGGACTCGGATCGGTGGTGGTATATGGACTCAGAGAAATAGCAGATAAGCTGTGGTGGTATATGGTAGGGGCGATGATGATGGTGCGGCGACGGCGTGACAACTTGTGAACAGAACTCGAAACTCTAAAGAACTAGACGCTAAGACCAGCAACTTGACACGACGATGCAACCGCAAATTCAACAAAGCAAAAACCCTAAAAAGATTATGCAAAGGCTCAGATTGGTTCGGATATGATGAACTAACCCTAAATTTTTTTTTTGGCTTTTTCCTGGACTGTAGGTATGAAGAACAGACTCGATCTAAACTACGAAAAACTGTAAATCTCACCGAGCAACCTGGGAATCTGATACCACTTGATAGAGGCGAGGGTGTCCCGATCTTTCGATGAGATGATAGCTATCGTTTTTGGTGGAGTAGACTTTGACGATCCGACTACGAACGTGCGAGGACGTCGCGCCTTAGCAATCGCTAAACCAACTCCTAGAGGTTATTGACCACGCCGGAGCACAATCAACCTGACCACGAGGGTCTATCCCCTGCAAGCAAACGAAGAACAAGCAAGAAACTAAGATTTGCAATCTGGATATTGCGAATATAAGATGAAAGCTTTATTGATCGAGGTGGGGTTCTGTGACGTCTTGGTCTGGTTGTTGAACACAAACGAAGTACGCGAAGTTGCAGCTATGGCGAACTTTTAATCTAAACAAAACCCAAAGTCTAAACGGTGCCCTAAGGGCTGTATATATGGAGGAAGAGGGGGGGATTTCGTGGCCCTTGAAGGAGGGGTCCGAAACCAACCCTATCTCTTGTTTCCCCACACATACGGACTCTAAAAATAGCCTATACTCAAGTATTTCGAAATTACATGGGCCTGGCCCAATAATAAGGTGACGCAGCACCTATAATAGCCTCTGGACGAAATTTATGAAGTGGCATCTTGTATATTTCGTCCAAGGCTTCCTGCACTCCTTATGGTGGCTTCAAAGTCTTGAAATCATCACTTGTAACTCTGTTCTTGTTCCCCTTGCGCATGCCATCATCTCCATGCTTGAACTTGCTCCAAGGTTCCTCTTTCTTGTCCAAGCTAGGCCCTTCATTTGTAAGCAAAACAAATGTATCCAATTTAGGCAGCATCATATTCTCATGAACATTAGAATCATTACCAAGAAACGAAAGTACCTGATAATTTAATTGGCGTGCGCGAGCTCTAGTAATTGGTCCAGTATGTATAGCAGCAGGGGCTGTGGGTGTAACAATGGTATTGATGTCCTCATCATCTTGGCAGATGGTGGTGGTGGTGCCTGTTTTCTTGTATCTCGGTTGGAATTGGCGGCTGAAGTCAGTGGTGCCGCAGTAGGACGTGTGGGAGTAGAGGAGGCACGCGGTGTCCATGATGAAGATCGACCTGCAGAAAAATTAGTTCGCGCCAATGCCTGTCGATCCTGCACTTCACGTTCAGCTTTACAAGCAAGATGGAATAAACGAGTGATATTATTATACTCCTTATACTCTAGAATGGTCTGAATCTCTCTATTTAATCCACCCATGAAACGTGCAAGCATAGCTTCATTCTCCTCAACAATACCACATCTAATCATGCCAGTTTGTAATTCCTGATAATATTCTTCTACAGAATTTTTTCCTTGTCTTAAGCGCTGCAATTTTTGAAGTAATTCACGTTGATAATATGGTGGAACCCAACGAGTACGCATAGCAGTTTTCAAAGCAGCCCACGTAGCTGGAATAGGATATAATCTACAATGTTCAGACCACCATACACATGCAAAACTAGTGAAAGCACAAACAGCAGCAGCAACACGTCGTTCCTCGGGATATTGTAAACATGTAAAACGTTGTTCAGTTTCTAACTCCCAAGTAAGATATATATCAGGAACATATCTACCCTCGAATGGTGGAATATTCAATTTTAATTTAGAAAGATGGTCATGATCTCGTACCTGAAGTGGTGGTGCAGACCTACCATTGCGATTATTTGCATGTGGACGACCTGGTGCTGGTCGTTGCACGTAGTTATGATTTTGATCAACCTCATCCTCATAATCGCCCGCGTAATCATCCTCCTCCTCGGCACCAGCAGCAGCAGGAGCAGAAGCCAAAGAAGCATCAACAGTAGGTACAGCAGCACCAGAAGTTTGGCCATCCTCAAGAGGAACACGCTTCGCTCGTCCGAACTGATTTGGAAGGGGGCGTTGTTGTTGTCGTTGCAGAGGTGCGACAGGTGCAGCCGGTGGTGGTTGGGGAAGACGCGTGAGCAATTCATTAAACTTGTTATCCAGCTTTGTCTCGAACGACTTCTCCATGCCATCTATCTTCTCCATGGCCTCTTCAAATCTGTTTAGCACATCTCCCACCTGGCCACTCATCATTTGCTGAAATTTATCATGCAACTCCTTGTTCGTCATGTTCTCCCAGTCAATCTCGTCGGCTTGTGATCCTGCCATGGTTAGCAGCAATAGAAACACACAAGAATATGATCCTACAGACTACTAGAAAGTGGTGGTGGTGTGGTGTGGTGTCACAAATCCGTCAAGCAAATCTCAAATTCTTACCAGTTCTTACCCAGCATGATAGAGGCGAGGGTGTCCCGATCTTTCGATGAGATGATAGCTATCGTTTTTGGTGGAGTAGACTTTGACGATCCGACTACGAACGTGCGAGGACGTCGCGCCTTAGCAATCGCTAAACCAACTCCGAGAGGTTATTGACCACGCCGGAGCACAATCAACCTGACCACGAGGGTCTATCTCCTGCAAGCAAACGAAGAACAAGCAAGAAACTAAGATTTGCAATCTGGATATTGCGAATATAAGATGAAAGCTTTATTGATCAAGGTGGGGTTCTGTGACGTCTTGGTCTGGTCGTTGAACACAAACGAAGTACGCGAAGTTGCAGCTATGGCGAACTTTTAATCTAAACAAAACCCAAAGTCTAAACGGTGCCCTAAGGGCTGTATATATGGAGGAAGAGGAGGGGATTTCGTGGCCCTTGAAGGAGGGGTCCGAAACCAACCCTATCTCTTGTTTCCCCACACATACGGACTCTAAAAACAGGCTATACTCAAGTATTTCGAAATTACATGGGCCTGGCCCAATAATAAGGTGACGCAGCACCTATAATAGCCTCTGGACGAAATTTATGAAGTGACATCTTGTATATTTCGTCCAAGGCTTCCTGCACTCATTATGGTGGCTTCAAAGTCCTGAAATCATCACTTGTAACTCCGTTCTTGTTCCCCTTGTGCATGCCATCATCTCCATGCTTGAACTTGCTCCAAGGTTCCTCTTTCTTGTCCAAGCTAGGCCCTTCATTTGTAAGCAAAACAAATGTATCCAATTTAGGCAGCATCATATTCTCATGAACTTTAGAATCATTACCAAGAAACGAAAGTACCTGATATTTTAATTGGCGTGCGCGAGCTCTAGTAATTGGTCCAGTATGTATAGAAGCAGGGGCTGTGGGTGTAACAATGGTATTGATGTCCTCATCAACCACTCAATGATGTAACAAGGAAATAGCACAATTGGTACCAATCGCGTCAATTTCTCACACCTACACAAATAAGGCTTATGGTGGAGCTCGGTGAGGATAGTGGCACAAAAATTTGATGCAAAATGTTAGCAAGAGTCAATAATGTTGAAAGAGATTCACAAATTTGCAAGTAAAACAAGTAGACCAATAGCAATATGGGTGGCACACGGAAACACACACACGGATAGATAAATATGGTTGTGCAACCAAGGATTGAGCGAAAAATGTGGAATCCACGGAAAATGCTCTTGTTGCACAACACTAGAGAGACGCTAGCCGATTGCTCAATAGGCGGATACGAACTTGTGCACTACCTATATGAGACAAAATATAGCGACTTCCTATCACAAGTATGCTATGTATGTATGGTTCGCGGTGTTTCTTTCAAGATGATCCAAGATGATCGGATATGACAATCTTATGCAATGTGGTATGATGCTATGGCTATTGCTTACAAGCTTCTTTGCTCTCTCTCTTTTTCTTAAAAGCTTATTCTTTTTTTTATATGGCCACTATGCGAAATGCACAAAACAAGGTAGCAATTGTGTATATGCGGGAACAAACTTGTGGCACACGAGATGATATGATGATACCAATATGATATGGTATGTATGCAATGGAAGGTGTAGATCAAAGATCACTAATGTGCACAAGTAACGTTGCCGGCAATAATCAAATGGCTAGTCTCGATAGGCAAGTAACGCAAAATGGGCTAGGGGTTATCAATGCAATTGCAAGGGGAATATACAATGGTGTCATCGAGGTTACCGTCCATTGTGATGATGAGTGGCGGTGTTCTTGATGTAGAACCGTTCCTAATTAGCCGAAACACCTTAGGAAACGGAAAAACCGCGAACTCAAAATCTCAAATGTCAAATGTCAAATGGTGGTAGCGGAATGCGGTGGTGGTTTTGCGGAAGCTCAATTGATAGAGGCGAGGGTGTCCCGATCTTTCGATGAGATGATATCTATCGTTTTTGGTGGAGTAGACTTTGACGATCCGACTACGAACGTGCGAGGACGTCGCGCATTAGCAATCGCTAAACCAACTCCGAGAGGTTATTGACCACGCCGGAGCACAATCAACCTGACCCCGAGGGTCTATCTCCTGCAAGCAAACGAAGAACAAGCAAGAAACTAAGATTTGCAATCTGGATATTGCGAATATAAGATGAAAGCTTTATTGATCGAGATGGGGTTCTGTGACGTCTTGGTCTGGTCGTTGAACACAAACGAAGTACGCGAAGTTGCAGCTATGGCGAACTTTTAATCTAAACAAAACCCAAAGTCTAAACAGTGCCCTAAGGGCTGTATATATGGAGGAAGAGGGGGGGGGGGGGATTTCGTGGCCCTAAGAGATGCAATGTTGAATAAACTCTCAACGACGAAACTGGAACTATTTTTCTTCTGCGGGTAGCACGAAAATTGGGGAATCCGACTTGTTCACGACTCGTACTATCGCGTGATCTGGAACTCTAAAATAAAGGAATAAATACTGGACTCGGACTAGGACTGGTGGCAGAGATGAATCTGGTGGAACTCGGATTGGTGATGGTATATGACGGTAGTATATGTGGGCTCGGATTGGTGGTGGTATATGGACTCGGATCGGTGGTATTATATAGACTCGGATCGGTGGTGGTATATGGACTCAGAGAAATAGCAGATAAGCTGTGGTGGTATATGGTAGGGGCGATGATGATGGTGCGGCGGCGGCGTGACAACTTGTGAACAGAACTCGAAACTCTAAAGAACTAGACGCTAAGACCAGCAACTTGACACGACGATGCAACCGCAAATTCAACAAAGCAAAAACCCTAAAAAGATTATGCAAAGGCTCAGATTGGTTCGGATATGATGAACTAACCCTAAATTTTTTTTTTGGCTTTTTCCTGGACTGTAGGTATGAAGAACAGACTCGATCTAAACTACGAAAAACTGTAAATCTCACCGAGCAACCTGGGAATCTGATACCACTTGATAGAGGCGAGGGTGTCCCGATCTTTCGATGAGATGATATCTATCGTTTTTGGTGGAGTAGACTTTGACGATCCGACTATGAACGTGCGAGGACGTCGCGCCTTAGCAATCGCTAAACCAACTCCGAGAGGTTATTGACCACGCCGGAGCACAATCAACCTGACCACGAGGGTCTATCTCCTGCAAACAAACGAAGAACAAGCAAGAAACTAAGATTTGCAATCTGGATATTGCGAATATAAGATGAAAGCTTTATTGATCAAGGTGGGGTTCTGTGACGTCTTGGTTTGGTCGTTGAACACAAACGAAGTACGCGAAGTTGCAGCTATGGCGAACTTTTAATCTAAACAAAACCCAAAGTCTAAACGGTGCCCTAAGGGCTGTATATATGGAGGAAGAGGGGGGGATTTCGTGGCCCTTGAAGGAGGGGTCCGAAACCAACCCTATCTCTTGTTTCCCCACACATACGGACTCTAAAAATAGCCTATACTCAAGTATTTCGAAATTACATGGGCCTGGCCCAATAATAAGGTGACGCAGCACCTATAATAGCCTCTGGACGAAATTTATGAAGTGGCATCTTGTATATTTCGTCCAAGGCTTCCTGCACTCCTTATGGTGGCTTCAAAGTCCTGAAATCATCACTTGTAACTCCGTTCTTGTTCCCCTTGCGCATGCCATCATCTCCATGCTTGAACTTGCTCCAAGGTTCCTCTTTCTTGTCCAAGCTAGGCCCTTCATTTGTAAGCAAAACAAATGTATCCAATTTAGGCAGCATCATATTCTCATGAACATTAGAATCATTACCAAGAAACGAAAGTACCTGATAATTTAATTGGCGTGCGCGAGCTCTAGTAATTGGTCCAGTATGTATAGCAGCAGGGGCTGTGGGTGTAACAATGGTATTGATGTCCTCATCAGTTGTGAAGGAACGTTCTGTTCGCGTCATCATAGATGGAGGGAGCTGCAACAACTTGGCTAGCATGGAGATGGTGGAGAAGCTATCTCTCACCACAAGACCACATCCACATCCTTACTATATCCAATGGTTCAACAACAGCGGCAAGGTTAAGGTAACACGTACTGTTCGTGTGCATTTTAGTATCTCTACATATGCTGATTATGTTGATTGTGATGTGGTACCCATGCAAGCATGTTCATTATTACTTGGTAGACCATGGCAATTTGATAAAAATTCTGTACACCATGGTAGAAACAATCAGTATACTCTTGTTCATAAGGATAAACATATTACTTTGCTTCCTATGACTCCTGATTCTATTTTGAAAGATGATATTAATAGAGCTAGTAAAGGAAAACAGGAGAAAAATAAGAGTGAAAATCAGATTGTGGCAAAAGAATTTGAGCAACAAATGAAGCCTAATAATAAACCATCTAGTGTTGCTTCTGAAATTAAATTGAAAAGTGCATGCTTACTTGCCACCAAATCTGATATTGATGATCTAGATTTCAGCAATTCTGTTTGCTATGCTTTTGTGTGCAAAGAGGCGTTATTTTCATTCGAGGACGTGCCTTCCTCTTTGCCTCCTGCGGTCACTAACATTTTGCAGGAGTTCGCTGACGTCTTTCCACAAGACGTGCCACCGGGATTACCACCTATTCGCGGGATTGAGCATCAGATTGACTTAATTCCCGGTGCTTCGTTGCCAAACCGTGCGCCATACCGTACCAATCCAGAGGAGACGAAGGAGATTATGCGTCAAGTACAGGAGTTGCTCGACAAAGGTTATATACGCGAATCCCTTAGTCCTTGTGCTGTTCCTATTATTCTAGTGCCGAAAAAGGATGGTACATCGCGTATGTGTGATGATTGTAGAGGCATTAATAATATTACTATTCGTTATCGTCATCCTATTCCTAGACTAGATGATATGCTTGATGAATTGAGTGGCTCTACAATATTCTCCAAAGTTGATTTGCGTAGTGGATACCATCAAATTCGTATGAAATTGGGGGATGAATGGAAAACAGCATTTAAAACAAAGTTTGGATTATATGAGTGGTTAGTCATGCCTTTTGGGTTAACTAATGCACCTAGTACTTTCATGAGATTAATGAACGAAGTTTTACGTGCTTTCATTGGACGATTCGTGGTAGTCTATTTTGATGATATACTGATTTATAGCAGATCTTTGGAGGAACATTTGGAACATTTACGTGCTGTTTTTATTGCTTTACGTGATGCACGTTTGTTTGGTAACCTTGGGAAGTGCACCTTTTGCACCGACCGAGTATCTTTTCTTGGCTATGTTGTTACTCCACAGGGAATTGAAGTTGATAAAGCCAAGATTGAAGCTATTGAGAGTTGGCCACAGCCCAAAACGGTCACTCAAGTGAGGAGTTTTCTTGGACTCGCTGGTTTCTATAGGCGTTTTGTGAGAGATTTCATGATAGAGGCGAGGGTGTCCCGATCTTTCGATGAGATGATAGCTATCGTTTTTGGTGGAGTAGACTTTGACGATCCGACTACGAACGTGCGAGGACGTCGCGCCTTAGCAATCGCTAAACCAACTCCGAGAGGTTATTGACCACGCCGGAGCACAATCAACCTGACCACGAGGGTCTATCTCCTGCAAGCAAACGAAGAACAAGCAAGAAACTAAGTTTTGCAATCTGGATATTGCGAATATAAGATGAAAGCTTTATTGATCAAGGTGGGGTTCTGTGACGTCTTGGTCTGGTCGTTGAACACAAACGAAGTACGCGAAGTTGCAGCTATGGCGAACTTTTAATCTAAACAAAACCCAAAGTCTAAACGGTGCCCTAAGGGCTGTATATATGGAGGAAGAGGGGGGGGGGATTTCGTGGCCCTTGAAGGAGGGGTCCGAAACCAACCCTATCTCTTGTTTCCCCACACATACGGACTCTAAAAATAGCCTATACTCAAGTATTTCGAAATTACATGGGCCTGGCCCAATAATAAGGTGACGCAGCACCTATAATAGCCTCTGGACGAAATTTATGAAGTGGCATCTTGTATATTTCGTCCAAGGCTTCCTGCACTCCTTATGGTGGCTTCAAAGTCCTGAAATCATCACTTGTAACTCCGTTCTTGTTCCCCTTGCGCATGCCATCATCTCCATGCTTGAACTTGCTCCAAGGTTCCTCTTTCTTGTCCAAGCTAGGCCCTTCATTTGTAAGCAAAACAAATGTATCCAATTTAGGCAGCATCATATTCTCATGAATATTAGAATCATTACCAAGAAACGAAAGTACCTGATAATTTAATTGGCGTGCGCGAGCTCTAGTAATTGGTCCAGTATGTATAGCAGCAGGGGCTGTGGGTGTAACAATGGTATTGATGTCCTCATCATCAATGGTATTGCGGAAATGCAATGATGGGTTATGCGAGTCAATGTTGAAGTGACCGTCCCTAAGTAGACGAAACACCTTAGGAGACACAAGCCACAACTCAAACAAGCTCAAACAAAATTGGGTTAAGTTGGGGTGGTGGAAGTGTATGGTGGGCACGCCTATGCGGAAGATATGGTGGTGGTTGATGAAGAAGTAACCATCCCTAAATAGCCGAAACACCTTAGGAGACTCGAATCACTACTCAAGCAACCACTAATGCTATGGTGAACAAAATGGGTTAGGTTGCGGAAGTCGGTGGTGGTAATGCGGATGATGTGGTAAAGGCCCTAGGCAAAGATGCCAAAGTTCCAAAATTTAATGGTGTCAAATGATGTTGGAAGTATTTTTGTGGGAAGGGGGATGTCAATAGCTTCAAAACGAGCTAAAGAATGTCAAAATCGGAGTTCGGATGAATTAGTTATGACCGAAACAAAAATCAGCCGAAGTCAGTTTCTACAGGTGTCGGACGTCCGGAAATGGACGGATGTCCGGTCGGGCTCGGAAATCCGCTATTTCAGCTCGAGTTAGGGATTCCGGTCGTCCGGTAAGTACCGGTCGTCCGATGGTTCCTGGGGCTCCGGACGTCTGGTAAAGTGGCGGTCGTCCAGTGGGTCTGGGTCAACGCGAGATGCGAGTTTCGGGACGCGATTTTGGGCGGAAATTGTGGATTTTGGGGTCAAAATTGACGAGATTTCATGGATGAAAGATGGGGAAACTTGGGGAGATGCTAGATCCACTCGAAACCAAGCAAATCCATGGATCAAAATCAACGAAACATCATCAAACCAACAAATCACAAAAAAAAAATTAGGGCTATTTTTGGTGGGGATTTTCGAAATTGGGACAAAATCAACAAAAGAAGGCTAGAAAAAGAGGGGGTAGGGGCTCCAAATTCATGTTCAACCTTGCTCTGATCCAAGAGATGATATAGGGTAGAACCCTAGGGCCCGATCTTTCATGAAATGAAGGGGATCCTATGAAGAACACGAAGAACACGAGGGGAAACACGAGGAGAGAAATCACTCAAACTAACAAGAACGGTCACACATGTGCTAAATCCTCGAAACACAAAGAGATACACGATCCGAATCCAACAAAGGACGATACATAGGGTAGCTAGTTCATCTCCAAAGGAGGTCTTGATGGGGGTCCACCCGTGAGGGGGTCTTGAACCCAAGGTGGATCTTCTCCGAAGAGGTGCCGGTCCCTCGCGGTGGAGTAGATCCGTATGGATGAGCAAAGCTCTATCTCAAGTATGAGCTAAACGTATGCTAACCCTAACTAGGAGGTGGAGGAGGTCTATTTATAGTCTTAGTGCAAATGGGGGCGAAGTGAAAGGGTACATGGGCTTCGGTCCCGAAACTGTGCGCAGACAGGCACCGGTCGTCTGGTCCGGAGCGGACGTCCAGTGGCTCGTGGGCGTCCGGATGTCCGGAAAGTGATAGAGGCGAAGGTGTCCCGATGTTTCGATGAGATGGTAGCTATCGTGTTTCTGTGGGAGTCGACCTTGACGATCCGACTATGAACGTGCGAGACGTCGCGCCTTAGCAATCGCTATACCAACTTCCAAGGGGCTATTGACCATGCCGGAGCACGATCAACCTGACCACGAGGGTCTGTTTCCTGCGAGCAAACAAAGAACAAGCAAGAAACTCAGATTGCAATCTGGATATTGCGAATATAAGAGGAAAGCTTTATTAATGAAGGTGGGGTTCTGTGACGCCTTTGTCTGGTCGTTGAACACAAACGAAGTAAGCGAAGTTGCAGCTATGGCGAACTTTTAATCTAAACAAAACCCAAAGTCTAAACGGTGCCCTAAGGGCTGTATAAATGGAGGAAGAGGGGGGGAATTTCGTGGCCCTTGAAGGAGGGGTCCGAAACCAACCCTATCTCTTGTTTCCCCACACATACGGACTCTAAAAACAGCCTATACTCAAGTATTTCGAAATTACATGGGCCTGGCCCAATAATAAGGTGACGCAGCACCTATAATAGCCTCTGGACGAAATTTATGAAGTGGCATCTTGTATATTTCGTCCAAGGCTTCATGCACTCATTATGGTGGCTTCAAAGTCCTGAAATCATCACTTGTAACTCCGTTCTTGTTTCCCGTGCGCATGCCATCATCTCCATGCTTGAACTTGCTCCAATGTTCCTCTTTTTGTCCAAGCTAGGCCCTTCATTCGTAAGCAAAACAAATGTATCCACTTTAGGCAGCATCATATTCTCATGAACATTAGAATCATTACCAAGAAACGAAAGTACATGATAATTTAATTGGCGTGCGCGAGCTCTAGTAATTGGTCCAGTATGTATAGTAGCAGGGGCTGTGGGTGTAACAATGGTATTGATGTCCTCATCATCCTCCCCTTCTTGAAATGAAGTCGTCCTCGATGGAAGCTCATCTTCCACACCCAAATAAGGCTTTAAATCTGCAATGTTAAAAGTGGACTAACCCCAAAATCTGCAGGCAGCTCAAGTTTATATGCATTATCATTTATTTTCTCTAACACCTTAAAAGGACCATCAGCACGTGGCATTAGCTTTGATTTGCGCAAATCAGGAAATCTATCCTTACGCAAATGTAACCAAACAAGATCTCCAGGTGCAAACACAACATGTTTTCTACCCTTATCTCCAGCAAGTTTATATTTAGCATTCATACGCTCAATGTTCTCCTTAGTTAACTCATGCATTTTTAAGATCAATTCAGCACGTTGTTTAGCATCAAAATTAACCTTCTCCGAAGATGGAAGAGGCAACAAATCAATGGGTGCACGAGGTAGGAAACCATACACAATTTCAAAAGGGCACATCTTAGTAGTAGAATGCAATGAACGATTATAAGCAAATTCAATATGAGGCAGGCATTCTTCCCACATTTTCTTTTTATTCTTCAAAACAGCCCTAAGCATAGTAGACAAAGTTCTATTGACTACTTCAGTTTGTCCATCAGTTTGGGGGTGACAAGTAGTACTAAAAAGCAGTTTAGTCCCCAACTTAGCCCATAAACATCTCCAAAAGTGGCTAAGAAATTTAGTATCACGATCTGAAACAATAGTATTTGGCACACCATGCAAGCGAATAATTTCACGAAAGAACAAATCAGCAACATTAGCAGCATCATCGGTTTTATGACATGGTATAAAGTGTGCCATTTTCGAAAATCTATCCACGACAACAAATATGCTATCCCCCCCCCTTCTTTGTTCGAGGTAAACCTAAAACAAAGTCCATAGATATATCCTCCCAAGGAACACTAGGTACAGGCAAAGGCATATATAAACCATGAGGATTGAGTCGTGACTTAGCTTTTTGACATGTAGTGCAGCGAGCAACAAAACGCTCAACATCTCGTCTCATCTTTGGCCAAATAAATGTGTAGCAAGTACATCCTCCGTCTTCTTCACGCCAAAATGTCCCATTAATCCTCCTCCATGCGCCTCCTGCAACAACAAAAGACGAACGGAGCTAGCTGGAATGCATAGCTTGTTAGCACGAAACACAAATCCATCGTTAATGACGAACTTGTTCCATGTTCTCCCTTCTTTACAATTCTGCAATACATCTTTAAATTCAGCATCATGCACATATTGATCTTTGATGGTCTCCAAACCAAATATTTTAAAGTCAAGTTGTGAAAGCATAGTATAACGATGAGACAATGCATCAGCAATAACATTTTCTTTACCCTTCTTGTGTTTAATGACATAAGGGAAAGTCTCAATGAATTCAACCCATTTATCATGTCTACGGTTCAGTTTGGCTTGACTTTTAATATGTTTCAAAGATTCATGATCAGAATGAATAACAAATTCTTTGGGCCATAAATAATGTTGCCATATTTCCAAAGTCCGAACAAGAGCATATAATTCCTTATCATAAGTAGAGTAATTCAGACTAGGCCCACTCAATTTTTCAGAAAAGTATTGATAGAGGCGAGGGTGTCCCGATCTTTCGATGAGATGATAGCTATCATTTTTGGTGGAGTAGACTTTGACGATCCGACTACGAACGTGCGAGGACGTCGCGCCTTAGCAATCGCTAAACCAACTCTGAGAGGTTATTGACCACGCCGGAGCACAATCAACCTGACCACGAGGGTCTATCTCCTGCAAGCAAACGAAGAACAAGCAAGAAACTAAGATTTGCAATCTGGATATTGCGAATATAAGATGAAAGCTTTATTGATCAACGTGGGGTTCTGTGATGTCTTGGTCTGGTCGTTGAACACAAACGAAGTACGCGAAGTTGCAGCAATGGCGAACTTTTAATCTAAACAAAACCCAAAGTCTAAACGGTGCCCTAAGGGCTGTATATATGGAGGAAGAGGAGGGAATTTCGTGGCCCTTGAAGGAGGGGTCCGAAACCAACCCTATCTCTTGTTTCCTCACACATACGGACTCTAAAAACAGCCTATACTCAAGTATTTCGAAATTACATGGGCCTGGCCCAATAATATGGTGACGCAGCACCTATAATAGCCTCTGGACGAAATTTATGAAGTGACATCTTGTATATTTCGTCCAAGGCTTCCTGCACTCATTATGGTGGCTTCAAAGTCCTGAAATCATCACTTGTAACTCCGTTCTTGTTCCCCTTGTGCATGCCATCATCTCAATGCTTGAACTTGCTCCAAGGTTCCTCTTTCTTGTCCAAGCTAGGCCCTTCATTTGTAAGCAAAACAAATGTATCCAATTTAGACAGCATCATATTCTCATGAACTTTAGAATCATTACCAAGAAACGAAAGTACCTGATATTTTAATTGGCGTGCGCGAGCTCTAGTAATTGGACCAGTATGTATAGAAGCAGGGGCTGTGGGTGTAACAATGGTATTGATGTCCTCATCATCCTCCCCTTCTTGAAATGAAGTCGTCCTCGACGGAAGCTCATCTTCCTCACCCAAATAAGGCTTCAGATCTGCAATGTTAAAAGTGGGACTAACCCCAAAATCTGCAGGCAGCTCAAGTTTATATGCATTATCATTTATTTTCTCTAACACCTTAAAAGGACCATCAGCACGTGGCATTAGCTTTGATTTGCGCAAATCAGGAAATCTATCCTTACGCAAATGTAACCAAACAAGATCTCCAGGTGCAAACACAACATGTTTTCTACCCTTATCTCCAGCAAGTTTATATTTAGCATTCATACGCTCAATGTTCTCCTTAGTTAACTCATGCATTTTTAAGATCAATTCAGCACGTTTGTTTGGTAACCTTGGGAAGTGCACCTTTTGCACCGACCGAGTATCTTTTCTTGGCTATGTTGTTACTCCACAGGGAATTGAAGTTGATAAAGCCAAGATTGAAGCTATTGAGAGTTGGCCACAGCCCAAAACAGTCACTCAAGTGAGGAGTTTTCTTGGGCTCGCTGGTTTCTATAGGCGTTTTGTGAGAGATTTCAGCACCATTGCTGCACCTCTCAATGAGCTTACAAAGAAGGATGTGCCTTTTGTTTGGGGTACCTCACAGGAAGAAGCCTTCACGGTATTGAAAGATAAGTTGACACATGCTCCTTTGCTCCAACTTCCTGATTTTAATAAGACTTTTGAGCTTGAATGTGATGCTAGTGGAATTGGATTAGGAGGTGTTTTATTACAAGATGGCAAACCTGTTGCATACTTTTCTGAAAAATTGAGTGGGCCTAGTCTGAACTATTCTACTTATGATAAAGAATTATATGCTCTTGTTCGGACCTTAGAAACATGGCAACATTATTTATGGCCCAAAGAATTTGTTATACATTCTGATCATGAATCTTTGAAACACATTAAAAGTCAAGCAAAACTGAACCGTAGACATGCTAAATGGGTTGAATTTATTGAGACTTTCCCTTATGTCATTAAACACAAGAAGGGTAAAGAAAATGTTATTGCTGATGCATTGTCTCGTCGTTATACTATGCTTTCACAACTTGAATTTAAAATATTTGGTTTGGAGACCATCAAAGATCAATATGTGCATGATGCTGAATTTAAAGATGTATCGCAGAATTGTAAGGAAGGGAGAACATGGAACAAGTTCGTCGTTAACGATGGATTTGTGTTTCGTGCTAACAAGCTATGCATTCCAGCTAGCTCCGTTCGTCTTTTGTTGTTGCAGGAGGCGCATGGAGGAGGATTAATGGGACACTTTGGCGTGAAGAAGACGGAGGATATACTTGCTACACATTTCTTTTGGCCAAAGATGAGACGGGATGTTGAGCGTTTTGTTGCTCGCTGCACTACATGTCAAAAAGCTAAGTCACGACTCAATCCTCATGGTTTATATATGCCTTTGCCTGTACCTAGTGTTCCTTGGGAGGATATATCTATGGACTTTGTTTTAGGTTTACCTCGAACAAAGAAGGGGAGTGATAGCATATTTGTTGTCGTGGATAGGTTCTCGAAAATGGCACACTTTATACCATGTCATAAAAGCGATGATGCTGTTAATGTTGCTGATTTGTTCTTTCGTGAAATTGTACGCTTGCATGGTGTGCCAAATACTATTGTTTCAGATCGTGATACTAAATTTCTTAGCCACTTTTGGAGATGTTTATGGGCTAAGTTGGGGACTAAACTGCTTTTTAGTACTACATGTCACCCCCAAACTGATGGACAAACTGAAGTAGTCAATAGAACATTGTCTACTATGCTTAGGGCTGTTTTGAAGAATAACAAGAAAATGTGGGAAGAATGCTTGCCTCATATTGAATTTGCTTATAATCGTTCATTGCATTCTACTACTAAGATGTGTCCTTTTGAAATTGTGTATGGTTTCCTTCCTCGTGCACCAATTGATTTGTTGCCTCTTCCATCTTCGGAGAAGGTTAATTTTGATGCTAAACAACGTGCTGAATAGATCTTAAAAATGCATGAGTTAACTAAGGAGAACATTGAGCGTATGAATGCTAAATATAAACTTGCTGGAGATAAGGGTAGAAAACATGTTGTGTTTGCACCTGGAGATCTTGTTTGGTTACATTTGCGTAAGGATAGATTTCCTGATTTGCGCAAATCAAAGCTAATGCCACGTGCTGATGGTCCTTTTAAGGTGTTAGAGAAAATAAATGATAACGCATATAAACTTGAGCTGCCTGCAGATTTTGGGGTTAGTCCCACTTTTAACATTGCAGATCTGAAGCCTTATTTGGGTGAGGAAGATGAGCTTCCATCGAGGACGACTTCATTTCAAGAAGGGGAGGATGATGAGGACATCAATACCATTGTTACACCCACAGCCCCTGCTTCTATACATACTGGACCAATTACTAGAGCTCGCGCACGCCAATTAAAATATCAGGTACTTTCGTTTCTTGGTAATGATTCTAAAGTTCATGAGAATATGATGCTGCCTAAATTGGATACATTTGTTTTGCTTACAAATGAAGGGCCTAGCTTGGACAAGAAAGAGGAACCTTGGAGCAAGTTCAAGCATGGAGATGATGGCATGCACAAGGGGAACAAGAATGGAGTTACAAGTGATGATTTCAGGACTTTGAAGCCACCATAATGAGTGCAGGAAGCCTTGGACGAAATATACAAGATGTCACTTCATAAATTTCGTCCAGAGGCTATTATAGGTGCTGCGTCACCTTATTTTTGGGCCAGGCCCATGTAATTTCGAAATACTTGAGTATAGGCTGTTTTTAGAGTCCGTATGTGTGGGGAAACAAGAGATAGGGTTGGTTTCGGACCCCTCCTTCAAGGGCCACGAAATCCCCTCCTCTTCCTCCATATATACAGCCCTTAGGGCACCGTTTAGACTTTGGGTTTTGTTTAGATTAAAAGTTCGCCATAGCTGCAACTTCGCGTACTTCGTTTGTGTTCAACGACCAGACCAAGACGTCACAGAACCCCACCTTGATCAATAAAGCTTTCATCTTATATTCGCAATATCCAGATTATAAATCTTAGTTTCTTGCTTGTTCTTCGTTTGCTTGCAGGAGATAGACCCTCGTGGTCAGGTTGATTGTGCTCCGGCGTGGTCAATAACCTCTCGGAGTTGGTTTAGCGATTGCTAAGGCGCGACGTCCTCGCACGTTCGTAGTCGGATCGTCAAAGTCTACTCCACCAAAAACGATAGCTATCATCTCATCGAAAGATCGGGACACCCTCGCCTCTATCAAACAAGTTCGTCATTAACGATGGATTTGTGTTTCGTGCTAACAAGCTATGCATTCCAGCTAGCTCTGTTCGTCTTTTGTTGTTGCAGGAGGCGCATGGAGGAGGATTAATGGGACACTTTGGCGTGAAGAAGACGGAGGATATACTTGCTACACATTTCTTTTGGCCAAAGATGAGACGGGATGTTGAGCGTTTTGTTGCTCGCTGCACTACATGTCAAAAAGCTAAGTCACGACTCAATCCTCATGGTTTATATATGCCTTTGCCTGTACCTAGTGTTCCTTGGGAGGATATATCTATGGACTTTGTTTTAGGTTTACCTCGAACAAAGAAGGGGAGTGATAGCATATTTGTTGTCGTGGATAGGTTCTCGAAAATGGCACACTTTATACCATGTCATAAAAGCGATGATGCTGTTAATGTTGCTGATTTGTTCTTTCGTGAAATTATACGCTTGCATGGTGTGCCAAATACTATTGTTTCAGATCGTGATACTAAATTTCTTAGCCACTTTTGGAGATGTTTATGGGCTAAGTTGGGGACTAAACTGCTTTTTAGTACTACATGTCACCCCCAAACTGATGGACAAACTGAAGTAGTCAATAGAACATTGTCTACTATGCTTAGGGCTGTTTTGAAGAATAACAAGAAAATGTGGGAAGAATGCTTGCCTCATATTGAATTTGCTTATAATCGTTCATTGCATTCTACTACTAAGATGTGTCCTTTTGAAATTGTGTATGGTTTCCTTCCTCTTGCACCAATTGATTTGTTGCCTCTTCCATCTTCGGAGAAGGTTAATTTTGATGCTAAACAACGTGCTGAATTGATCTTAAAAATGCATGAGTTAACTAAGGAGAACATTGAGCGTATGAATGCTAAATATAAACTTGCTGGAGATAAGGGTAGAAAACATGTTGTGTTTGCACCTGGAGATCTTGTTTGGTTACATTTGCGTAAGGATAGATTTCCTGATTTGCGCAAATCAAAGCTAATGCCACGTGCTGATGGTCCTTTTAAGGTGTTAGAGAAAATAAATGATAATGCATATAAACTTGAGCTGCCTGCAGATTTTGGGGTTAGTCCCACTTTTAACATTGCAGATCTGAAGACTTATTTGGGTGAGGAAGATGAGCTTCCGTCGAGGACGACTTCATTTCAAGAAGGGGAGGATGATGAGGACATCAATACCATTGTTACACCCACAACCCCTGCTTCTATACATACTGGACCAATTACTAGAGCTCGCGCACGCCAATTAAAATATCAGGTACTTTCGTTTCTTGGTAATGATTCTAAAGTTCATGAGAATATGATGCTGCCTAAATTGGATACATTTGTTTTGCTTACAAATGAAGGGCCTAGCTTGGACAAGAAAGAGGAACCTTGGAGCAAGTTCAAGCATGGAGATGATGGCATGCACAAGGGGAACAAGAACGGAGTTACAAGTGATGATTTCAGGACTTTGAAGCCACCATAATGAGTGCAGGAAGCCTTGGACGAAATATACAAGATGTCACTTCATAAATTTCGTCCAGAGGCTATTATAGGTGCTGCGTCACCTTATTATTGGGCCAGGCCCATGTAATTTCGAAATACTTGAGTATAGGCTGTTTTTAGAGTCCGTATGTGTGGGGAAACAAGAGATAGGGTTGGTTTCGGACCCCTCCTTCAAGGGCTACGAAATCCCCTCCTCTTCCTCCATATATACAGCCCTTAGGGCACCGTTTAGACTTTGGGTTTTGTTTAGATTAAAAGTTCGCCATAGCTGCAACTTCGCGTACTTCGTTTGTGTTCAACGACCAGACCAAGACGTCAGAGAACCCCACGTTGATCAATAAAGCTTTCATCTTATATTCGCAATATCCAGATTGCAAATCTTAGTTTCTTGATTGTTCTTCGTTTGCTTGCAGGAGATAGACCCTCGTGGTCAGGTTGATTGTGCTCCGGCGTGGTCAATAACCTCTCGGAGTTGGTTTAGCGATTGCTAAGGCGCGACGTCCTCGCACGTTCGTAGTCGGATCGTCAAAGTCTACTCCACCAAAAACGATAGCTATCATCTCATCGAAAGATCGGGACACCCTCGCCTCTATCACAATGGTACTGAAATCTCTCACAAAACGCCTATAGAAACCAGCGAGGCCAAGGAAACTCCTCACTTGTGTGACCGTTTTGGGCTGCGGCCAACTCTCAATAGCTTCAATCTTGGCTTTATCAACTTCAATTCCCTGTGGAGTAACAACATAGCCAAGAAAAGATACTCGGTCGGTGCAAAAGGTGCACTTCCCAAGGTTACCAAACAAACGTGCATCACGTAGAGCAATAAAAACAACACGTAAATGTTCCAAATGTTCCTCCAAAGATCTGCTATAAATCAATATATCATCAAAGTAAACTACCACAAATCGTCCAATGAAAGCACGTAAAACTTCGTTCATTAATCTCATGAAAGTACTAGGTGCATTAGTTAACCCAAAAGGCATGACTAACCACTCATATAATCCAAACTTTGTTTTAAATGCTGTTTTCCATTCATCCCCCAATTTCATACGAATTTGATGGTATCCACTACGCAAATCAACTTTGGAGAATATTGTAGAGCCACTCAATTCATCAAGCATATCATCTAGTCTAGGAATAGGATGACGATAACGAATAGTAATATTATTAATGCCTCTACAATCATCACACATACGCGATGTACCATCCTTTTTCGGCACTAGAATAATAGGAACAGCACAAGGACTAAGGGATTCGCGTATATAACCTTTGTCGAGCAACTCCTGTACTTGACGCATAATCTCCTTCGTCTCCTCTGGATTGGTACGGTATGGCGCACGGTTTGGCAACGAAGCACCGGGAATTAAGTCAATCTGATGCTCAATCCCGCGAATAGGTGGTAATCCCGGTGGCACGTCTTGTGGAAAGACGTCAGCGAACTCCTGCAAAATGTTAGTGACCGCAGGAGGCAAAGAGGAAGGCACGTCCTCGAATGAAAATAACGCCTCTTTGCACACAAAAGCATAGCAAACAGAATTGCTGAAATCTAGATCATCAATATCAGATTTGGTGGCAAGTAAGCATGCACTTTTCAATTTAATTTCAGAAGCAACACTAGATGGTTTATTATTAGGCTTCATTTGTTGCTCAAATTCTTTTGCCACAATCCGATTTTCACTCTTATTTTTCTCCTGTTTTGCTTTACTAGCTCTATTAATATCATCTTTCAAAATAGAATCAGGAGTCATAGGAAGCAAAGTAATATGTTTATCCTTATGAACAAGAGTATACTGATTGTTTCTACCATGGTGTACAGAATTTTTATCAAATTGCCATGGTCTACCAAGTAATAATGAACATGCGTGCATGGGTACCACATCACAATCAACATAATCAACATATGTAGAGATACTAAAATGCACACGAACAGTACGTGTTACCTTAACCTTGCCGCTGTTGTTGAACCATTGGATATAGTAAGGATGTGGATGTGGTCTTGTGGTGAGAGATAGCTTCTCCACCATCTCCATGCTAGCCAAGTTGTTGCAGCTCCCTCCATCTATGATGACGCGAACAGAACGTTCCTTCACAACTCCCTTTGTATGGAACAAATTATGCCTCTGATTTTGCTCAGCTTGTGTGACCTGCACACTCAAAACACGTTGAGCAACTAAACATTCATACCTGTCAGCGTCTTCAGGAGCCATGTATTGCGTCTCATGATCAGAATCATCTCCACCGTGTTCTTCACTTGTAATAAGAGCCAAAGTCTCCTCATCATAGTTACTAGCGGACTCATACCCACCATCCTCAGTAGCAATCATAACACGCGGAGATTGGCATTCTCTCGCATAATGACCTCTTCCCTTACAACAACGACAAATAATATCATGTGTGTGCCCTGTTGATGCCATAGATGAAGAAGAGCTCTGGGCAGGCCCAGAAGGTGTACTCTTGGCAGATGGTGGTGGTGGTGCCTGTTTTCTTGTATCTCGGTTGGAATTGGCGGCTGAAGTCAGTGGTGCCGCAGTAGGACGTGTGGGAGTAGAGGAGGCACGCGGTGTCCATGATGAAGATCGACCTGCAGAAAAATTAGTTCGCGCCAATGCCTGTCGATCCTGCACTTCACGTTCAGCTTTACAAGCAAGATGGAATAAACGAGTGATATTATTATACTCCTTATACTCTAGAATAGTCTGAATCTCTCTATTTAATCCACCCATGAAACGTGCAATCATAGCTTCATTCTCCTCAACAATACCACATCTAATCATGCCAGTTTGTAATTCCTGATAATATTCTTCTACAGAATTTTTTCCTTGTCTTAAGCGCTGCAATTTTTGAAGTAATTCACGTTGATAATATGGTGGAACCCAACGAGTACGCATAGCAGTTTTCAAAGCAGCCCACGTAGCTGGAATAGGATATAATCTACAATGTTCAGACCACCATACACATGCAAAACTAGTGAAAGCACAAACAGCAGCAGCAACACGTCGTTCCTCGGGATATTGTAAACATGTAAAACGTTGTTCAGTTTCTAACTCCCAAGTAAGATATATATCAGGAACATATCTACCCTCGAATGGTGGAATATTCAATTTTAATTTAGGAAGATGGTCATGATCTCGTACCTGAAGTGGTGGTGCAGGCCTACCATTGCGATTATTTGCATGTGGACGACCTGGTGCTGTTGGTTGCACGTAGTTATGATTTTGATCAACCTCATCCTCATAATCGCCCGCGTAATCATCCTCCTCCTCGGCACCAGCAGCATCAGGAGCAGGAGCCAAAGAAGCATCAACAGTAGGTACAGCAGCACCAGAAGTTTGGCCATCCTCAAGAGGAACACGCTTCGCTCGTCCGAACTGATTTGGAAGGGGGCGTTGTTGTTGTCGTTGCAGAGGTGCGACAGGTGTAGCCGGTGGTGGTTGGGGAAGACGCGTGAGCAATTCATTAAACTTGTTATCCAGCTTTGTCTCGAATGACTTCTCCATGCCATCTATCTTCTCCATGGCCTCTTCAAATCTGTTTAGCACATCTCCCACCTGGCCACTCATCATTTGCTGAAATTTATCATGCAACTCCTTGTTCGTCATGTTCTCCCAGTCAATCTCGTCGGCTTGTGATCCTGCCATGGTTAGCAGCAATAGAAACACACAAGAATATGATCCTACAGACTACTAGAAAGTGGTGGTGGTGTGGTGTGGTGTCACAAATCCGTCAAGCAAATCTCAAATTCTTACCAGTTCTTACCCAGCAGCAGGTGGTGATCGGCAACCTTTGTAGTCAAAACTCTCAGAGCTTGGACAGAGCGATTGCCAGGTGGTGTCAAATGCACGATGTAGATGTATGTGGAGCTGGGAAGGCTTATGATATGGTAGCAAAAAGGGTCAGCAATAATCAATTCAGAGATGCAATGTTGAATAAACTCTCAACGACGGTACTGTGCTGGTCCTAGGCTAGACCGTGCTAGAGACGCGAGCCTAGAACACTAACAAAAATCACGGCGCTGCACGTAAACAAGGGAGGAGCACACTCTGATTTTTTTTTTTTGCACTTTTTTCCTTTTTTTTTTTTTTGCTCCGCACCAAATTTTTTTTCGAAAAAGTCTACAAATGGTCTAAAAACTGCCTAGCCAGAATTTTCCAGACTATTTTTCTTCTGCGGGTAGCACGAAAATTGGGGAATCCGACTTGTTCACGACTCGTAGTATCGCGTGATCTGGAACTCTAAAATAAAGGAATAAATACTGGACTCGGACTAGGACTGGTGGCAGAGATGAATCTGGTGGAACTCGGACTGGTGATGGTATATGACGGTAGTATATGTGGGCTCGGATTGGTGGTGGTATATGGACTCGGATCGGTGGTGGTATATGGACTCGGATCGATGGTGGTATATGGACTCAGAGAAATAGCAGATAAGCTGTGGTGGTATATGGTAGGGGCGATGATGATGGTGCGGCGGCGGCGTGACAACTTGTGAACAGAACTCGAAACTCTAAAGAACTAGACGCTAAGACCAGCAACTTGACACGACGATGCAACCGCAAATTCAACAAAGCAAAAACCCTAAAAAGATTATGCAAAGGCTCAGATTGGTTCGGGTATGATGAACTAACCCTAAATTTTTTTTTTGGCTTTTTCCTGGACTGTAGGTATGAAGAACAGACTCGATCTAAACTACGAAAAACTGTAAATCTCACCGAGCAACCTGGGAATCTGATACCACTTGATAGAGGCGAGGGTGTCCCGATCTTTCGATGAGATGATAGCTATTGTTTTTGGTGGAGTAGACTTTGACGATCCGACTACGAACGTGCGAGGACGTCGCGCCTTAGCAATCGCTAAACCAACTCCGAGAGGTTATTGACCACGCCGGAGCACAATCAACCTGACCACGAGGGTCTATCTCCTGCAAGCAAACAAAGAACAAGCAAGAAACTAAGATTTGCAATCTGGATATTGCGAATATAAGATGAAAGCTTTATTGATCAAGGTGGGGTTCTGTGACGTCTTGGTCTGGTCGTTGAACACAAACGAAGTACGCGAAGTTGCAGCTATGGCGAACTTTTAATCTAAACAAAACCCAAAGTCTAAACGGTGCCCTAAGGGCTGTATATATGGAGGAAGAGGAGGGAATTTCGTGGCCCTTGAAGGAGGGGTCCGAAACCAACCCTATCTCTTGTTTCCCCACACATACGGACTCTAAAAACAGCCTATACTCAAGTATTTCGAAATTACATGGGCCTGGCCCAATAATATGGTGACGCAGCACCTATAATAGCCTCTGGACGAAATTTATGAAGTGACATCTTGTATATTTCGTCCAAGGCTTCCTGCACTCATTATGGTGGCTTCAAAGTCATGAAATCATCACTTGTAACTCCGTTCTTGTTCCCCTTGTGCATGCCATCATCTCCATGCTTGAACTTGCTCCAAGGTTCCTCTTTCTTGTCCAAGCTAGGCCCTTCATTTGTAAGCAAAGCAAATGTATCCAATTTAGACAGCATCATATTCTCATGAACTTTAGAATCATTACCAAGAAACGAAAGTACCTGATATTTTAATTGGCGTGCGTGAGCTCTAGTAATTGGTCCAGTATGTATAGAAGCAGGGGCTGTGGGTGTAACAATGGTATTGATGTCCTCATCAAGTATGCAACAGGTTTGCCATCTTGTAATAACACACCTCCTAATCCAATTCCACTAGCATCACATTCAAGCTCAAAAGTTTTATTAAAATCAGGAAGTTGCAGTAAAGGAGCATGTGTTAACTTATCTTTCAACACCGTGAAGGCTTCTTCCTGTGCGGTACCCCAAACAAAAGGCACATCCTTCTTTGTAAGCTCGTTGAGAGGTGCAGCAATGGTACTGAAATCTCTCACAAAACGCCTATAGAAACCAGCGAGGCCAAGGAAACTCCTCACTTGTGTGACCGTTTTGGGCTGCGGCCAACTCTCAATAGCTTCAATCTTGGCTTTATCAACTTCAATTCCCTGTGGAGTAACAACATAGCCAAGAAAAGATACTCGGTCGATGCAAAAGGTGCACTTCCCAAGGTTACCAAACAAATGTGCATCACGTAGAGCAATAAAAACAACACGTAAATGTTCCAAATGTTCCTCCAAAGATCTGCTATAAATCAATATATCATCAAAGTAAACTACCACAAATCGTCCAATGAAAGCACGTAAAACTTCGTTCATTAATCTCATGAAAGTACTAGGTGCATTAGTTAACCCAAAAGGCATGACTAACCACTCATATAAACCGAACTTAGTTTTAAATGCTGTTTTCCATTCATCTCCCAATTTCATACGAATTTGATGGTATCCACTACGCAAATCAACTTTGGAGAATATTGTAGAGCCACTCAATTCATCAAGCATATCATCTAGCCTAGGAATAGGATGACGATAACGAATAGTAATATTATTAATGCCTCTACAATCAACACACATACGTGACTTACCATCCTTTTTTGGCACTAGTATAATAGGAACAGCACAAGGACTAAGAGATTCGCGTATATAACCTTTGTCGAGCAGCTCCTGTACTTGACGCATAATCTCCTTCGTCTCCTCTGGATTGGTATGGTATGGCGCACTGTTTGGCAAGGAAGCACCGGGAATTAAGTCAATCTGATGCTCAATCCCGCGAATAGGTGGTAATCCCGGTGGCACGTCTTGTAGAAAGACGTCAGCGAACTCCTGCAAAATGTTAGTGACAGCAGGAGGCAAAGAGGAAGGCACGTCCTCGAATGAAAATAATGCCTCTTTGCACACAAAAGCATAGAAAACAGATTTGCTTAAATCTAGCTCATCAATATCAGATTTGGTGGCAAGTAAACATGCATTTTTCAATTTAATTTCAGAAGCAACACTAGATGTTTTATTATTAGGCTTCATTTGTTGCTCAAATTCTTTTGCCACAATCTGATTTTCACTCTTATTTTTCTCCTATTTTGCTTTACTAGCTCTATTAATATCATCTTTCAAAATAGAATCAGGAGTCATAGGAAGCAAAGTAATATGTTTATCTTTATGAACAAGAGTATACTGATTGTTTCTACCATGGTGTACAGAATTTTTATCAAATTGCCATGGTCTACCAAGTAATAAGGAACATGCTTGCATGGGTGCCACATCACAATCAACATAATCAGCATATGTAGAGATACTAAAATGCACACGAACAGTACGTGTTACCTTAACCTTGCCGCTGTTGTTGAACCATTGGATATAGTAAGGATGTGGATGTGGTCTTGTGGTGAGAGATAGCTTCTCCACCATCTCCATGCTAGCCAAGTTGTTGCAGCTCCCTCCATCTATGATGACGCGAACAGAACGTTCCTTCACAACTCCCTTTGTATGGAACAAAGTATGCCTCTGATTTTGCTCAGCTTGTGTGACCTGCACACTCAAAGCACGTTGAGCAACTAAACATTCATACCTATCAGCATCTTCAGGAGCCATGTATTGCGTCTCATGATCAGAATCATCTCCACCGTGTTCTTCACTTGTAATAAGAGCCAAAGTCTCCTCATCATAGTCACTAGCGGACTCATACCCACCATCCTCAGTAGCAATCATAACACGCGAAGATTGGCATTCTCTCGCATAATGACCTCTTCCCTTACAACGACGACAAATAATATCATGTGTGTGCCCTGTTGATGCCATAGATGAAGAAGAGCTCTGGGCAGGCCCAGAAGGTGTACTCTTGGCAGATGGTGGTGGTGGTGCCTGTTTTCTTGTATCTCGATTGGAATTGGCGGCTGAAGTCAGTGGTGCTGCAGTAGGACGTGTGCGAGTAGAGGAGGCACGCGGTGTCCATGATGAAGATCGACCTGCAGAAAAATTAGTTCGCGCCAATGCCTGTCGATCCTGCACTTCACGTTCAGCTTTACAAGCAAGATGGAATAAACGAGTGATATTATTATACTCCTTATACTCTAGAATAGTCTGAATCACTCTATTTAATCCACCCATGAAACGTGCAAGCATAGCTTCATTCTCCTCAACAATACCACATCTAATCATGCCAGTTTGTAATTCCTGATAATATTCTTCTACAGAATTTTTTCCTTGTCTTAAGCGCTGCAATTTTTGAAGTAATTCATGTTGATAATATGGTGGAACCCAACGAGTAAGCATAGCAGTTTTCAAAGCAGCCCAAGTAGCTGGAATAGGATATAATCTACAATGTTCAGACCACCATACACATGCAAAACTAGTAAAAGCACAAACAGCAGCAGCAACACGTCTCTCCTCGGGATATTGTAAACATGTAAAACGTTGTTCAGTTTCTAACTCCCAAGTAAGATATATATCAGGAACATATCTACCCTCAAATGGTGGAATATTCAATTTCAGTTTAGGAAGATGGTCATGATCTCGTACCTGAGCTGGTAATGCTGCCCTACCATTGCGATTATTGGCATGTGGACGACCTGGTGCTGGTACGTAGTTCTGATTTTGATCAACCTCATCCTCGTAATCGCCCGCATAATCGTCCTCCTCAGCGGCAGCAGGAGCCATAGAAGCATCAACAGTAGGTGCAGCGGCACCAGAAGTTTGACCAGGCTCAAGGGGAACGCGCTGTGCTCGTCCCACTTGATTTGGAAGGCGACGTTGTTGTTGTTGTAGAGGTGCGACAGGTGCAGCCGGCGGTGGTTGTGGAAGACGCGCGAGCAATTCATTAAACTTGTTATCGAGCTTAGTTTCGAACGTCTTCTCAATTCCATCTATCTTCTCCATGGCCTCTTCAAATCTGTTTAGCACATCTTGCACCTGTCCACTCATCATTTGCTGAAATTTATCATGTAGCTGTTTGTTCGTCATGTTCTCCCAATCAGTCTCATCGGCTTGTGATCCTGCCATGGTTAGCAGCAATAGAAACACACAAGAATATGATCCTACAGACTACTGGGAAGTGGTGGTGGTGGTGTATCACAAAACCGTCAAGCGAATCTCAAATGCTTACCAGTTCTTACCCAGCAGCAGGTGGTGATCGGCAACCGTTGTAGTCAAAACTCTTAAAGATTGGACAGAACGATTGCCAGGTGGTGTCAAACGCACGACGTAGATGTATGTGGTGCTGGGAAGGCTTATGATATGGTAGCAAAAAGGGTCAGCAATAATCAATTCAGAGATGCAAAGTTGAATAAACGCTCAACGATGGTACTGTGCTGGTCCTAGGCTAGACCGTACTAGAGACGCGAGCCTAGAACACTAACAAAATCACGGCGCGGCACATAAACAAGGGAAGAGCACACTCTATGATAGAGGAGAGGGTGTCCCGATCTTTCGATGAGATGATAGCTATCGTTTTTGGTGGAGTAGACTTTGACGATCCGACTACGAACGTGCGAGGACGTCGCGCCTTAGCAATCGCTAAACCAACTCCGAGAGGTTATTGACCACGCCGGAGCACAATCAACCTGACCACGAGGGTCTATCTCCTGCAAGCAAACGAAGAACAAGCAAGAAACTAAGATTTGCAATCTGGATATTGCGAATATAAGATGAAAGCTTTATTGATCAAGGTGGGGTTCTGTGACGTCTTGGTCTGGTCGTTGAACACAAACGAAGTACGCGAAGTTGCAGCTATGGCGAACTTTTAATCTAAACAAAACCCAAAGTCTAAACGGTGCCCTAAGGGCTGTATATATGGAGGAAGAGGAGGGGATTTCGTGGCCCTTGAAGGAGGGGTCCGAAACCAACCCTATCTCTTGTTTCCCCACACATACGGACTCCAAAAACAGCCTATACTCAAGTATTTCGAAATTACATGGGCCTGGCCCAATAATAAGGTGACGCAGCACCTATAATAGCCTCTGGACGAAATTTATGAAGTGACATCTTGTATATTTCGTCCAAGGCTTCCTGCACTCATTATGGTGGCTTCAAAGTCCTGAAATCATCACTTGTAACTCCGTTCTTGTTCCCCTTGTGCATGCCATCATCTCCATGCTTGAACTTGCTCCAAGGTTCCTCTTTCTTGTCCAAGCTAGGGCCTTCATTTGTAAGCAAAACAAATGTATCCAATTTAGGCAGCATCATATTCTCATGAACTTTAGAATCATTACCAAGAAACGAAAGTACCTGATAATTTAATTGGCGTGCGCGAGCTCTAGTAATTGGTCCAGTATGTATAGAAGCAGGGGCTGTGGGTGTAACTCGGTTGGAATTGGCGGCTGAAGTCAGTGGTGCCGCAGTAGGACGTGTGGGAGTAGAGGAGGCACGCGGTGTCCATGATGAAGATCGACCTGCAGAAAAATTAGTTCGCGCCAATGCCTGTCGATCCTGCACTTCACGTTCAGCTTTACAAGCAAGATGGAATAAACGAGTGATATTATTATACTCCTTATACTCTAGAATGGTCTGAATCTCTCTATTTAATCCACCCATGAAACGTGCAAGCATAACTTCATTCTCCTCAACAATACCACATCTAATCATGCCAGTTTGTAATTCCTGATAATATTCTTCTACAGAATTTTTTCCTTGTCTTAAGCGCTGCAATTTTTGAAGTAATTCACGTTGATAATATGGTGGAACCCAACGAGTACGCATAGCAGTTTTCAAAGCAGCCCACGTAGCTGGAATAGGATATAATCTACAATGTTCAGACCACCATACACATGCAAAACTAGTAAAAGCACAAACAGCAGCAACAACACGTCTCTCCTCGGGATATTGTAAACATGTAAAACGTTGTTCAGTTTCTAACTCCCAAGTAAGATATATATCAGGAACATATCTACCCTCAAATGGTGGAATATTCAATTTCAGTTTAGGAAGATGGTCATGATCTCGTACCTGAGCTGGTAATGCAGCCCTACCATTGCGATTATTGGCATGTGGACGACCTGGTGCTGGTACGTAGTTCTGATTTTGATCAACCTCATCCTCGTAATCGCCCGCATAATCGTCCTCCTCAGCGGCAGCAGGAGCCATAGAAGCATCAACAGTAGGTGCAGCGGCACCAGAAGTTTGACCAGGCTCAAGGGGAACGCGCTGTGCTCGTCCCACTTGATTTGGAAGGCGACGTTGTTGTTGTTGTAGAGGTGCGACAGGTGCAGCCGGTGGTAGTTGTGGAAGACGCGCGAGCAATTCATTAAACTTGTTATCGAGCTTAGTTTCGAACGTCTTCTCAATTCCATCTATCTTCTCCATGGCCTCTTGAAATCTGTTTAGCACATCTTGCACCTGTCCACTCATCATTTGCTGAAATTTATCATGTAGCTGTTTGTTCGTCATGTTCTCCCAATCAGTCTCATCAGCTTGTGATCCTGCCATGGTTAGCAGCAATAGAAACACACAAGAATATGATCCTACAGACTACTGGGAAGTGGTGGTGGTGGTGTATCACAAAACCGTCAAGCGAATCTCAAATGCTTACCAGTTCTTACCCAGCAGCAGGTGGTGATCAGCAACCGTTGTAGTCAAAACTCTTAAAGATTGGACAGAGCGATTGCCAGGTGGTGTCAAACGCACAACGTAGATGTATGTGAAGCTGGGAAGGCTTATGATATGGTAGCAAAAATGTCAGCAATAATCAATTCAGAGATGCAAAGTTGAATAAACGCTCAACGACGGTACTGTGCTGGTCCTAGGCTAGACCGTACTAGAGACGCGAGCCTAGAACACTAACAAAATCACGGCGCGGCACATAAACAAGGGAATAGCACACTCTAAATTTTTTTTCCGTTTTTTTTGCGCTCTTTTTTTTGCGGTCTTTTTTTTTCAAAAAATCACTATAATGGCGAGTGTCTCAAAACTCTTCCCAAGTCAAACTATCATGATTGGCACGAAATTTTTTTTTGACAATTTTTTTTCGGAAATCAGGGCAGCGACGACGAAAAAGTGCGACAAAAAATCACTATGATGGCGAGTGTCTCAAAACGCTCCCTGGGACCTAAAAATAGGATAGGGAAAAAAATTGACTGCTGAAATTTTGGCCTAAAAACTGCCCGGGGGTCTCCAGACTTTTTTTTTCTTCCGAAACCTACTCAGGCAAGGAAACACGAATCGAAAACTAGATGGATCTCGAAAACAAACCTAATATGAAAAGAACTCGGATTGGTGGTGGATATATGGTGGTGGTATATGGCAGCGGTTGTGGTATATGGTAGCGGTGGTGGTATATGGATACGGATCGATGCTGGTATATGGATACACATCGGTGATGGTATATGGATTCAGAGCGGTGGCGGATAAGCGGTGGTGGTAGATGGCAGGGGCGATGATGATGGTGCGGCGGCGGCGTGACAACTTATGACCAGAACTCGAAACTCTAAAAGACTAGATGCTAAGACCAGCAACTCGACACGACGATGCAACCGCAGATTCAACAAAGCAAAAACCCTAAAAAGATTATGCAAAGGCTCAGATTGTTCGGATATGATGAACTAACCCTAATAAATTTTTTTTGGCTTTTTCGTGGACTGTAGGTATGAAGAACAGACTCGATCTAAACTACGAAAAACTAGAAAATCGCACCAAGCAACCTGAAAATCTGATACCACTTGATAGAGGCGAAGGTGTCCCGATGTTTCGATGAGATGGTAGCTATCGTTTTTCTGTGGGAGTCGACCTTGACGATCCGATTACGAACGTGCGAGACGTCGCGCCTTAGCAATCGCTATACCAACTTCCAACGGGTTATTGACCACGCCGGAGCACGATCAACCTGACCACGAGGGTCTGTTTCCTGCGAGCAAACGAAGAACAAGCAAGAAACTGAGATTGCAATCTGGATATTGCGAATATAAGAGGAAAGCTTTATTAATGAAGGTGGGGTTCTATGACGCCTTTGTCTGGTCGTTGAACACAAACGAAGTACGCGAAGTTGCAGCTATGGCGAACTTTTAATCTAAACAAAACCCAAAGTCTAAACGATGCCCTAAGGGCTGTATATATGGAGGAAGAGGGGGGGAATTTCGTGGCCCTTGAAGGAGGGGTCCGAAACCAACCCTATCTCTTGTTTCCCCACACATACGGACTCTAAAAACAGCCTATACTCAAATATTTCGAAATTACATGGGCCTGGCCCAATAATAAGGTGACGCAGCACCTATAATAGCCTCTGGACGAAATTTATGAAGTGGCATCTTGTATATTTCGTCCAAGGCTTCATGCACTCATTATGGTGGCTTCAAACTCCTGAAATCATCACTTGTAACTCCGTTCTTGTTTCCCGTGCGCATGCCATCATCTCCATGCTTGAACTTGCTCCAATGTTCCTCTTTCTTGTCCAAGCTAGGCCCTTCATTCGTAAGCAAAACAAATGTATCCACTTTAGGCAGCATCATATTCTCATGAACATTAGAATCATTACCAAGAAACGAAAGTACCTGATAATTTAATTGGCGTGCGCGAGCTCTAGTAATTGGTCCAGTATGTATAGCAGCAGGGGCTGTGGGTGTAACAATGGTATTGATGTCCTCATCAGAAAGCGCCGGACTTCCGTCATTTCGGCTCGGGTGCAGTGGTATCGGATGTCCGGAGTCGGCCGGTCGTCTGGTCGTCGGTCGTCCGGTCTCGTCGGACTTCCACTGATTCGGCTCGGGTGGGGAACTGCCGGATTTCCGGTGGAGGCCGGACGTCTGGTCCCTGGGAGTTGCCGGTCGTCCGATCCTGGCCGGACGTCCGGTGGCTGTAGCTCCACTTGCAGCTCTTCTTCTTGTCCCTCATGCTTGGTGTCCTTGCCGTCTTGTCCGTTGGATGTAGCTGCTCCGTGGCCTTCCTCCAAGTACCTGATCACACATAGTGTTTCCGCTTGAGGTAGTAGCCATGTCGCATGTGTAGAAAGTGGTAGTTCGGAGAGGAGCGAGTTCACCTTATCTTCGATAGCCTTTGCTCGAGCTCTTGTCATTGGTCCAAGTGGTGTCGTGGGAGACGTAGGTAGGTCCATGGGGATGACCGTGGGATGCTTCGCATTACCTGCCGGGCACGATGAGGGCGGCCTACCCCGCCAAGGCTCCACCGCTCCACCTCACAGCGACGCAAGTCATCGATCGATGCGGTGTCAAGCCCCCAAGTGACTAAGTGACTGTTATTTGGCACGTGGCAGCCACTTCCTATGGAAATCACCTCCAAATGACACCTGTCCAGAGACGTGTCAAGCAGACAGACGAGAAGGTGGCCGAACGGCCCGGCAAGGCTTGCCGGGCATGCCACGATGTGACACTAAGCATCGCATTTAATGCGCTCTGCACTGTCTGCAGAGTTAGGTATGATAGCATTGTTCGCTATCTAATCAGTACACAATGACTGATTTGCCACTGTGGTGACCCCTTGATCTATAAAAGGAGGGCCATGGCAACCATAGAAAGGATTCGGACCCTTGTACATTCGTACGCGGGTAGCTGCTCTCATCCCGAGGCATCCTTGCCGGGCAAGAGCGCTGCGTCTCCACCACAAACCACCATCAATCCACCAAAGCAGGAGTAGGGTTTTACACCTCACGGCGGCCCGAACCTGGGTAAAAACTGCCCATGTGATCTCTGCCATGCTGTGCTACGTTCTTCGCTCTTTGTGCAATGTGCTCATCCCCCCTGCCGAACCACAAGGGGCTGATGGCCCCATAGGTGGCTGTGGTTTCCCACGACATCTTTGGCGCGCCAAGTAGGGGGAAGCGCTTGCGCGAACCCGAGAAGCGTGCGCAGCGCGTCATCTGCATCATCTTCATCATCGACGGCTTCATCATCCGTGACGCCCAAGCTAAGGCGAGGGATGCTGGGAACAGAGAGGGGGAACGATATCGCTTCCCCCACACCCTGTTCAATCTCCATCGCCTCCCTCCGTCGCGGCCGCTGCAGTGGCGAGAACCAGTAATGATGGCGGCGAGCCAACCCCGATGGTTCAGGTAGCATGATCGCCATGCAGGCCCCGTCCAAGGGGAAGGAACAAAGTGTATAGGTACAAGGTTTCTCTTTCCGCCACTCTCACTTATCGACAATCGAGCCACTCTGGGTTTTAGCATCATCAATGTCGATGAGTACTGCGTGAAACTCGGTTCAGCATTTACCCTAATTAGGGAAATCCTGAGTGTAGCGCTGGTGTGAATCCATTGATCGACGGCCCGGCAAGTGCGCTCCGGCAAGGCCGTCCGCATTAGCGTGACTTCTATGGCAGCCGCCACCAGATTGTTTAAAACGATGGAGGGAAGGAGAGAGAAACCGGTCATACCTTGCACCGCGTCCTGCCGCCCGCAAGATACATATGATTTTTTATTGGCCCCTGCCGGGAGCCAGAGAACTACGCGCACGGCATCCATTCTTCCCGAAGCATGCGAACGTGGCAAGCGCTCGCAGCTGAAAGGAATGGGAGGAAGCCAGGACAAAAGCTAAGTCCATGCAGTCATTACTCCCTTATGAATTTAAGATTTCGCATTTGTTTATCCCTTGGGTATCAAAGTGTTCGTATGAGGAAATCCTTCGTGTGATGGCACCTTGCTAATTCTCTGTCTGCACCCTCGTTCTGTTCCGAGCCTGCTCGCAGAATGGGCGACTGCGTAAAAAACTACCAAGGAAAAACCTGCCAGGATGCATCCATGCCAAGGTGAATGCTAAGGGCCTGACCCTTACGACAATCGCAGCAATATGATACCGGCAGGCAACCAAAACATGCATAGGGACTAATCATACGAACACTGGCGGGTGGATTTAAAAGGGATAACACGCAATCAAAGATTAAGCAAAAACATCAGTTTCACACAAGCGTAAACAGTACGGTGTCTAAACACAGGACATGCATCATGTTTTGTTACAGGATAGCGCGGTGGCGAGGATAGTTCACTGCCGGGCCTGGCAACCTCATGAAGCCGTTGGGACGGAAAGGACCTTGTCGGTGAAGAGGGCAGCCTTCTCTTCGGCGGCAGAAACGTCTGCGCCCTCCGGCGGCTTCTTGAAGCCACCAGCGAGGTTGAGATCCGGATGGCGGCAGGCGATGTTGCTCAGAACCATGAGGAGGGCATTGCGGGCAAGCTTCCGAGATTCAGTCGCGAAGCGGCCGACCCTTCCCTCCTCATGCACCTTCAGCTTTTCGATCAGCTCATTGAAGAAGACCCCTATCTTGACGCTGGGGACCTCCTGCCTGCTGGCCGAAAAGACTGGCCTTTCCATGCCCATCGCTACAGTCTGAGCAGTGAGACGCTCCGCAATGTCAATCAAGCTCTTGATCCAGAGGTCGACCTGCTCGGAATGATTCGCCAGCTTGTCCTCTGCATCCTTCCGAAGACGCCTTGCGGTATCCAGGTCTTTTGTCAGCTGCTCCTCACGGGCCCCGCTGGATTCAACCGAGCTCTCCAAGGTGCCAATCCTGGCCTTCAGATCTTCAATGGTGCCGTTGGCAGTCTCGAGGCCTTGGCTCTTGGAGGAGAGCTGCGATTGTGTATCCTTCAGAAGGATCTCTGCTTTTTGCGCCTCCTTCTTGAGGGTCATGACCTCCTTGGCGCTCCTGGCAAGCTCTTCAGTCAGCTTGGCCACCTATTGGTCAAGGTCGGTCTTGGCAGTGGACGCAGCGGCAAGGTCATCAGCAAGCTTCTTCAGTTGGGTAGCAGAATCAGCAGTGAGGGCATCTAGGGCGGCCTTGTGCTTGTCCTCTAGCTCCTTGGTGCGCTGCTGCATGAGGGCTTCCAGATCATCGTCTTTGGCGCGGAGGGGTGGCCTCGAGCTTCTCCTCTCGAGAAAAGATGTCCTGCTCCTTGTCGTCCAGAAACGCCTTACGCTCCGCCATGCAAGCCTCCCGGGCAATGACATCCTCCCTTGCCATCGAGATTGTCTCCTGCTGCCTCATCAGAACCTGGAACTACTTACCGTGCCAGTCGCGCAACTCGTTACCTTTGTCCCTCAGTTGCTGGTCCACCTTGTTGGCGGACTTGCGCTGCTCCTTGAGCACCTGCCATTTCTGGCTGTGTCGGCCCTGCATCTCCTTGATGCCTACTGCCATGGACTCTAGGAAAGATAAGTCCATCGCGACAGCGACAGAATTGTCTGCCTCGTCAACCCCTTGGTACAGCGACACCAGAATGTGCTGGAGCTCTTCATCAAGTTTCGTGCCCATCGCCGCTGACGAGCCGGGGGCTCCGAGCCCAGGCTGCGCCAGCACCAGCGCCAACTGGCTCGAGGATGGCGGTGGGGCCCCCACCGCGGTACCAAATGAGGGGAGAGGGTCCATGGTTTGGAGGGGGATTTTCTCCTCGACCGTCGCCCCCGCGCCTGGCACGCTGTCAGGGATCTGCTCCGTCTCCATCGGGGGCTCCTGAACACTCCCGGCAGCATACCCCTGCCCCTCCGTGGCAGAGATCTTGGTGGCTTCATCCGCGGCGTCTCTCCCTATGCTGGCTACTTCTTCTAGCAGTTCGGGCTCTTCGGCCTGAGGGTGATGAGGACATGGCTAGCACAGTTACACCCACAACCCCTGCTACTATACCTATTGGACCAATTACTAGACCTCGCGCACGCCAGTTAAATTATCAAGTACTTTCATTTCTGGTTAAAGCTTCTAATGTTCATGAGAGTGTGATGCTGCCTAACTTAGATATATTTGTGTTCGTTACAGTTGAAGCACCTAGCATGGACAAGAAGAATGAACACTGGAGCATGATCAAGCACTATGATGAAGGCGCGCGCGAACGGAACAAGAACGGACTTTCTGAAGGAGATTTCCGCACTTTGAAGCCACCATGATGACATACAAGAAGATGGACGAAATATATAAATGTATTTCATAAATTTCGTCCATAGCTTATTATTGGTGCTGTGTCACCTTAATTTTGGGCTAGGCCCATGTATTTTCGAAATACCTCTCATTTGGCTATTTTTAGAGTCCATATTGTAGGGGAAACGACTTAGGAGGTGTTTTAGTCCCACCTTGCCAAGGGTGGACGAAATCCCCTCTCTTTTCCCCTATAAATACAGCCCTTAAGGCACCGTTTAGACTTGGGATTTGTTTAGTTAAAAGTTAGCCAACGCAACTTCGTGTACTTCATTTGTGTCCAACGACCAGACCAAGACCGCTTCCGGATCCTTACCATTATCAATACTTCATCTATATTTGCAATATACAGATTGCTTTATCATATTCTTGCTTGTTCTTCGATTGCTTGCAGGAATAGACCTTCGTGGTCAGGTTGATCGTGCTCCGGCGTGGTCATTAACCTCTCGGAGTTGGTTTAGCGATTGCTAAGGCGCAACGTCATGCACGTTTGTAGTCGGATCGTCAAAGTCGTCTCCACCAAATCGATAGTTATCATCTCATCGAAAGATCGAGACACCCCGCCTCTATCAAGTGGTATCAGTTTTCAGGTTGCTCGGTGAGATTTTCCAGTTTTTCATAGTCTAGATATGTTATTCATACCTAGAGTCCAAGAAAAAGCCACAAAAAAATTAGATTAGTTCAACCATGTCCGAGACAGTCTGAGCCTTTTCGCCATTGCCACTTAGTATTTGCATTGTTGAATTTTTGGTTGCATCGTGTGTCGAGTTGCTGGTTTTGGAGTATAGACTTTTAGAGTTTCGAGTTATAGTCATGTTTTCTTCACGCTGCATCCGCATACACTGTCCTCCACTTCATTGTCATCTACCGCTGTCACTTGTTTTGTTCATCGTCATCACCACCACCTTCCGCTGT
Source organism: Thinopyrum elongatum (assembly GCA_011799875.1). Lineage (NCBI taxonomy): Eukaryota > Viridiplantae > Streptophyta > Magnoliopsida > Poales > Poaceae > Thinopyrum > Thinopyrum elongatum. Next base: position 40,249 of record JAAAXO010000102.1, on the reverse strand, counting down.
TGTCGTTCGTCGCCATCTTGGTTCAGCTTGGAGAGAGTGTCAAAAAACAAAATCTAAGAGAAATACCGAGAAAGAACAGAGAATAGGAATACAAGAGAGAGAGAGAGAGATCGTTCAGTACAGATCTATTTTGCCTTGGGGTAGTGATAGAGGCGAGGGTGTCCCGATCTTTCGATGAGATGATAGCTATCGTTTTTGGTGGAGTAGACTTTGACGATCCGACTACGAACGTGCGAGGACGTCGCGCCTTAGCAATCGCTAAACCAACTCTGAGAGGTTATTGACCACGCCGGAGCACAATCAACCTGACCACGAGGGTCTATCTCCTGCAAGCAAATGAAGAACAATCAAGAAACTAAGATTTGCAATCTGGATATTGCGAAAATAAGATGAAAGCTTTATTGATCAAGGTGGGGTTCTGTGACGTTTTGGTCTGGTCGTTGAACACAAACGAAGTACGCGAAGTTGCAGCTATGGCGAACTTTTAATCTAAACAAAACCCAAAGTCTAAACGGTGCCCTAAGGGCTGTATATATGGAGGAAGAGGGGGGGATTTCGTGGCCCTTGAAGGAGGGGTCCGAAACCAACCCTATCTCTTGTTTCCCCACACATACGGACTCTAAAAACAGCCTATACTCAAGTATTTCGAAATTACATGGGCCTGGCCCAATAATAAGGTGACGCAGCACCTATAATAGCCTCTGGACGAAATATATCAAGTGGCATCTTGTATATTTCGTCCAAGGCTTCCTGCACTCATTATGGTGGCTTCAAAGTCCTGAAATCATCACTTGTAACTCCGTTCTTGTTCCCCTTGCGCATGCCATCATCTCCATGCTTGAACTTGCTCCAAGGTTCCTCTTTCTTGTCCAAGCTAGGCCCTTCATTTGTTAGCAAAACAAATGTATCCAATTTAGGCAGCATCATATTCTCATGAACATTAGAATCATTACCAAGAAACGAAAGTACCTGATAATTTAATTGGCGTGCGCGAGCTCTAGTAATTGGTCCAGTATATATAGCAGCAGGGGCTGTGGGTGTAACAATGGTATTGATGTCCTCATCATCCTCCCCTTCTTGAAATGAAGTCGTCCTCGACGGAAGCTCATCTTCCTGATAGAGGCGAGGGTGTCCCGATCTTTCGATGAGATGATAGCTATCATTTTTGGTGGAGTAGACTTTGACGATCCGACTACGAACGTGCGAGGACGTCGCGCCTTAGCAATCGCTAAACCAACTCCGAGAGGTTATTGACCACGCCGGAGCACAATCAACCTGACCACGGGGGTCTATCTCCTGCAAGCAAATGAAGAACAAGCAAGAAACTAAGATTTGCAATCTGGATATTGCGAATATAAGAGGAAAGCTTTATTGATCAAGGTGGGGTTCTGTGACGTCTTGGTCTGGTCGTTGAACACAAACGAAGTACGTGAAGTTGCAGCAATGGCGAACTTTTGATCTAAACAAAACCCAAAGTCTAAACGGTGCCCTAAGGGCTGTATATATGGAGGAAGAGGGGGGATTTCGTGGCCCTTGAAGGAGGGGTCCGAAACCAACCCTATCTCTTGTTTCCCCACACATACGGACAATAAAAACAGCCTATACTCAAGTATTTCGAAAATACATGGGCCTGGACCAATAATAAGGTGACGCAGCACCTATAATAGCCTCTGGACGAAATTTATGAAGTGGCATCTTGTATATTTCGTCCAAGGCTTCCTGCACTCATTATGGTGGCTTCAAAGTCCTAAAATCATCACTTGTAACTCCGTTCTTGTTCCCCTTGCGCATGCCATCATCTCCATGCTTGAACTTGCTCCAAGGTTCCTCTTTCTTGTCCAAGCTAGGCCCTTCATTTGTAAGCAAAACAAATGTATCCAATTTAGGCAGCATCATATTCTCATGAACTTTAGAATCATTACCAAGAAACGAAAGTACCTGATATTTTAATTGGCGTGCGCGAGCTCTAGTAATTGGTCCAGTATGTATAGAAGCAGGGGCTGTGGGTGTAACAATGGTATTGATGTCCTCATCATAAGGCGCAACGTCGTGCACGTTTGTAGTCTGATCGTCAAAGTCGTCTCCACCAAATCGACAGTTATCATCTCATCGAAAGATCGGGACACCCCGCCTCTATCAGAGGGACTGCAAGCGAAGACAACAAGCAAATAATAAATAAGCAGGAGTATTAGAGAGCCATAAGCATGGGGCGAGATGGTAAAATAAGCGAGCGAAGAAGAGCAAATGAACTACCCGGAGAGGTCTGCCGGGCGGAAGCCTCAATTTCCCCGGCAACATCAGTTACCGGGCCATGATTCCCGTCCCCTTCCGCGACAACTACGATGTCGTCTTGGGCAAGCTCTCCCATAGAAGTCATCATCGGGGGTTCCTTGACTTGATCGGTGGGTGGAGTAAGCCCTTCTTGAAGAGGCTTGCTGATAGAGGCGAGGGTGTCCCGATCTTTCGATGAGATGATAGCTATCGTCTTTGGTGGAGTAGACTTTGACGATCCGACTACGAACGTGCGAGGACGTCGCGCCTTAGCAATCGCTAAACCAACTCCGAGAGGTTATTGACCACGCCAGAGCACAATCAACCTGACCACGAGGGTCTATCTCCTGCAAGCAAACGAAGAACAAGCAAGAAACTAAGATTTGCAATCTGGATATTGCGAATATAAGATGAAAGCTTTATTGATCAAGGTGGGGTTCTGTGACGTCTTGGTCTGGTCGTTGAACACAAACGAAGTACGCGAAGTTGCAGCTATGGCGAACTTTTAATCTAAACAAAACCCAAAGTCTAAACGGTGACCTAAGGGCTGTATATATGGAGGAAGAGGAGGGGATTTCGTGGCCCTTGAAGGAGGGGTCCGAAACCAACCCTATCTCTTGTTTCCCCACACATACGGACTCTGAAAACAGCCTATACTCAAGTATTTCGAAATTACATGGGCCTGGCCCAATAATAAGGTGACGCAGCACCTATAATAGCCTCTGGACGAAATTTATGAAGTGGCATCTTGTATATTTCGTCCAAGGCTTCCTGCACTCATTATGGTGGCTTCAAAGTCCTGAAATCATCACTTGTAACTCCGTTCTTGTTCCCCTTGTGCATGCCATCATCTCCATGCTTGAACTTGCTCCAAGGTTCCTCTTTCTTGTCCAAGCTAGGCCCTTCAGTTGTAAGCAAAACAAATGTATCCAATTTAGGCAGCATCATATTCTCATGAACTTTAGAATCATTACCAAGAAACGAAAGTACCTGATATTTTAATTGGCGTGCGCGAGCTCTAGTAATTGGTCCAGTATGTATAGAAGCAGGGGCTGTGGGTGTAACAATGGTGCGATTGCTAAGGCGCGACGTCCTCGCACGTTCGTAGTCGGATCGTCAAAGTCTACTCCACCAAAAACGATAGCTATCATCTCATCGAAAGATCGGGACACCCTCGCCTCTATCAAGTGGTATCAGATTCCCAGGTTGCTCGGTGAGATTTACAGTTTTTCGTAGTTTAGATCGAGTCTGTTCTTCATACCTACAGTCCAGGAAAAAGCCAAAAAAAAAATTTAGGGTTAGTTCATCATATCCGAACCAATCTGAGCCTTTGCATAATCTTTCTAGGGTTTTTGCTTTGTTGAATTTGCGGTTGCATCGTCGTGTCAAGTTGCTGGTCTTAGCGTCCAGTTCTTTAGAGTTTCGAGTTCTGTTCACAAGTTGTCACGCCGCCGCCGCACCATCATCATCGCCCCTACCATATACCACCACAGCTTATCTGCTATTTCTCTGAGTCCATATACCACCACCGATCCGAGTCCATATACCACCAACGATCCGAGTCCATATACCACCACCAATCCGAGCCCACATATACTACTGTCATATACCATCACCAGTCCGAGTTCCACCATATTCATCTCTGCCACCAGTCCTAGTCCGAGTCCAGTATTTATTCCTTTATTTTAGAGTTCCAGATCACGCGATACTACGAGTCGTGAACAAGTCGGATTCCCCAATTTTCGTGCTACCCGCAGAAGAAAAATAGTTCCAGTTTCAAAAAAAAAAGTGTTCTAGGCTCGCGTCTCTAGCACGGTCTAGCCTAGGACCAGCACAGTACCGTCGTTGAGAGTTTATTCAACATTGCATCTCTGAATTGATTATTGCTGACCCTTTTTGCTACCATATCATAAGCCTTCCCAGCTCCACATACATCTACATCGTGCGTTTGACACCACCTGGCAATCGCTCTGTCCAAGCTCTGAGAGTTTTGACTACAAAGGTTGCCGATCACCACCTGCTGCTGGGTAAGAACTGGTAAGAATTTGAGATTTGCTTGACGGATTTGTGACACCACACCACACCACCACCACTTTCTAGTAGTCTGTAGGATCATATTCTTGTGTGTTTCTATTGCTGCTAACCATGGCAGGATCACAAGCCGACGAGATTGACTGGGAGAACATGACGAACAAGGAGTTGCATGATAAATTTCAGCAAATGATGAGTGGCCAGGTGGGAGATTGATAGAGGCGAGGGTGTCCCGATCTTTCGATGAGATGATAGCTATCGTTTTTGGTGGAGTAGACTTTGACGATCCGACTACGAACGTGCGAGGACGTCGCGCCTTAGCAATCGCTAAACCAACTCCGAGAGGTTATTGACCACGCCGGAGCACAATCAACCAGACCACGAGGGTCTATCTCCTGCAAGCAAACGAAGAACAAGCAAGAAACTAAGATTTGCAATCTGGATATTGCGAATATAAGATGAAAGCTTTATTGATCAAGGTGGGGTTCTGTGACGTCTTGGTCTGGTCGTTGAACACAAACGAAGTACGCGAAGTTGCAGCTATGGCGAACTTTTAATCTAAACAAAACCCAAAGTCTAAACGGTGCCCTAAGGGCTGTATATATGGAGGAAGAGGAGTGGATTTCGTGGCCCTTGAAGGAGGGGTCCGAAACCAACCCTATCTCTTGTTTCCCCACACATACGGACTCTAAAAACAGCCTATACTCAAGTATTTCGAAATTACATGGGCCTGGCCCAATAATAAGGTGACGCAGCACCTATAATAGCCTCTGGACGAAATTTATGAAGTGACATCTTGTATATTTCGTCCAAGGCTTCCTGCACTCATTATGGTGGCTTCAAAGTCCTGAAATCATCACTTGTAACTCCGTTCTTGTTCCCCTTGTGCATGCCATCATCTCCATGCTTGAACTTACTCCAAGGTTCCTCTTTCTTGTCCAAGCTAGGCCCTTCATTTGTAAGCAAAACAAATGTATCCAATTTAGGCAGCATCATATTCTCATGAACTTTAGAATCATTACCAAGAATCGAAAGTACCTGATATTTTAATTGGCGTGTGCGAGCTCTAGTAATTGGTCCAGTATGTATAGAAGCAGGGGCTGTGGGTGTAACAATGGTATTGATGTCCTCATCAGGATACCATCAAATTCGTATGAAATTGGGGGATGAATGGAAAACAGCATTTAAAACAAAGTTTGGATTATATGAGTGGTTAGTCATGCCTTTTGGGTTAACTAATGCACCTAGTACTTTCATGAGATTAATGAACGAAGTTTTACGTGCTTTCATTGGACGATTTGTGGTAGTCTATTTTGATGATATACTGATTTATAGCAGATCTTTGGAGGAACATTTGGAACATTTACGTGCTGTTTTTATTGCTTTACGTGATGCACGTTTGTTTGGTAACCTTGGGAAGTGCACCTTTTGCACCGACCGAGTATCTTTTCTTGGCTATGTTGTTACTCCACAGGGAATTGAAGTTGATAAAGCCAAGATTGAAGCTATTGAGAGTTGGCCACAGCCCAAAACGGTCACTCAAGTGAGGAGTTTTCTTGGACTCGCTGGTTTCTATAGGCGTTTTGTGAGAGATTTCAGCACCATTGCTGCACCTCTCAATGAGCTTACAAAGAAGGATGTGCCTTTTGTTTGGGGTACCTCAAGGGAAGAAGCCTTCACGGTATTGAAAGATAAGTTGACACATACTCCTTTACTCCAACTTCCTGATTTTAATAAGACTTTTGAGCTTGAATGTGATGCTAGTGGAATTGGATTAGGAGGTGTTTTATTACAAGATGGCAAACCTGTTGCATACTTTTCTGAAAAATTGAGTGGGCCTAGTCTGAACTATTCTACTTATGATAAAGAATTATATGCTCTTGTTCGGACCTTAGAAACATGGCAACATTATTTATGGCCCAAAGAATTTGTTATACATTCTGATCATGAATCTTTGAAACACATTAAAAGTCAAGCAAAACTGAACCGTAGACATGCTAAATGGGTTGAATTTATTGAGACTTTCCCTTATGTCATTAAACACAAGAAGGGTAAAGAAAATGTTATTGCTGATGCATTGTCTCGTCGTTATACTATGCTTTCACAACTTGACTTTAAAATATTTGGTTTGGAGACCATCAAAGATCAATATGTGCATGATGCTGAATTTAAAGATGTATTGTAGAATTGTAAGGAAGGGAGAACATGGAACAAGTTCGTCGTTAACGATGGATTTGTGTTTCGTGCTAACAAGCTATGCTGATGAGGACATCAATACCATTGTTACACCCACAGCCCCTGCTGCTATACATACTGGACCAATTACTAGAGCTCGCGCACGCCAATTAAATTATCAGGTACTTTCGTTTCTTGGTAATGATTCTAATGTTCATGAGAATATGATGCTGCCTAAATTGGATACATTTGTTTTGCTTACAAATGAAGGGCCTAGCTTGGACAAGAAAGAGGAACCTTGGAGCAAGTTCAAGCATGGAGATGATGGCATGCGCAAGGGGAACAAGAACGGAGTTACAAGTGATGATTTCAGGACTTTGAAGCCACCATAAGGAGTGCAGGAAGCCTTGGACGAAATATACAAGATGCCACTTCATAAATTTCGTCCAGAGGCTATTATAGGTGCTGCGTCACCTTATTATTGGGCCAGGCCCATGTAATTTCGAAATACTTGAGTATAGGCTATTTTTAGAGTCCGTATGTGTGGGGAAACAAGAGATAGGGTTGGTTTCGGACCCCTCCTTAAAGGGCCACGAAATCCCCCCCCCCTCTTCCTCCATATATACAGCCCTTAGGGCACCGTTTAGACTTTGGGTTTTGTTTAGATTAAAAGTTCGCCATAGCTGCAACTTCGCGTACTTCGTTTGTGTTCAACGACCAGACCAAGACGTCACAGAACCCCACCTCGATCAATAAAGCTTTCATCTTATATTCGCAATATCCAGATTGCAAATCTTAGTTTCTTGCTTGTTCTTCGTTTGCTTGCAGGAGATAGACCCTCGGGGTCAGGTTGATTGTGCTCCGGCGTGGTCAATAACCTCTCGGAGTTGGTTTAGCGATTGCTAAGGCGCGACGTCCTCGCACGTTCGTAGTCGGATCGTCAAAGTCTACTCCACCAAAAACGATAGATATCATCTCATCGAAAGATCGGGACACCCTCGCCTCTATCAAGTATACTCTTGTTCATAAGGATAAACATATTACTTTGCTTCCTATGACTCCTGATTCTATTTTGAAAGATGATATTAATAGAGCTAGTAAAGCAAAACAGGAGAAAAATAAGAGTGAAAATCAGATTGTGGCAAAAGAATTTGAGCAACAAATGAAGCCTAATAATAAACCATCTAGTGTTGCTTCTGAAATTAAATTGAAAAGTGCATGCTTACTTGCCACCAAATCTGATATTGATGATCTAGATTTCAGCAATTCTGTTTGCTATGCTTTTGTGTGCAAAGAGGCGTTATTTTCATTCGAGGACGTGCCTTCCTCTTTGCCTCCTGCGGTCACTAACATTTTGCAGGAGTTCGCTGACGTCTTTCCACAAGACGTGCCACCGGGATTACCACCTATTCGCGGGATTGAGCATCAGATTGACTTAATTCCCGGTGCTTCGTTGCCAAACCGTGCGCCATACCGTACCAATCCAGAGGAGACGAAGGAGATTATGCGTCAAGTACAGGAGATGCTCGACAAAGGTTATATACGCGAATCCCTTAGTCCTTGTGCTGTTCCTATTATTCTAGTGCCGAAAAAGGATGGTACATCGCGTATGTGTGTTGATTGTAGAGACATTAATAATATTACTATTCATCAATAATAATTTTTTTCTTTTTTTTTGCACTTTTTTTTCCTTTTTTTTTTGCTCCGCAACGATTTTTTTTCGAAAAAGTCTACAAATGGTCTAAAAACTGCCTAGCCAGAATTTTCCAGACGATTTTTTTTTTGAAACTGGAACTATTTTTCTTCTGCGGGTAGCACGAAAATTGGGGAATCCGACTTGTTCACGACTCGTAGTATCGCGTGATCTGGAACTCTAAAATAAAGGAATAAATACTGGACTCGGACTAGGACTGGTGGCAGAGATGAATATGGTGGAACTCGGACTGGTGATGGTATATGACGGTAGTATATGTGGGCTCGGATTGGTGGTGGTATATGGACTCGGATCGGTGGTGGTATCTGGACTCGGATCGGTGGTGGTATATGGACTCAGAGAAATAGCAGATAAGCTGTGGTGGTATATGGTAGGGGCGATGATGATGGTGCGGCGGCGGCGTGACAACTTGTGAACAGAACTCGAAACTCTAAAGAACTAGACGCTAAGACCAGCAACTTGACACGACGATGCAACCGCAAATTCAACAAAGCAAAAACCCTAAAAAGATTATGCAAAGGCTCAGATTGGTTCGGATATGATGAACTAACCCTAAATTTTTTTTTTGCCTTTTTCCTGGACTGTAGGTATGAAGAACAGACTCGATCTAAACTACGAAAAACTGTAAATCTCACCGAGCAACCTGGGAATCTGATACCACTTGATAGAGGCGAGGGTGTCCCGATCTTTTGATGAGATGATAGCTATCGTTTTTGGTGGAGTAGACTTTGACGATCCGACTACGAACGTGCGAGGACGTTGCGCCTTAGCAATCGCTAAACCAACTCCGAGAGGTTATTGACCACGCCGGAGCACAATCAACCTGACCACGAGGGTCTATCTCCTGCAAGCAAACGAAGAACAAGCAAGAAACTAAGATTTGCAATCTGGATATTGCGAATATAAGATGAAAGCTTTATTGATCAAGGTGGGGTTCTGTGACGTCTTGGTCTGGTCGTTGAACACAAACGAAGTACGCGAAGTTGCAGCTATGGCGAACTTTTAATCTAAACAAAACCCGAAGTCTAAACGGTGCCCTAAGGGCTGTATATATGGAGAAAGAGGAGGGGATTTCGTGGCCCTTGAAGGAGGGGTCCGAAACCAACCCTATCTCTTGTTTCCCCACACATACGGACTCTAAAAATAGCCTATACTCAAGTATTTCCAAATTACATGGGCCTGGCCCAATAATAAGGTGACGCAGCACCTATAATAGCCTCTGGACGAAATTTATGAAGTGACATCTTGTATATTTCGTCCAAGGCTTCCTGCACTCATTATGGTGGCTTCAAAGTCCTGAAATCATCACTTGTAACTCCGTTCTTGTTCCCCTTGTGCATGCCATCATCTCCATGCTTGAACTTGCTCCAAGGTTCCTCTTTCTTGTCCAAGCTAGGCCCTTCAGTTGTAAGCAAAACAAATGTATCCAATTTAGGCAGCATCATATTCTCATGAACTTTAGAATCATTACCAAGAAACAAAAGTACCTGATATTTTAATTGGCGTGCGCGAGCTCTAGTAATTGGTCCAGTATGTATAGAAGCAGGGGCTGTGGGTGTAACAATGGTATTGATGTCCTCATCAACCACTCAATGATGTAACAAGGAAATAGCACAATTGGTACCAATCGCGTCAATTTCTCACACCTACCCAACTTAGCCCATAAACATCTCCAAAAGTGGCTAAGAAATTTAGTATCACGATCTGAAACAATAGTATTTGGCACACCATGCAAGCGAATAATTTCACGAAAGAACAAATCAGCAACATTAGCAGCATCATCGGTTTTATGACATGGTATAAAGTGTGCCATTTTCGAAAATCTATCCACGACAACAAATATGCTATCCCCCCCCCCTTCTTTGTTCGAGGTAAACCTAAAACAAAGTCCATAGATATATCCTCCCAAGGAACACTAGGTACAGGCAAAGGCATATATAAACCATGAGGATTGAGTCGTGACTTAGCTTTTTGACATGTAGTGCAGCGAGCAACAAAACGCTCAACATCTCGTCTCATCTTTGGCCAAAAGAAATGTGTAGCAAGTACATCCTCCGTCTTCTTCACGCCAAAATGTCCCATTAATCCTCCTCCATGCGCCTCCTGCAACAACAAAAGACGAACGGAGCTAGCTGGAATGCATAGCTTGTTAGCACGAAACACAAATCCATCGTTAATGACGAACTTGTTCCATGTTCTCCCTTCTTTACAATTCTGCAATACATCTTTAAATTCAGCATCATGCACATATTGATCTTTGATGGTCTCCAAACCAAATATTTTAAAGTCAAGTTGTGAAAGCATAGTATAACGATGAGACAATGCATCAGCATTAACATTTTCTTTACCCTTCTTGTGTTTAATGACATAAGGGAAAGTCTCAATGAATTCAACCCATTTATCATGTCTACGGTTCAGTTTGGCTTGACTTTTAATATGTTTCAAAGATTCATGATCAGAATGAATAACAAATTCTTTGGGCCATAAATAATGTTGCCATATTTCCAAAGTCCGAACAAGAGCATATAATTCCTTATCATAAGTAGAGTAATTCAGACTAGGCCCACTCAATTTTTCAGAAAAGTATGCAACAGGTTTGCCATCTTGTAATAACACACCTCCTAATCCAATTCCACTAGCATCACATTCAAGCTCAAAAGTCTTATTAAAATCAGGAAGTTGCAGTAAAGGAGCATGTGTTAACTTATCTTTCAACACCGTGAAGGCTTCTTCCTGTGCGGTACCCCAAACAAAAGGCACATCCTTCTTTGTAAGCTCGTTGAGAGGTGCAGCAATGGTACTGAAATCTCTCACAAAACGCCTATAGAAACCAGCGAGGCCAAGGAAACTCCTCACTTGTGTGACCGTTTTGGGCTGCGGCCAACTCTCAATAGCTTCAATCTTGGCTTTATCAACTTCAATTCCCTGTGGAGTAACAACATAGCCAAGAAAAGATACTCGGTCGGTGCAAAAGGTGCACTTCCCAAGGTTACCAAACAAATGTGCATCACGTAGAGCAATAAAAACAACACTTAAATGTTCCAAATGTTCCTCCAAAGATCTGCTATAAATCAATATATCATCAAAGTAAACTACCACAAATCGTCCAATGAAAGCACGTAAAACTTCGTTCATTAATCTCATGAAAGTACTAGGTGCATTAGTTAACCCAAAAGGCATGACTAACCACTCATATAAACCGAACTTAGTTTTAAATGCTGTTTTCCATTCATCTCCCAATTTCATACGAATTTGATGGTATCCACTACGCAAATCAACTTTGGAGAATATTGTAGAGCCACTCAATTCATCAAGCATATCATCTAGCCTAGGAATAGGATGACGATAACGAATAGTAATATTATTAATGCCTCTACAATCAACACACATACGCGACTTACCATCCTTTTTTGGCACTAGTATAATAGGAACAGCACAAGGACTAAGAGATTCGCGTATATAACCTTTGTCGAGCAGCTCCTGTACTTGACGCATAATCTCCTTCGTCTCCTCTGGATTGGTATGGTATGGCGCACTGTTTGGCAAGGAAGCACCGGGAATTAAGTCAATCTGATGCTCAATCCCGCGAAAAGGTGGTAATCCCGGTGGCACGTCTTGTAGAAAGACGTCAGCGAACTCCTGCAAAATGTTAGTGACAGAAGGAGGCAAAGAGGAAGGCACGTCCTCGAATGAAAATAATGCCTCTTTGCACACAAAAGCATAGCAAACAGATTTGCTTAAATCTAGCTCATCAATATCAGATTTGGTGGCAAGTAAACATGCATTTTTCAATTTAATTTCAGAAGCAACACTAGATGTTTTATTATTAGGCTTCATTTGTTGCTCAAATTCTTTTGCCACAATCTGATTTTCACTCTTATTTTTCTCCTATTTTGCTTTACTAGCTCTATTAATATCATCTTTCAAAATAGAATCAGGAGTCATAGGAAGCAAAGTAATATGTTTATCTTTATGAACAAGAGTATACTGATTGTTTCTACCATGGTGTACAGAATTTTTATCAAATTGCCATGGTCTACCAAGTAATAAGGAACATGCTTGCATGGGTGCCACATCACAATCAACATAATCAGCATATGTAGAGATACTAAAATGCACACGAACAGTACGTGTTACCTTAACCTTGCCGCTGTTGTTGAACCATTGGATATAGTAAGGATGTGGATGTGGTCTTGTGGTGAGAGATAGCTTCTCCACCATCTCCATGCTAGCCAAGTTGTTGCAGCTCCCTCCATCTATGATGACGCGAACAGAACGTTCCTTCACAACTCCCTTTGTATGGAACAAAGTATGCCTCTGATTTTGCTCAGCTTGTGTGACCTGCACACTCAAAGCACGTTGAGCAACTAAACATTCATACCTGTCAGCATCTTCAGGAGCCATGTATTGCGTCTCATGATCAGAATCATCTCCACCGTGTTCTTCACTTGTAATAAGAGCCAAAGTCTCCTCATCATAGTCACTAGCGGACTCATACCCACCATCCTCAGTAGCAATCATAACACGCGAAGATTGGCATTCTCTCGCATAATGACCTCTTCCCTTACAACGACGACAAATAATATCATGTGTGTGCCCTGTTGATGCCATAGATGAAGAAGAGCTCTGGGCAGGCCCAGAAGGTGTACTCTTGGCAGATGGTGGTGGTGGTGCCTGTTTTCTTGTATCTCGATTGGAATTGGCGGCTGAAGTCAGTGGTGCTGCAGTAGGACGTGTGGGAGTAGAGGAGGCACGCGGTGTCCATGATGAAGATCGACTTGCAGAAAAATTAGTTCGCGCCAATGCCTGTCGATCCTGCACTTCACGTTCAGCTTTACAAGCAAGATGGAATAAACGAGTGATATTATTATACTCCTTATACTCTAGAATAGTCTGAATCTCTCTATTTAATCCACCCATGAAACGTGCAAGCATAGCTTCATTCTCCTCAACAATACCACATCTAATCATGCCAGTTTGTAATTCCTGATAATATTCTTCTACAGAATTTTTTCCTTGTCTTAAGCGCTGCAATTTTTGAAGTAATTCATGTTGATAATATGGTGGAACCCAACGAGTAAGCATAGCAGTTTTCAAAGCAGCCCAAGTAGCTGGAATAGGATATAATCTACAATGTTCAGACCACCATACACATGCAAAACTAGTAAAAGCACAAACAGCAGCAGCAACACGTCTCTCCTCGGGATATTGTAAACATGTAAAACGTTGTTCAGTTTCTAACTCCCAAGTAAGATATATATCAGGAACATATCTACCCTCAAATGGTGGAATATTCAATTTCAGTTTAGGAAGATGGTCATGATCTCGTACCTGAGCTGGTAATGCTGCCCTACCATTGCGATTATTGGCATGTGGACGACCTGGTGCTGGTACGTAGTTCTGATTTTGATCAACCTCATCCTCGTAATCGCCCGCATAATCGTCCTCCTCAGCGGCAGCAGGAGCCATAGAAGCATCAACAGTAGGTGCAGCGGCACCAGAAGTTTGACCAGGCTCAAGGGGAACGCGCTGTGCTCGTCCCACTTGATTTGGAAGGCGACGTTGTTGTTGTTGTAGAGGTGCGACAGGTGCAGCCGGCGGTGGTTGTGGAAGACGCGCGAGCAATTCATTAAACTTGTTATCGAGCTTAGTTTCGAACGTCTTCTCAATTCCATCTATCTTCTCCATGGCCTCTTCAAATCTGTTTAGCACATCTTGCACCTGTCCACTCATCATTTGCTGAAATTTATCATGTAGCTGTTTGTTCGTCATGTTCTCCCAATCAGTCTCATCGGCTTGTGATCCTGCCATGGTTAGCAGCAATAGAAACACACAAGAATATGATCCTACAGACTACTGGGAAGTGGTGGTGGTGGTGTATCACAAAACCGTCAAGCGAATCTCAAATGCTTACCAGTTCTTACCCAGCAGCAGGTGGTGATCAGCAACCGTTGTAGTCAAAACTCTTAAAGATTGGACAGAGCGATTGCCAGGTGGTGTCAAACGCACAACGTAGATGTATGTGGAGCTGGGAAGGCTTATGATATCGTAGCAAAAATGTCAGCAATAATCAATTCAGAGATGCAAAGTTGAATAAACGCTCAACGACGGTACTGTGCTGGTCCTAGGCTAGACCGTACTAGAGACACGAGCCTAGAACACTAACAAAATCACGGCGCGGCACATAAACAAGGGAATAGCACACTCTAAAATTTTTTTCCGTTTTTTTTGCGCTCTTTTTTTTTTCAAAAAATCACTATAATGGCGAGTGTCTCAAAACTCTTCCCAAGTCAAACTATCATGATTGGCACGAAATTTTTTTTTGACAATTTTTTTTCGGAAATCAGGGCAGCGACGACGAAAAAGTGCGACAAAAAATCACTATGATGGCGAGTGTCTCAAAACGCTCCCTGGGAACTAAAAATAGGATAGGGAAAAAAATTGACTGCCGAAATTTTGGCCTAAAAACTGCCCGGGGGTCTCCAGACTTTTTTTTTCTTCCGAAACCTACTCAGGCAAGGAAACACGAATCGAAAACTAGATGGATCTCGAAAACAAACCTAATATGAAAAGAACTCGGATTGGTGGTGGATATATGGTGGTGGTATATGGCAGCGGTTGTGGTATATGGTAGCGGTGGTGGTATATGGATACGGATCGGTGCTAGTATATGGATACACATCGGTGATGGTATATGGATTCAGAGCGGTGGCGGATAAGCGGTGGTGGTAGATGGCAGGGGCGATGATGATGGTGCGGCGGCGGCGTGACAACTTATGACCAGAACTCGAAACTCTAAAAGACTAGACACTAAGACCAGCAACTCGACACGACGATGCAACCGCAGATTCAACAAAGCAAAAACCCTAAAAAGATTATGCAAAGGCTCAGATTGTTCGGATATGATGAACTAACCCTAATAAATTTTTTTTTGGCTTTTTCGTGGACTGTAGGTATGAAGAACAGACTCGATCTAAACTACGAAAAACTATAAAATCGCACCGAGCAACCTGAAAATCTGATACCACTTGATAGAGGCGAAGGTGTCCCGATGTTTCGATGAGATGGTAGCTATCGTTTTTCTGTGGGAGTCGACCTTGACGATCCGACTACGAACGTGCGAGACGTCGCGCCTTAGCAATCGCTATACCAACTTCCAAGGGGTTATTGACCACGCCGGAGCACGATCAACCTGACCACGAGGGTCTGTTTCCTGCGAGCAAACGAAGAACAAGCAAGAAACTGAGATTGCAATCTGGATATTGCGAATATAAGAGGAAAGCTTTATTAATGAAGGTGGGGTTCTATGACGCCTTTGTCTGGTCGTTGAACACAAACGAAGTACGCGAAGTTGCAGCTATGGCGAACTTTTAATCTAAACAAAACCCAAAGTCTAAACGATGCCCTAAGGGCTGTATATATGGAGGAAGAGGGGGGGAATTTCGTGGCCCTTGAAGGAGGGGTCCGAAACCAACCCTATCTCTTGTTTTCCCACACATACGGACTCTAAAAACAGCCTATACT
This sequence comes from Thinopyrum elongatum, assembly GCA_011799875.1. NCBI lineage: Eukaryota > Viridiplantae > Streptophyta > Magnoliopsida > Poales > Poaceae > Thinopyrum > Thinopyrum elongatum. The sequence goes on along the minus strand of JAAAXO010000102.1, from coordinate 24,534 downwards.
CAAGTATTTCGAAATTACATGGGCCTGGCCCAATAATAAGGTGACGCAGCACCTATAATAGCCTCTGGACGAAATTTATGAAGTGGCATCTTGTATATTTCATCCAAGGCTTCATGCACTCATTATGGTGGCTTCAAACTCCTGAAATCATCACTTGTAACTCCGTTCTTGTTTCCCGTGCGCATGCCATCATCTCCATGCTTGAACTTGCTCCAATGTTCCTCTTTCTTGTCCAAGCTAGGCCCTTCATTCGTAAGCAAAACAAATGTATCCACTTTAGGCAGCATCATATTCTCATGAACATTAGAATCATTACCAAGAAACGAAAGTACCTGATAATTTAATTGGCGTGCGCGAGCTCTAGTAATTGGTCCAGTATGTATAGCAGCAGGGGCTGTGGGTGTAACAATGGTATTGATGTCCTCATCAGAAAGCGCCGGACTTCCGTCATTTCGGCTCGGGTGCAGTGGTATCGGATGTCCGGAGTCGGCCGGTCGTCCGGTCGTCGGTCGTCTGGTCTCGTCGGACTTCCACTGATTCGGCTCGGGTGGGGAACTGCCGGATTTCCGGTGGAGGCCGGACGTCTGGTCCCTGGGAGTTGCCGGTCGTCCGATCCTGGCCGGACGTCCGGTGGCTGTAGCTCCACTTGCAGCTCTTCTTCTTGTCCCTCATGCTTGGTGTCCTTGCCGTCTTGTCCGTTGGATGTAGCTGCTCCGTGGCCTTCCTCCAAGTACCTGATCACACATAGTGTTTCCGCTTGAGGTAGTAGCCATGTCGCATGTGTAGAAAGTGGTAGTTCGGAGAGGAGCGAGTTCACCTTATCTTCGATAGCCTTTGCTCGAGCTCTTGTCATTGGTCCAAGTGGTGTCATGGGAGACGTAGGTAGGTCCATGGGGATGACCGTGGGATGCTTCGCATTACCTGCCGGGCACGATGAGGGCGGCCTACCCCGCCAAGGCTCCACCGCTCCACCTCACAGCGACGCAAGTCATCGATCGATGCGGTGTCAAGCCCCCAAGTGACTAAGTGACTGTTATTTGGCACGTGGCAGCCACTTCCTATGGAAATCACCTCCAAATGACACCTGTCCAGAGACGTGTCAAGCAGACAGACGAGAAGGTGGCCGAACGGCCCGGCAAGGCTTGCCGGGCATGCCACGATGTGACACTAAGCGTCGCATTTAATGCGCTCTGCACTGTCTGCAGAGTTAGGTATGATAGCACTGTTCGCTATCTAATCAGTACACAATGACTGATTTGCCACTGTGGTGACCCCTTGATCTATAAAAGGAGGGCCATGGCAACCATAGAAAGGATTCGGACCCTTGTACATTCGTACGCGGGTAGCTGCTCTCATCCCGAGGCATCCTTGCCGGGCAAGAGCGCTGCGTCTCCACCACAAACCACCATCAATCCACCAAAGCAGGAGTAGGGTTTTACACCTCACGGCGGCCCGAACCTGGGTAAAAACTGCCCATGTGATCTCTGCCATGCTGTGCTACGTTCTCCGCTCTTTGTGCAATGTGCTCATCCCCCCTGCCGAACCACAAGGGGCTGATGGCCCCATAGGTGGCTGTGGTTTCCCACGACATCTTTGGCGCGCCACGTAGGGGGAAGCGCTTGCGCGAACCCGAGAAGCGTGCGCAGCGCGTCATCTGCATCATCTTCATCATCGACGGCTTCATCATCCGTGACGCCCAAGCTAAGGCGAGGGATGCTGGGAACAGAGAGGGGGAACGATATCGCTTCCCTGATGAGGACATGAATACCTTGGATACGACCAAAAATATTGCATACATGTATATTTGTGAGGTGATTTCTAATGCAAACTATGCAATAATTTATTTATGTCATCCAGGACAAAAATACTTCACAAACTTTTGTGCCATGTCTAATTGCAGGTGTATGGGACATTTGTACAATTCACATATGAAGATAAGGGAAAACGAGAAGTTTAGGTGCTTTTCAAAAAGTCCTCTCACGTCACTTTTGGGCCAAGAGAAGATAGAGTCCAAGTCTCTCACGTTCTGGATTCAGATTCGGACTGCACAGACATACCTGACTCAAAATGCCAAGAACTTTTTCATACGGACTCCGAATTGGGTGATTCTTTTTTTGTTGGAAAGTAGATTTCGTGCTCTTTCCAACCCAATTGGATTCACCTTAAAATTCATCCGGAGCTATGAGTTATCGACGAAACAATCTGACGCTGTAGCAGAATCCGAGTCAAACTACAAGTCCAAAGGTGTTGCATCACCTCCACTTGGGCCCATGAGCCTTGTACGACCTAGGGTTAGTTTTAGGCTGCCTTGGGACGTCCTCCCACCTCCTTGGCCGCCACCCCTTGCTCCTATATAAGTAGATCCATCTAGTAGCTTTTTGCTTGGGATTTGTTTAGTTAAAAGTTAGCCATTGCAACTTCGTGTACTTCGTTTGTGTCCAACGACCAGACCAAGACCGCTTTCGGATCCCCACCATTATCCATACTTCATCTATATTCGCAATATTCAGATTGCATTATCATATTCTTGCTTGTTCTTCGATTGCGTGCAGGAATAGACCTTCGTGGTCAGGTTGATCGTGCTTCCAGCATCGTCAGTAACCTCAGGAGATTGGTTTAGCGATTGCTAAGGCGCAACGTCGTGCACGTTTGTAGTCGGATCGTCAAAGTCGGCTCCACCAAATCGATAGTTACCATCTCATCGAAAGATCGGGACACCCCCGCCTCTATCAAGTGGTATCAGTTTTCAGGTTGCTCGGTGAGAATTTCCAGTTTTCCCTAGATTAGATTTATTTTCTTACCTATTGTCCAAAAAAAAGCCACAAAAAAAGTTAGATCTATTCATCCTTTGTCCAAGCCAGTCTGAGCCTTTGCAATTTTCTTTTCATTGTTTGCATTATTGAATTATCGGTTGCATCGTCGTGTTCAGTTGCTGGTCTTAGTGTCTAGTTCGTTTAGAGTTTCGAGTTCTGTTCACATTAGTCACGCCGCCGCTGCATCGTTATTCCTTCCGCTGTCCACCATCCCATCCATCAATTTCCACATCGTGCTACCCACTGTTCATTGTCATAATCATAGTTGAGGTCGTTCACATCTGTGCTTGATCCAATCTACATCTTATCTAGTTTGTTTTGGAAAGAGGGAGAGAGAAAAAAAGAGAGAAAAAAAAAAGTAAAAAAAAAGTTAGAGAAAAAAAAGAGAGAAAGAAAAAGAAAAAAGTGTGAAAAAAAAGAGAGAAGAAAAAAAAACAAAATTCGGATCTATCTAGACTCAATCTCGTAGCTGAATTCGGATTGGAATCTGTTTTGCGCAGTGTTCAGTAAAACAGGCATATCTTTTTCATACGAAGTCTGTTTTGGCTCCGTGAGTACTCAAATTAAAGCTAGCGACGAGCCGCATCAAAATAGTTGCAGAAGCTAGTTCAATATTTGACACCTCAAAATCGGCTTCTAAATAGGTCTTTTTGCCCTCCGAAGTTCGTGAACACAGCTTGTTCCAGTTTTTCAGGCCAGTTTTAGAATTTTTGACTCCTCATATCAACTCGGAATTGAGTGATTCTTTTTGCATTTGAAAGCTTGAGTCAGTGCCATTCTTGAGAAAAATTATCATAAAATTGGCACAAACTTTTATAGAATAAAGTTGGAGAGAGAATTATTGGTATATGCTACTTGGTAGTTATTTCTCATCATTATCTTTACTGCCATTGTGATCTTCACTTATATTTTGCTGTCCAGAGCTACTTCATATCCTTTATTGATGCTAGTTGTGCTACGCCGTGACCTCATTAGTGTTCTAGGCTCGCGTCTCTAGTCCGGTCTAGCCTAGGACCAGCACAGTACCGTCGTTGAGCGTTTATTCAACATTGCATCTCTGAATTGATTATTGCTAATCTTTTGCTACCAAATATTTAAGCCTTCCAAGCTCCACATATTTCTACACCATGTATACGTACGTTCTCCTGGCAATCGTTTTACTCAATCTTCGGAGTTATTTGACACCGCTGGTTGCCCGTCACCACCTGCTGCATGGTAAGAACTTGTAAGATATTGATATTTGCTACACTGTGAGCGTTTTACCACCACATCCTAGTAGTTCATAGGAACATTATTCTTGGATTTTGTTTCTTGTTTTCTACTAACTATGGCAGGTTCCGGAGTTGTTAGTTCTTGGGCTTCATCGATCGTGGGAGATTTGCCATCACCTAAGAAAATACAACAACCGTCACAAGAGGAGCAACAACATCAGAATGCACATAATCAGGTTAATGTTTCCATGCCACCATTTACTGGTCGTTTTAGGCCTGATTTATATATTGAATGGGAGTACGAAATTAATGCTATATTTGCTTCCCATAATTTTGATGAGCGTGGAAAATTTCAAGCCGCGGTTAGTACTTTCAGTAGCTTTGCTTTAGTTTGGTGGAGTGAATACTGTCGGTTAAACCCTGATTATATACCTACTACTTGGGATGGTTTAAAACATTTCATGAGAGATAGATTCGTAGATGTTCATTATACTCGTGGCATGATTAAAAAACTACAACATTTAAAACAAGGTAGTGACACCGTAACAAAATATTATGATGATTTACAAACTACATTATTGCACTCATTTTTAGAAGAAAGTGAAGAAGATTTTATGGATAGATTTTGGGGAGGATTAAACTGCGATATTCAAGAGATTCTAATTCATGAAGAGTGTTATCCTATGGACCATTTGTTTCGTCTTGCTTGCAAAGCTGAACAGGAAATAAAACGACGTGTTGGCCACAAGGAGAACAAGCGCACGGTGCACATTCCAAGTGTTGATACAGATGTTTCTTCAACTACTAGGCGTACTATGACAACCACATCCGTTGTTGCGAGGACTACATCATCTCCATCATGTGACACATCACCTCCAAGAGTGCCTACATCATCTGAGTTGATCATAAGAGGTAATGACAAAGGTACAGATTTTCAACTTTCACATGAGAATGATGCATGCCTAGTTAACTTGAATACATCATGTGTTGTGTTACCTATTGATTTGAGCACACCAACTATTTTAGAGAATCGTGTTACTGTCATGAATGCGTCATATGATCAAAGAGTTGAAGTATCAACAATTTTGAGTGCACCCAATGAATTAACTGTTGATGCAAAAGAAACAATGTTTAATCCTTTTGATATGACCTCTAATCTTGGTGATGATTTTGTGTCAAAAGACTTATTGCATGTTTGCTTATTTAAGCATGTAGTAGCATGTAAATTTGATGCAAGTAAGGTTTATTCACCAATGTTGGGATGGTTTAATGATGAACGTTGTCAATCCTTTGATATGAATAAGAGCTTCACTTATATGTGCAAATTGAGTTGCAATATTTTCATGTCTTCTAATACTTGTGATAATATTTTGGCTTTACATTTTATGAACTATGAAAGTTACTCATGTATACATGTGTCATATGTGCAAAAATCAAGGGAAGTAAAAATGGATGACATATACATATACAACATGTACACCTTGTCTCTTTTGTTAGCCACATTTCAGATTAAGCAACGCCGAGGACGGCTTAGTTTTCAAGAAGTGGAGGATGATGAGGACATGAATACCTTGGATACGACCAAAAATATTGCATACATGTATATTTGTGAGGTGATTTCTAATGCAAACTATGCAATAATTTATTTATGTCATCCAGGACAAAAATACTTCACAAACTTTTGTGCCATGTCTAATTGCAGGTGTATGGGACATTTGTACAATTCACATATGAAGATAAGGGAAAACGAGAAGTTTAGGTGCTTTTCAAAAAGTCCTCTCACGTCACTTTTGGGCCAAGAGAAGATAGAGTCCAAGTCTCTCACGTTCTGGATTCAGATTCGGACTGCACAGACATACCTGACTCAAAATGCCAAGAACTTTTTCATACGGACTCCGAATTGGGTGATTCTTTTTTTGTTGGAAAGTAGATTTCGTGCTCTTTCCAACCCAATTGGATTCACCTTAAAATTCATCCGGAGCTATGAGTTATCGACGAAACAATCTGACGCTGTAGCAGAATCCGAGTCAAACTACAAGTCCAAAGGTGTTGCATCACCTCCACTTGGGCCCATGAGCCTTGTACGACCTAGGGTTAGTTTTAGGCTGCCTTGGGACGTCCTCCCACCTCCTTGGCCGCCACCCCTTGCTCCTATATAAGTAGATCCATCTAGTAGCTTTTTGCTTGGGATTTGTTTAGTTAAAAGTTAGCCATTGCAACTTCGTGTACTTCGTTTGTGTCCAACGACCAGACCAAGACCGCTTTCGGATCCCCACCATTATCAATACTTCATCTATATTCGCAATATTCAGATTGCATTATCATATTCTTGCTTGTTCTTCGATTGCGTGCAGGAATAGACCTTCGTGGTCAGGTTGATCGTGCTTCCAGCATCGTCAGTAACCTCAGGAGATTGGTTTAGCGATTGCTAAGGCGCAACGTCGTGCACGTTTGTAGTCGGATCGTCAAAGTCGGCTCCACCAAATCGATAGTTACCATCTCATCGAAAGATCGGGACACCCCCGCCTCTATCATTCCCCCACACCCTGTTCAATCTCCATCGCCTCCCTCCGTCGCGGCCGCTGCAGTGGCGAGAACCAGTAATGATGGCGGCGAGCCAACCCCGATGGTTCAGGTAGCATGATCGCCATGCAGGCCCCGTCCAAGGGGAAGGAACAAAGTGTATAGGTACAAGGTTTCTCTTTCCGCCACTCTCACTTATCGACAATCGAGCCACTCTGGGTTTTAGCATCATCAATGTCGATGAGTACTGCGTGAAACTCTGATAGAGGCGAGGGTGTCCCGATCTTTCGATGAGATGATATCTATCGTTTTTGGTGGAGTAGACTTTGACGATCCGACTACGAACGTGCGAGGACGTCGCGCCTTAGCAATCGCTAAACCAACTCCGAGAGGTTATTGACCACGCCGGAGCACAATCAATCTGACCCCGAGGGTCTATCTCCTGCAAGCAAACGAAGAACAAGCAAGAAACTAAGATTTGCAATCTGGATATTGCGAATATAAGATGAAAGCTTTATTGATCGAGGTGGGGTTCTGTGACGTCTTGGTCTAGTCGTTGAACACAAACGAAGTACGCGAAGTTGCAGCTATGGCGAACTTTTAATCTAAACAAAACCCAAGGAAAAAGCTACTAGATGGATCTACTTATATAGGAGCAAGGGGTGGTGGCCAAGGAGGTGGCAGGACGTCCCAAGGCAGCCTAAAACTAACCCTAGGTCGTACAAGGCTCATGGGCCCAAGTGGAGGTGATGCAACACCTTTGGACTTGTAGTTTGACTCGGATTCTGTTGCAGCGTCAGATTGTTTCATCGAGAACTCAACGCTCCGGACGAATTTGAAGGTGAATCCAATTGGGTTGGAAAGAGCACGAAATCTACTTTCCAACAAAAAAAGAATCACCCAATTCGGAGTCCGTATGAAATAGTTCTTGGCGTTTTGAGTCAGGTATGTCTGTGCAGTCCGAATCTGAATCAGGAACGTGAGAGACTTGGACTCTATCTTCTCTTGGCCCAAAAGTGACGTGAGAGGACTTTTTAAACAGCACCTAAACATCTCTTTTCCCCTTATCTTCATATGTGGATTGTACAAATGTCCCATACACCTGCATTTAGACATGACACAAAAGTTTGTGAAGTATTTTTATCCTGGATGACATAAATAAATTATTGCATAGTTTGCATTAGAAATCACCTCACAAATATACATGTATGCAATATTTTTGGTCGTATCCAAGGTAGTCATGTCCTCATCAAACTCGGTTCAGCATTTACCCTAATTAGGGAAATCCTGAGTGTAGCGCTGGTGTGAATCCACTGATCGACGGCCCGGCAAGTGCGCTCCGGCAAGGCCGTCCGCATTAGCGTGACTTCTATGGCAGCCACCACCAGATTGTTTAAAACGATGGAGGGAAGGAGAGAGAAACCGGTCATACCTTGCACCGCGTCCTGCCGCCCGCAAGATACATATGATTTTTTATTGGCCCCTGCCGGGAGCCAGAGAACTACGCGCACGGCATCCATTCTTCCCGAAGCATGCGAACGTGGCAAGCGCTCGCAGCTGAAAGGAATGGGAGGAAGCCAGGACAAAAGCTAAGTCCATGCAGTCATTACTCCCTTATGAATTTAAGATTTCGCATTTGTTTATCCCTTGGGTATCAAAGTGTTCGTATGAGGAAATCCTTCGTGTGATGGCACCTTGCTAATTCTCTGTCTGCACCCTCGTTCTGTTCCGAGCCTGCTCGCAGAATGGGCGACTGCGTCAAAAACTACCAAGGAAAAACCTGCCAGGACGCATCCATGCCAAGGTGAATGCTAAGGGCCTGACCCTTACGACAATCGCAGCAATATGATACCGGCAGGCAACCAAAACATGCATAGGGACTAATCATACGAACACTGGCGGGTGGATTTAAAAGGGATAAACACGCAATCAAAGATTAAGCAAAAACATCAGTTTCACACAAGCGTAAACAGTACGGTGTCTAAACACAGGACATGCATCATGTTTTGTTACAGGATAGCGCGGTGGCGAGGATAGTTCACTGCCGGGCCTGGCAACCTCATGAAGCCGTTGGGACAGAAAGGACCTTGTCGGTGAAGAGGGCAGCCTTCTCTTCGGCGGCAGAAACGTCTGCGCCCTCCGGCGGCTTCTTGAAGCCATCAGCGAGGTTGAGATCCGGATGGCGGCAGGCGATGTTGCTCAGAACCATGAGGAGGGCATTGCGGGCAAGCTTCCGAGATTCAGTCGCGAAGCGGCCGACCCTTCCCTCCTCATGCACCTTCAGCTTTTCGATCAGCTCGTTGAAGAAGACCCCTATCTTGACGCTGGGGACCTCCTGCCTGCTGGCCGAAAAGACTGGCCTTTCCATGCCCATCGCTACAGTCTGAGCAGTGAGACGCTCCGCAATGTCAATCAAGCTCTTGATCCAGAGGTCGACCTGCTCGGAATGATTCGCCAGCTTGTCCTCTGCATCCTTCCGAAGACGCCTTGCGGTATCCAGGTCTTTTGTCAGCTGCTCCTCACGGGCCCCGCTGGATTCAACCGAGCTCTCCAAGGTGCCAATCCTGGCCTTCAGATCTTCAATGGTGCCGTTGGCAGTCTCGAGGCCTTGGCTCTTGGAGGAGAGCTGCGATTGTGTATCCTTCAGAAGGATCTCTGCTTTTTGCGCCTCCTTCTTGAGGGTCATGACCTCCTTGGCGCTCCTGGCAAGCTCTTCAGTCAGCTTGGCCACCTATTGGTCAAGGTCGGTCTTGGCAGTGGACGCAGCGGCAAGGTCATCAGCGAGCTTCTTCAGTTGGGTAGCAGAATCAGCAGTGAGGGCATCTAGGGCGGCCTTGTGCTTGTCCTCTAGCTCCTTGGTGCGCTGCTGCATGAGGGCTTCCAGATCATCGTCTTTGGCGCGGAGGGGTGGCCTCGAGCTTCTCCTCTCGAGAAAAGATGTCCTGCTCCTTGTCGTCCAGAAACGCCTTACGCTCCTCCATGCAAGCCTCCCGGGCAATGACATCCTCCCTTGCCATCGAGATTGTCTCCTGCTGCCTCATCAGAACCTGGAACTACTTACCGTGCCAGCCGCGCAACTCGTTACCTTTGTCCCTCAGTTGCTGGTCCACCTTGTTGGCGGACTTGCGCTGCTCCTTGAGCACCTGCCATTTCTGGCTGTGTCGGCCCTGCATCTCCTTGATGCCTACCGCCATGGACTCTAGGAAAGATAAGTCCATCGCGACAGCGACAGAATTGTCTGCCTCGTCAACCCCTTGGTACAGCGACACCAGAATGTGCTGGAGCTCTTCATCAAGTTCCGTGCCCATCGCCGCTGACGAGCCGGGGGCTCCGAGCCCAGGCTGCGCCAGCACCAGCGCCAACTGGCTCGAGGATGGCGGTGGGGCCCCCACCGCGGTACCAAATGAGGGGAGAGGGTCCATGGTTTGGAGGGGGATTTTCTCCTCGACCGTCGCCCCCGCGCCTGGCACGCTGTCAGGGATCTGCTCCGTCTCCATCGAGGGCTCCTGAACACTCCCGGCAGCATACCCCTGCCCCTCCTTGGCAGAGATCTTGGTGGCTTCATCCGCGGCGTCTCTCCCTATGCTGGCTACTTCTTCTAGCAGTTTGGGCTCTTCGGCCTGAGGGTGATGAGGACATGGCTAGCACAGTTACACCCACAACCCCTGCTACTATACCTATTGGACCAATTACTAGACCTCGCGCACGCCAGTTAAATTATCAAGTACTTTCATTTCTGGTTAAAGCTTCTAATGTTCATGAGAGTGTGATGCTGCCTAACTTAGATATATTTGTGTTCGTTACAGTTGAAGCACCTAGCATGGACAAGAAGAATGAACACTGGAGCATGATCAAGCACTATGATGAAGGCGCGCGCGAACGGAACAAGAACGGACTTTCTGAAGGAGATTTCCGCACTTTGAAGCCACCATGATGACATACAAGAAGATGGACGAAATATATAAATGTATTTCATAAATTTCGTCCATAGCTTATTATTGGTGCTGTGTCACCTTAATTTTGGGCTAGGCCCATGTATTTTCGAAATACCTCTCATTTGGCTATTTTTAGAGTCCATATTGTAGGGGAAACGACTTAGGAGGTGTTTTAGTCCCACCTTGCCAAGGGTGGACGAAATCCCCTCTCTTTTCCCCTATAAATACAGCCCTTAAGGCACCGTTTAGACTTGGGATTTGTTTAGTTAAAAGTTAGCCAACGCAACTTCGTGTACTTCATTTGTGTCCAACGACCAGACCAAGACCGCTTCCGGATCCCGACCATTATCAATACTTCATCTATATTTGCAATATTCAGATTGCTTTATCATATTCTTGCTTGTTCTTCGATTGCTTGCAGGAATAGACCTTCGTGGTCAGGTTGATCGTGCTCCGGCGTGGTCATTAACCTCTCGGAGTTGGTTTAGCGATTGCTAAGGCGCAACGTCGTGCACGTTTGTAGTCGGATCGTCAAAGTCGTCTCCACCAAATCGATAGTTATCATCTCATCGAAAGATCGAGACACCCCGCCTCTATCAAGTGGTATCAGTTTTCAGGTTGCTCGGTGAGATTTTCCAGTTTTTCATAGTCTAGATATGTTATTCATACCTAGAGTCCAAGAAAAAGCCACAAAAAAATTAGATTAGTTCAACCATGTCCGAGACAGTCTGAGCCTTTTCGCCATTGCCACTTAGTATTTGCATTGTTGAATTTTTGGTTGCATCGTGTGTCGAGTTGCTGGTTTTGGAGTATAGACTTTTAGAGTTTCGAGTTCTAGTCACGTTTTCTTCACGCTGCATCCGCATACACTGTCCTCCACTTCATTGTCATCTACCGCTGTCACTTGTTTTGTTCATCGTCATCACCACCTCCTTCCGCTGTTGTCGTTCGTCGCCATCTTGGTTCAGCTTGGAGAGAGTGTCAAAAAACAAAATCTAAGAGAAATACCGAGAAAGAACAGAGAATAGGAATACAAGAGAGAGAGAGAGAGAGAGAGATTGTTCAGTACAGATCTATTTTGCCTTGGGGTAGTGATAGAGGCGAGGGTGTCCCGATCTTTCGATGAGATGATAGCTATCATTTTTGGTGGAGTAGACTTTGACGATCCGACTACGAACGTGCGAGGACGTCGCGCCTTAGCAATCGCTAAACCAACTCCGAGAGGTTATTGACCACGCCGGAGCACAATCAACCTGACCACGAGGGTCTATCTCCTGCAAGCAAACGAAGAACAATCAAGAAACTAAGATTTGCAATCTGGATATTGCGAATATAAGATGAAAGCTTTATTGATCAAGGTGGGGTTCTGTGATGTCTTGGTCTGGTCGTTGAACACAAACGAAGTACGCGAAGTTGCAGCTATGGCGAACTTTTAATCTAAACAAAACCCAAAGTCTAAACGGTGCCCTAAGGGCTGTATATATGGAGGAAGAGGGGGGGATTTCGTGGCCCTTGAAGGAGGGGTCCGAAACCAACCCTATCTCTTGTTTCCCCACACAAACGGACTCTAAAAACAGCCTATACTCAAGTATTTCGAAATTACATGGGCCTGGCCCAATAATAAGGTGACGCAGCACCTATAATAGCCTCTGGACGAAATTTATGAAGTGGCATCTTGTATATTTCGTCCAAGGCTTCCTGCACCCATTATGGTGGCTTCAAAGTCCTGAAATCATCACTTGTAACTCCGTTCTTGTTCCCCTTGCGCATGCCATCATCTCCATGCTTGAACTTGCTCCAAGGTTCCTCTTTCTTGTCCAAGCTAGGCCCTTCATTTGTTAGCAAAACAAATGTATCCAATTTAGGCAGCATCATATTCTCATGAACATTAGAATCATTACCAAGAAATGAAATTACCTGATAATTTAATTGGCGTGCGCGAGCTCTAGTAATTGGTCCAGTATATATAGCAGCAGGGGCTGTGGGTGTAACAATGGTATTGATGTCCTCATCATCCTCCCCTTCTTGAAATGAAGTCGTCCTCGACGGAAGCTCATCTTCCTGATAGAGGCGAGGGTGTCCCGATCTTTCAATGAGATGATAGCTATCGTTTTTGGTGGAGTAGACTTTGACGATCCGACTACGAACGTGCGAGGACGTCGCGCCTTAGCAATCGCTAAACCAACTCCGAGAGGTTATTGACCACGCCGGAGCACAATCAACCTGACCACGAGGGTCTATCTCCTGCAAGCAAATGAAGAACAAGCAAGAAACTAAGATTTGCAATCTGGATATTTCGAATATAAGATGAAAGCTTTATTGATCAAGGTGGGGTTCTGTGACGTCTTGGTCTGGTCGTTGAACACAAACGAAGTACGTGAAGTTGCAGCAATGGCGAACTTTTAATCTAAACAAAACCCAAAGTCTAAACGGTGCCCTAAGGGCTGTATATATGGAGGAAGAGGGGGGATTTCGTGGCCCTTGAAGGAGGGGTCCGAAACCAACCCTATCTCTTGTTTCCCCACACATACGGACTCTAAAAACAGCCTATACTCAAGTATTTCAAAATTACATGGGCCTGGCCCAATAATAAGGTGACGCAGCACCTATAATAGCCTCTGGACGAAATTTATGAAGTGGCATCTTGTATATTTCGTCCAAGGCTTCCTGCACTCATTATGGTGGCTTCAAAGTCCTAAAATCATCACTTGTAACTCCGTTCTTGTTCCCCTTGCGCATGCCATCATCTCCATGCTTGAACTTGCTCCAAGGTTCCTCTTTCTTGTCCAAGCTAGGCCCTTCATTTGTAAGCAAAACAAATGTATCCAATTTAGGCAGCATCATATTCTCCTGAACTTTAGAATCATTACCAAGAAACGAAAGTACCTGATATTTTAATTGGCGTGCGCGAGCTCTAGTAATTGGTCCAGTATGTATAGAAGCAGGGGCTGTGGGTGTAACAATGGTATTGATGTCCTCATCATAAGGTGCAACGTCGTGCACGTTTGTAGTCTGATCGTCAAAGTCGTCTCCACCAAATCGATAGTTATCATCTCATCGAAAGATCGGGACACCCCGCCTCTATCAGAGGGACTGCAAGCGAAGACAACAAGCAAATAATAAATAAGCAGGAGTATTAGAGAGCCATAAGCATGGGGCGAGATGGTAAAATAAGCGAGCGAAGAAGAGCAAATGAACTACCCGGAGAGGTCTGCCGGGCGGAAGCCTCAATTTCCCCGGCAACATCAGTTACCGGGCCATGATTCCCGTCCCCTTCCGCGACAACTACGATATCGTCTTGGGCAAGCTCTCCCATAGAAGTCATCATCGGGGGTTCCTTGACTTGATTGATGGGTGGAGTAAGCCCTTCTTGAAGAGGCTTGCTGATACAGGCGAGGGTGTCCCGATCTTTCGATGAGATGATAGCTATCGTTTTTGGTGGAGTAGACTTTGACGATCCGACTACGAACGTGCGAGGACGTCGCGCCTTAGCAATCGCTAAACCAACTCCGAGAGGTTATTGACCACGCCGGAGCACAATCAACCTGACCACGAGGGTCTATCTCCTGCAAGCAAACGAAGAACAAGCAAGAAACTAAGATTTGCAATCTGGATATTGCGAATATAAGATGAAAGCTTTATTGATCAAGGTGGGGTTCTGTGACGTCTTGGTCTGGTCGTTGAACACAAACGAAGTACGCGAAGTTGCAGCTATGGCGAACTTTTAATCTAAACAAAACCCAAAGTCTAAACGGTGCCCTAAGGGCTATATGGAGGAAGAGGAGGGGATTTCGTGGCCCTTGAAGGAGGGGTCCGAAACCAACCCTATCTCTTGTTTCCCCACACATACGGACTCTAAAAACAGCCTATACTCAAGTATTTCGAAATTACATAGGCCTGGCCCAATAATAAGGTGACGCAACACCTATAATAACCTCTGGACGAAATTTATGAAGTGGCATCTTGTATATTTCGTCCAAGGCTTCCTGCACTCATTATGGTGGCTTCAAAGTCCTGAAATCATCACTTGTAACTCCGTTCTTGTTCCCCTTGCGCATGCCATCATCTCCATGCTTGAACTTGCTCCAAGGTTCCTCTTTCTTGTCCAAGCTAGGCCCTTCATTTGTAAGCAAAACAAATGTATCGAATTTAGGCAGCATCATATTCTCATGAACATTAGAATCATTACCAAGAAACGAAAGTACCTGAGAATTTAATTGGCATGCGCGAGCTCTAGTAATTTGTCCAGTATGTATAGCAGTAGGGGCTGTGGGTGTAACAATGGTATTGATGTCCTCATCATCCTCCCCTTCTTGAAATGAGGTCGTCCTCGACGGAAGCTCATCTTCCTCACCCAAATAAGGCTTCAAATCTGCAATGTTAAAAGTGGGACTAACCCCAAAATCTGCAGGCAGCTCAAGTTTATATGCATTATCATTTATTTTCTCCAACACCTTAAAAGGACCATCAGCACGTGGCATCAGCTTTGATTTGCGCAAATCAGGAAATCTATCCTTACGCAAATATAACCAAACAAGATCTCCAGGTGCAAACACAACATGTTTTCTACCCTTATCTCCAGCAAGTTTATATTTAGCATTCATTCGCTCAATGTTCTCCTTAGTTAACTCATGCATTTTGAAGATCAATTCAGCACGTTGTTTAGCATCAAAATTAACCTTCTCCGAAGATGGAAGAGGCAACAAATCAATTGGTGCACGAGGAAGGAAACCATACACAATTTCAAAAGGACACATCTTAGTAGTAGAATGCAATGAACGATTATAAGCAAATTCAATATGAGGCAAGCATTCTTCCCACATTTTCTTGTTATTCTTCAAAACAGCCCTAAGCATAGTAGACAATGTTCTATTGACTACTTCAGTTTGTCCATCAGTTTGGGGGTGACAAGTAGTACTAAAAAGCAGTTTAGTCCCCAACTTAGCCCGTAAACATCTCCAAAAGTGGCTAAGAAATTTAGTATCACGATCTGAAACAATAGTATTTGGCACACCATGCAAGCGTGTAATTTCACGAAAGAACAAATCAGCAACATTAACAGCATCATCGCTTTTATGACATGGTATAAAGTGTGCCATTTTCGAGAACCTATCCACGACAACAAATATGCTATCCCTCCCCTTCTTTGTTCAAGGTAAACCTAAAACAAAGTCCATAGATATATCCTCCCAAGGAACACTAGGTACAGGCAAAGGCATATATAAACCATGAGGATTGAGTCGTGACTTAGCTTTTTGACATGTAGTGCAGCGAGCAACAAAACGCTCAACATCCCGTCTCATCTTTGGCCAAAAGAAATGTGTAGCAAGTATATCCTCCGTCTTCTTCACGCCAAAGTGTCCCATTAATCCTCCTCCATGTGCCTCCTGCAACAACAAAAGACGAACGGAGCTAGCTGGAATGCATAGCTTGTTAGCACGAAACACAAATCCATCATTAACGACGAACTTGTTCCATGTTCTCCCTTCCTTACAATTCTGCAATACATCTTTAAATTCAGCATCATGCACATATTGATCTTTGATGGTCTCCAAACCAAATATTTTAAAGTCAAGTTGTGAAAGCATCGTATAACGACGAGACAAAGCATCAGCAATAACATTTTCTTTACCCTTCTTGTGTTTAATAACATAAGGGAAAGTCTCAATAAATTCAACCCATTTAGCATGTCTACGGTTCAGTTTTGCTTGACTTTTAATGTGTTTCAAAGATTCATGATCAGAATGTATAACAAATTCTTTGGGCCATAAATAATGTTGCCATGTTTCTAAGGTCCGAACAAAAGCATATAATTCTTTATCATAAGTAGAATAGTTCAGACTAGGCCCACTCAATTTTTCAGAAAAGTATGCAACAGGTTTGCCATCTTGTAATAAAACACCTCCTAATCCAATTCCACTAGCATCACATTCAAGCTCAAAAGTCTTATTAAAATCAGGAAGTTGGAGTAAAGGAGCATGTGTCAACTTATCTTTTAATACCATGAAAGCTTCTTCCTGTGAGGTACCCCAAACAAAAGGCACATCCTTCTTTGTAAGCTCATTGAGAGGTGCAGCAATGGTGCTGAAATCTCTCACAAAACGCCTATAGAAACCAGCGAGTCCAAGAAAACTCCTCACTTGTGTGACCGTTTTGGGCTGCGACCAACTCTCAATAGCTTCAATCTTGGCTTTATCAACTTCAATTCCCTGTGGAGTAACAACATAGCCAAGAAAAGATACTCGATCGGTGCAAAAGGTGCACTTCCCAAGGTTACCAAACAAACATGCATCACGTAAAGCAATAAAAACAGCACGTAAATGTTCCAAATGTTCCTCCAAAGATCTGCTATAAATCAATATATCATCAAAGTAAACTACCACAAATCATCCAATGAAAGCACGTAAAACTTCGTTCATTAATCTCATGAAAGTACTAGGTGCATTAGTTAACCCAAAAGGCATGACTAACCATTCATATAATCCAAACTTAGTTTTAAATGCTGTTTTCCATTCATCTCCCAATTTCATACGAATTTGATGGTATCCACTACGCAAATCAACTTTGGAGAATATTGTAGAGCACTCAACTCATCAAGCATATCATCTAGCCTAGGAATAGGATGATGATAGCGAATAGTAATATTATTAACTCCTCTACAATCAACACACATACGCGATGTACCATCCTTTTTTGGCACTAGTATAATAGGAACAACACAAGGACTAAGAGATTCGCGTATATAACCTTTGTCGAGCAGCTCCTGTACTTGACGCATAATCTCCTTCGTCTCCTCTGGATTGGTACGGTATGGCGCACGGTTTGGCAGCGAAGCACCGGGAATTTAGTCAATCTGATGCTCAATCCCGCGAATAGGTGGTAATCCCGATGGCATGTCTTGTGGAAAGACGTCAGCGAACTCCTTCAAAATGTTAGTGACAGCAGGAGGCAAAGAGGAAGGCACATCCTCGAATGAAAATAATGCCTCTTTGCACACAAAAGCATAGCAAACAGATTTGCTTAAATCTGGCTCATCAATATCAGATTTGGTGGCAAGTAAACACGCACTTTTCAATTTAATTTCAGAAGCAACACTAGATGGTTTATTATTAGGCTTCATTTGTTGCTCAAATTCTTTTGCCACAATCTGATTTTCACTCTTAGTTTTCTCCTGTTTTGCTTTACTAGCTCTATTAATATCATCTTTCAAAATAGAATCAGGAGTCATAGGATGCAAAGTAATATGTTTATCCTTATGAACAAGAGTATACTGATTGTTTCTACCATGGTGATGAGGACGTGACTACCTTGGATACGACCAAAAATATTGCATACATGTATATTTGTGAGGTGATTTCTAATGCAAACTATGCAATAATTTATTTGTGTCATCCACGACAAAAATACTTCACAAAGTTTTGTGCCATGTCTAATTGCAGGTGTATGGGACATTTGTACAATTCACATATGAAGATAAGGGAAAAAGAGAAGTTTAGGTGCCGTTCAAAAAGTCCTCTCACGTCACTTTTGGGCCAAGAGAAGATAGAGTCCAAGTCTCTCACGTTCTGGATTCAGATTCGGACTGCACAGACATACCTGAGTCAAAACGCCAAGAACTTTTTCATACGGACTCCGAATTGGGTGATTCTTTTTTTGTTGGAAAGTAGATTTCGTGCTCTTTCCAACCAAATTGGATTCACCTTAAAATTCGTCCAGAGGGTTGAGTTATCAATGAAACAATCTGACGCTGCAGCAGAATCCGAGTCAAACTACAAGTCCAAAGGTGTTGCATCACCTCCACTTGGGCCCATTGGCCTTGTACGACCTAGGGTTAGTTTTAGGCTGCCTTGGGACGTCCTCCCACCTCCTTGGCCGCCACCCCTTGCTCCTATATAAGTAGATCCATCTAGTAGCTTTTTGCTTGGGATTTGTTTAGTTAAAAGTTAGCCATTGCAACTTCGTGTGTCCAACGACCAGACCAAGACCACTTTCGGATCCCCACCATTATCAATACTTCATCTATATTCGCAATATTCAGATTGCATTATCATATTCTTGCTTGTTCTTCGATTGCGTGCAGGAATAGACCTTCGTGGTCAGGCTGATCGTGCTTCCAGCATCGTCAGTAACCTCAGGAGATTGGTTTAGCGATTGCTAAGGCGCAACGTCGTGCATGTTTGTAGTCGGATCGTCAAAGTCGGCTCCACCAAATCGATAGTACCATCTCATCGAAAGATCGGGACAGTCCTCGCCTCTATCAAGTTGATAGAGGCGAGGGTGTCCCGATCTTTCGATGAGATGATAGCTATCGTTTTTGGTGGAGTAGACTTTGACGATCCGACTACGAACGTGCGAGGACGTCGCGCCTTAGCAATCGCTAAACCAACTCCGAGAGGTTATTGACCACGCCGGAGCACAATCAACCTGACCACGAGGGTCTATCTCCTGCAAGCAAACGAAGAACAAGCAAGAAACTAAGATTTGCAATCTGGATATTGCGAATATAAGATGAAAGCTTTATTGATCAAGGTGGGGTTCTGTGACGTCTTGGTCTGGTCGTTGAACACAAACGAAGTACGCGAAGTTGCAGCTATGGCGAACTTTTAATCTAAACAAAACCCAAAGTCTAAACGGTGCCCTAAGGGCTGTATATATGGAGGAAGAGGGGGGGATTTCGTGGCCCTTGAAGGAGGGGTCCGAAACCAACCCTATCTCTTGTTTCCCCACACATACGGACTCTAAAAATAGCCTATACTCAAGTATTTCGAAATTACATGGGCCTGGCCCAATAATAAGGTGACCGAGCACCTATAATAGCCTCTGGACGAAATTTATGAAGTGGCATCTTGTATATTTCGTCCAAGGCTTCCTGCACTCCTTATGGTGGCTTCAAAGTCCTGAAATCATCACTTGTAACTCCGTTCTTGTTCCCCTTGCGCATGCCATCATCTCCATGCTTGAACTTGCTCCAAGGTTCCTCTTTCTTGTCCAAGCTAGGCCCTTCATTTGTAAGCAAAACAAATGTATCCAATTTAGGCAGCATCATATTCTCATGAACATTAGAATCATTACCAAGAAACGAAAGTACCTGATAATTTAATTGGCGTGCGCGAGCTCTAGTAATTGGTCCAGTATGTATAGCAGCAGGGGCTGTGGGTGTAACAATGGTATTGATGTCCTCATCACAAGTGGTATCAGTTTTCAGGTTGCTCGGTGAGAATTTCTAGTTTTCCCTAGATTAGATTTATTTTCTTACCTATTGTCCAAGAAAAAGCAAAAAAAAAAAGTTAGATCTATTCATCCTTTGTCCAAGCCAGTCTGAGCCTTTGCAATTTTTTTTCATTGCTTGCATAGTTGAATTATCGGTTGCATCGTCGTGTCGAGTTGCTGGTCTTAGTGTCTAGTTCGTTTAGAGTTTCGAGTTCTGTTCACATTAGTCACGCCGCCGCTGCATCGTTATTCCTTCCACTGTCCACCATCCCATCCATCAATTTCCACATCGTGCTACCCACTGTTCATTGTCATAATCATAGTTGAGGTCGTTCACATTTGTGCTTGATGCAATCTACATCTTATCTAGTTTGTTTTGGAAAGAGGGAGAGAGAAAAAAAAGAGAAAAAAAAGTTAAAAAAAAAGTCAGAGAAAAAAAAGAGAGAAAGAAAAAGAAAAAAAAGTGTGAGAAAAAAAAGAGAGAAAAAAAAACAAAATTCGGATCTATCTAGACTCAATCTCGTAGCTGAATTCGGATTGGAATCTGTTTTGCGCAGTGTTCAGTAAAACAGGCATATCTTTTTCATACGAAGTCTGTTTTGGCTCCGTGAGTACTCAAATTAAAGCTAGCGACGAGCAGCATCTAAATAGTTGCAGAAGCTAGTTCAATATTTGACACCTCAAAATCGGCTTCTAATAGATCTTTTTGCCCTCCGAAGTTCGCGAACACAGCTTGTTCCAGTTTTTCAGGCCAGTTTTAGAATTTTTTGACTCCTCATATCAACTCGGAATTGAGTGATTCTTTTTGCATTTGAAAGCTTGAGTCAGTGCCTTTCTTGAGAAAAATTATCATAAAATTGGCACAAACTTTTATAGAGTAAAGTTGGAGAGAGAATTGTTGGTATATGTTACTTGATAGTTGTTTCTCATCATTATCTTTACTGCTATTGTGGTATTCACTTTTATCTTGCTGTCCAGAGCTACTTCATATCCTTTATTGATGCTAGTTGTGCTACGCTGTGACCTCATTAGTGTTCTAGGCTCGCGTCTCTAGTCCGATCTAGCCTAGGTGATGAGGACATGACTACCTTGGATACGACCAAAAATATTGCATACATGTATATTTGTGAGGTGATTTCTAATGCAAACTATGCAATAATTTATTTATGTCATCCAGGACAAAAATACTTCACAAACTTTTGTGTCATGTCTAATTGCAGGTGTATGGGACATTTGTACAATCCACATATGAAGATAAGGGGAAAAGAGATGTTTAGGTGTTGTTCAAAAAGTCCTCTCACGTCACTTTTGGGCCAAGATAAGATAGAGTCCAAGTCTCTCACGTTCTGGATTCAGATTCGGACTGCACAGACATACCTGACTCAAAATGCCAAGAACTCTTTCATACGGACTCCGAATTGGGTGATTCTTTTTTTGTTGGAAAGTAGATTTCGTGCTCTTTCCAACCCAGTTGGATTCACCTTCAAATTCGTCCGGAGCGTTGAGTTCTTGATGAAACAATCTGACGCTGCAACAGAATCCGAGTCAAACTACAAGTCCAAAGGTGTTGCATCACCTCCACTTGGGCCCATGAGCCTTGTACGACCTAGGGTTAGTTTTAGGCTGCCTTGGGACGTCCTCCCACCTCCTTGGCCGCCACCCCTTACTGCTATATAAGTAGATCCATCTAGTAGCTATTTCCTTGGGTTTTGTTTAGATTAAAAGTTCGCCATAGCTGCAACTTCGCGTACTTCGTTTGTGTTCAACGACCAGACCAAGACGTCACAGAACCCCACCTCGATCAATAAAGCTTTTATCTTATATTCGCAATATCCAGATTGCAAATCTTAGTTTCTTGCTTGTTCTTCGTTTGCTTGCAGGAGATAGACCCTCGGGGTCAGGTTGATTGTGCTCCGGCGTGGTCAATAACCTCTCGGAGTTGGTTTAGCGATTGCTAAGGCGCGACGTCCTCGCACGTTCGTAGTCGGATCGTCAAAGTCTACTCCACCAAAAACGATAGATATCATCTCATCGAAAGATCGGGACACCCTCGCCTCTATCAAGTGGTATCAGATTCCCAGGTTGCTCGGTGAGATTTACAGTTTTTTGTAGTTTAGATCGAGTCTGTTCTTCATACCTACAGTCCCGGAAAAAGCCACAAAAAAAAGTTAGATCTATTCATCCTTTGTCCAAGCCAGTCTGAGCCTTTGCAATTTTTTTTCATTGCTTGCATAGTTGAATTATCGGTTGCATCGTCGTGTCGAGTTGCTGGTCTTAGTGTCTAGTTCGTTTAGAGTTTCGAGTTCTGTTCACATTAGTCACGCCGCCGCTGCATCGTTATTCCTTCCACTGTCCACCATCCCATCCATCAATTTCCACATCGTGCTACCCACTGTTCATTGTCATAATCATAGTTGAGGTCGTTCACATTTGTGCTTGATGCAATCTACATCTTATCTAGTTTGTTTTGGAAAGAGGGAGAGAGAAAAAAAAGAGAAAAAAAAGTTAAAAAAAAAGTCAGAGAAAAAAAAGAGAGAAAGAAAAAGAAAAAAAAGTGTGAGAAAAAAAAGAGAGAAAAAAAAACAAAATTCGGATCTATCTAGACTCAATCTCGTAGCTGAATTCGGATTGGAATCTGTTTTGCGCAGTGTTCAGTAAAACAGGCATATCTTTTTCATACGAAGTCTGTTTTGGCTCCGTGAGTACTCAAATTAAAGCTAGCGACGAGCAGCATCTAAATAGTTGCAGAAGCTAGTTCAATATTTGACACCTCAAAATCGGCTTCTAAATAGGTCTTTTTGCCCTCCGAAGTTCATGAACACAGCTTGTTCCAGTTTTTCACGCCAGTTTTAGATTTTTTTGACTCCTCATATCACTCGGAATTGAGTGATTCTTTTTGCGTTTGAAAGCTTGAGTCAGTGCCATTCTTGAGAAAAAATTATCAGAAAATTGGCAAAAACTTTTCCAGAGGAAAGTTGGAGAGAAAGTTGTTGGTATATCCTGCTTGGCAGTTATTTTACATCATTATCTTTACTGCTATTGTGGTATTCACTTTTATCTTACTGTCCAGAGCTACTTCATATCCTTTATTGATGCTAGTTGTGCTACGCCGTGACCTCATTAGTGTTCTAGGCTCGCGTCTCTAGTCCGGTCTAGCCTAGGACCAGCACAGTACCGTCATTGAGCGTTTATTCAACATTGCATCTCTGAATTGATTATTGCTAATCTTTTGCTACCAAATATTTAAGCCTTCCAAGCTCCACATATTTCTACACCGTGTATACGTACGTTCCCCTGGCAATCGCTTTACTCAATCTTCGGAGTTATTTGACACCGCTGGTTGCCTGTCACCACCTGCTGCATGGTAAGAACTTGTAAGATATTGATATTTGCTACACTATGAGTGTTTTACCACCACATCCTAGTAGTTCATAAGAACATTATTCTTGGATTTTGTTTCTTGTTTTCTACTAACTATGGCAGGTTCCGGAGTTGTTAGTTCTTGGGCTTCATCGATCGTGGGAGATTTGCCACCACCTAAGAAAACACAACAACCGTCACAAGAGGAGCAACAACATCAGAATGCACATAATCAGGTTAATGTCTTCATGCCACCATTTATTGGTCGTTTTAGACCTGATTTATATATTGAATGGGAGTACGAAACAAATGCTATATTTGCTTCCCATAATTTTGATGAGCGTGGAAAATTTCAAGCTGCGGTTAGTACTTTCAGTAGCTTTGCTTTAGTTTGGTGGAGTGAATATTGTCGGTTAAACTCTGGTTTTATACCTACTACTTGGGATGATTTAAAACTTGTCATGAGAGATAGATTCGTTGATGTTTATTATACTCGTGGCATGATTAAAAAATTACAACATTTAAAACAAGGCGCTGACACGGTAACAAAATATTATGATGATTTACAAACTACATTGTTGCACTCATTTTTAGAAGAAAGTGAAGAAGATTTTATGGATAGATTTTGGGGAGGATTAAACCGTGATATTCAAGAGATACTAATTCATGAAGAGTGTTATCCTATGGACCATTTGTTTCGTCTTGCTTGCAAAGCTGAACAGGAAATAAAACGACGTGTTGCCCACAAGGAGAACAAGCGCACGGTGCACATTCCAAGTGTTGATATAGATGTTTCTTCAACTACTAGGCGTACTATGACAACCACATCCGTTGTTGCGATGACTACATCATCTTCACCATGTGACACATCATCACCGAGAGTGCCTACATCATCTGAGTTGATCATAAGAGGTAATGACAAAGATACATATTTTCCACTTTCACATGAGAATAATGCATGCCTAGTTAACTTGAATACATCATGTGTTGAGTTACCTATTGATTTGGGCACGTCACCTATTTTAGAGAATTGTGTTACTGTCATGAATGCATCATGTGATCAAACAACTGAAATACCAACAATTTTGAGTGCACCAATTGAATTAACTGTTGATGCAAAAGAACCAATGTTTAATCATTTTGATATGACCTCTAATCTTGGTGATGATTCTGTGACCAATGACTTATTGCATGTTTGCTTATTTAAGCATGTTGTAGCATGTAAATTTGATGCAACTAAGGTTTATTCACCAATGTTAGGATGGTTTAATGATGAACATTGTCAACCTTTTGAAATGAATAAGTGCTTCACTTATATGTGCAAACTGAGTTGCAATATTTTCATGCCTTCTACTTCTTGTGATAATATTTTGGTTTTAGATTTTATGAACTATGAAGGTTACTCATGTATACATGTGTCATATATGCAAAAACTAAGGGAAGTAAAACTGGATGACATATACATATACAACATGTACACCT
>JAAAXO010000101.1:111792-150724 GCA_011799875.1 Thinopyrum elongatum | reverse complement strand
AATGTTCTGAAAAAATGACTAATGTTTTTCGAAAAACACATGTTTGTCGGAAATTTAAAATGTTCTTCCAGTCACAATAATTACTCCTCGGCATATCAACAATTATTTGTTAACATTATTTGGAGAACAATATTACCATAAAAAAAAAAAAAACATTATTCGGGAACATTATTTGGGGGAGAAAAGAAATTGAAATTGAACATTTTATTTGGGGAACTTATTAAAGGACAATTTTAGATGAACATAAAAAAATGATAATTCCTGAATAAAAAAAGTGTACTACAAGAATATAATAATGTTCCTTGAAATAATGTTTCCCCCTCAATACGTTCTTAAAATGACTAATGTTTTTCGAAAAACAATGTTTGTCGAAGAATTTTGAAAATGTTCTTCAGTCAAAAGAATTACTCCTCGGCATCAACAATTATTTTGGGGAACAATTATTTGGAGAACAATATTAAAAAACATTATTCAGGAACATTATTGGGGTGCAAAAAGAATTAAACATTTATTTTGGGGAAATTATAAAAGGGAAATTTTTGAATGAACATTAAAAAATGATAATGCCTTGAGTACAAAAAGTTTACTGACAAGAATATAATAATGTTCCTTGACTAAGTTCCCTCATAATGTTCTGAAAAAATGACTAATGTTTTTTCGAAAAACACCATGTTGTCTGAAATTTAAAATGTCCTTCCAGTCAAAATAATTACTCCTCGGCTCAACAATTATTTTTTGGGGAACATTATTGGAGAACAATATTAAAGAAACATTATTCATGGAACATTATTGGTGTAGCAAAAGAAATTGAACATTTAGTTGGGGACATTATTAACGGGATCATTTTTGAATTAAACCTTAAAAAAATGATGATAGAATAATGTTCCTTTGTTAACAAAATTCCTTTGAATAAAAAAGATTACTACAGGTAATATAATAATGTCCCTGAATAATGTTATGAAAAAAATCAACTAGATTTTTCAAAATAAACACTGTTTCTTTGAAATTTTACAATGTCTTTAAGTCAAATAATTTTTTCATCGGCATCAACAATTGTTGGGGAACATTATTGGGGGACCATCATTAAAGAAAACATATCAAGAACATTATGGGGGAACAAAAGATGTTAATCAGTATTGAAAATGTTAAATGTGTATAAGATTTTTTTTCTCATGTATCCACAAAATTTACAAGTTGTGGGGTCCAAAAACTATAGTCCATCAAATAAAACAGATAATTGTTCCCTCAATAATTTTCTTAACACATCAACGTATGGTATAGCCCCTCTGTGGTGCCAAAAACAGATTCCCATAATAACCCAGCAGTGCATAATGACGTTATAGATCCCCTAAGAATTCACATTTTTGAGGGAAACAAAAAAGTAAGTAACAAAAATTCAGCAAACATTTCTTAGAGAACATTATTTGGGGACGAATTTAGCAACATGTATTAGGAACATTACTTACGGAATATTATTTAGGGGACTTTTTCATTTTTTTGGGAAATCTTTTTGAATAAGACATCTTTTGAAGTAAACAATTGTTTGACAAAATTTTACTGGAACTCATTTTTTACGCAACTCTTTTGAAGTAGACATTCTTGATGCAAAGTAAGATGTATTGTTACTGAGGCCGTACACTCCTAAATGGCCAAATTTCCAAGAGATGTGAAGTTCATTCTGAAACACTAGATATTTTTACAAGAAAAATGTTGTCATTTTTTTTCATAGTAAAAACAACGAGACGAAAGGCAACATTGTCATTATACTTTACAAAAGCATGTGATCCCTTTCATGGAAATCAATCACACATCTGCTTTGGAAAAAAAAAACAACACACTTCATTGAAAACAAAAATCCTTGAAGACACTCATGTGGTATTCGAATTGTGCTGGTGACACTACTTCTCATAACATATAAATTGGACTAAGTCTCCAACATAAATGTTTTCCACACAAAAGAGTGATTTCCACACGAAAGGGAAAAGGGAACTTAAAGTTTTCCTCCAAGCAATGACACGGTGAGTTATAAGTAGTTGTGTGGCACATTCAATTGGCAAAATGGACAGATCAATCTAGAAACGCAAGTATTTCTTTCTTGGCACACAACTAGGCGGCGCTTCTTCTCTTCTTGGTTGAACACATCTGAAGTCCCCAACACCTTTTTCGTTGATGTCAGACTTTGCCAGCTTGGTAAGCAACGCCTGAAGAAATTGAGGAATATTTCCCGGACAATGAAACATTAAACACACATTAGCAATGCATAAAAATGTGGGGGGGGGGATAAGTTGCCGAAAGAAAGTATAGACCAAGAAAGCGGAAGAGTGATTTGCTGGTGACATACATCATCCCATTCTTTCTGTTCTCCCCATCCAGATATCCATATACATATCGCAATAGAGAGCCCACAATTTTGGCTGTACAAAGGTATACATAAAATTCAGCAAAGGAAGTTTTCTTGGGTGGCAGAATTTAATTGATTATAAGATTAAAGAATAAAAAAAAAAAAAAAAAAAAAACACGATCCCCCCCCCCCAACCCCCCCCCACCCCCCCCCCCCCCCCACACCCCCCCCCCTCCCCCCCCGCCCTCCCGCCCCCACCCACCGCCCCCCCCCCCCCCAACACACCGCCCCCCCCCCCGTTCTCCCCTTTGCCTTTTCCTCCTTCTGGTGGCCTTTACTCACAGGTTGGTCTTGCTGGGGTAGTCCTCAGGGGAAATGCACTCGAACTTCTCATATTCTTGTATGTGCACCAGAAGACTTAAAAAAAAAGAAAATGGTGCCCATTTTGCTGATCTATATTAAAAAAGTTAAGAATTCAACTAGTGCGAAACTTTTATAAAAAAAGACAGTAGTTCAATTATCTGCGTGTAACTCTGACATACGATGATGATAGGGTAAAACTAAGAAGTCACAAATATTTGTGTTTGACAAAGTCACAAGAGTAAAAACTAAAAGAGAAAAAACAAACCCGATTTGATGTTAACTTTTTTGACTTGATTTTGAGGACAGAACTCCTTGAATCAAAGAAATGACATTTCAAACAGATTGTTACTGCCGAACAAAGTCAGTGGAATGGAATAACTCTGTGGATATAGCTGGATTGCAAACAAGAAGTAAATCAGTAGTAGATGAAGAGAGATTTGATATTTAGAGTTTGTTGCATTGATAACTGATGTTCTAAACCATAATCCGCTTATGTAAGTTTCTTGCCACGTTCACTTTCTTGAATTCTCTTACACAAGACCGAGAGTTGAAATTCATTGGGTAGACAACCTAACTTCTCCTGCACATCACAATGAAGAGGAAAGAACACAAGAACAGAAGTTGCCAAAAAGTTCAACACGGAACAAAAAAAAATGAAATACTATAGATGGAGGAATAGGAATTACCGTGAAGTAAGTAAGTAAAGTCAGTATTTTCGAAGGTCTTTCTTTTTGATCTGGATGCTTCATTCGTCATAATTGAAAACTTGGACATAAGCATTGAAGACTTCATTGTCAACATTTCCTATTGCCTTGATGAATTATAGAAAATGATCATACTCCACATTAAAGCCATTGATGTCAATAATGGTTGGACTGTCATTTGTAAAATTGAAAACATTACCATACAAACTATACAACAAGAAGTCTTGTTTTCGTGGCCTCTAAGTAAGATGCTCCTGAAATAACCTTACTTTTCAATTGTTTGAAGAATTTGTTTCCCAGGTATTTCTATAAAACTCCCCTGAACAGAGGGTTTCAACAGTTATCTTTGATATCTTTTTCTTTGAGCATATAGATCTTTTTGCTTTCTTTTTTCTTTCGATTCTCTTCTCTTAGTGCTGGGGACGCAATATATTCAATTCTGCAGAGATGATTTGTGCTCAGTACCTTAGGTACTACAGTATCGTCCCAGTTGAACCAATTCATATAGAGCTTGTAAATGAAAACAATGAAGCATGTCATAAAGAAGGTCAGTTTAAGAACATATTGAGGGAACTTATTCAAGTTTCTTCAACATTTTTAAAATAAGTTTCTTAATATTGTTCTACGAATAATGTTCCCAAAAATTAATGTTGATGCCGAGGGTAATTATTGACTGGAAGAACATTAAAATTTTCGACAATATGTGCTTTTGAAAAACCAATTGTCATTTGTTAAGACATTATTGAGGGAACCAGAGTATATTCTTGTAGTAAATTTTTTTATTCAAGGAAATTATCATTTTTTTAATGTTCATCAAAAATGTCCTTTAATAATGTTCCCCAAATAAATGTTCATTTCTTTTGCTACCCCAAATAATGTTCCCTGAATAAGTTTCTTCAAATTGTTCTCCAAATAATGATCACCAAAATAAAAATTTTGTTGATGCCGAGGAAGTAATTATTTTGATGGAAGAACATTTTAAAATTCAGACAAACATTGTGTTTTCGAAAAAACATTTAGCGCCTTTGTAAGAAAAACATTTATTGAGGGAAACATTATTCCAGGAACATTATTATATTTCTTGTAGTAAACTTTTAGATAAGTAGGAAATTATCACTTTTTTAATGTTCATTCAAAAATGTCCCTTTAATACTGTTCCCAAATAAAAATGTTCAATTTCAATTTCCTTTTCATCCCCCCATAATGTTCCTGAAAATGTTTCTTCTAATATTGTTCTCCAAATAATGTTCCCCAAAAAATGTTGATGCCGGAGGTAAGTAATTATTTGCTGAAGAAACATTAAACTTACGACAACTTGTGTTCAAAAAACATTTAGTCATTTTTTAAGAACATTATTGAGGGAACATTTCAAGAAACTTATATAGACTTGTAGTAACTTTTTTAGTAAGGAATTATCATTTTTTAATTTCATTCAAAAAATGTCACTCTTATAATGTTCCCAAATAAATGTTCAATTTCTTTTGCTCCCCCATAATGACCCCTGAATAATGTTCTTTTAATATTGTTCTCCAAATAATGTTCCCCAAATAATTGATGCCGAGGAGTATTATTTGACTAGAGGAATATTGTAGAATTTCAGCAAACATGTGTTTTTGAAAAACATTTAGTCATTTTTAAGAACATTATGAGGAACATTCTTCAAGGAACATTATATATTATTGTATTAAAACTTTTTTTTATTCAAGAAATTATCATTTTTTAATGTTCATTCAAAATGTCCCTTAATAATGTTCCCAAATAAATGTCAATTTCTTTTGCCCTCACTAATAATGTTCCCTGAATAATGTTTCTTTAATATTGTTCTCCAATAATGTCCCCAAATAATTGTTGTGCCGAGAGTAATTCTTTTGACTGAAAGAACATTTTAAAAATTTTGCGACAACATGTTTTTCGAAAAAACATTAGTCTTTTTTAAAGAACAGTATTGGGGAACATTATTTAATTCTTGTAGTAAACTTTTTATTCAAGGAAAATATCATTTTTTACTGTTATTCCAAAAATGTCCCTTTTAAGGTGTTCCCCAAATAAATGTTCAATTTATTGCTCCCCCAATAATGTCCCTGAATAATGTTTATTTAATATTGTTCCCAAATAATGTTCCCCAAATATGGTTGATGACGAGGGAGTAATTATTTGCCTAGAAGAACATTTTAAAAATTTCCGACCAACATTGTGTTTTCGAAAAACATTTATCATTTTTTAAGAACATATTGAGGGAACATATTCCAAGTTTTCTCAACATTTTAAAAATATGTTTCTTTAAGATGGTTTCCAAATAGTGTCCCAAACATAATTGGCGATGCCGAGGAGTAATATCTTTTGGACGGAAGGACATTTAAATTTCAGACAACATGTGTTTTCGAAAAACATTTAGTCATTTTTTAAGAACAATAAGGGGAAACATATTCAAGGAACATTATTTTTTGTAGTAAATTTTTGTTCTCAAGGACATTATCATTTTTAATGGTTCATTCAAAAAAATTTCCCTTTTTAATGGTCCCAAATAAATGTTTAAGTTCTTTTGGACCCACCAATTAATGTTCCCTGAAAGTGTTTCTTTAATTTGGTTCTCCAAATAATGTTCCCACAATAATTGTTGATGCGAGGAGTAATCTTTTGCTTGAAAGAACATTTAAAATTTTCGACAACATTGTGATTTTCGAAAAACATTTAGTCATTTTTTAAGAAACATTAGTTGAGGGAAATTATTCAAGGAACATTATTAATGCTTGTAGTAAACTTTTTGTTATATTCAGGAAATTATCATTTTTTAATGTTGCATCCTAAAATGTGCCTTTACTAATGTTACCACCAAATAATGTCAATTTCCCCAATTTTTGTGCTCCCCACATAATGTTCCCTGCATAATGTTTCTTTCAAATTGTTCTGCCAAATAATGGATCCACAAAATAATTGTTGGACGAGGTAGTAATTATTTCGCTGGAAGAATTTTAAATTTTCAGACAACAATTGTGCTTTTCGAAAAAACATTGTCATTTAAGAACACTTATTGATGGTGGGGGGGGGGGGGGGGGGGGGGAACATTATTCAAGGAACATATTTATCTTGTAGAAACGTTTTTTAACTCAAGGAAAGTAAAAGATCATTTTTTTTAATGTTCATTCAAAAATTTCCCTTTATAAATGTTCCCCAAATAAAGTGAATTTCTTTTGCACCCCCATAATGTTCCCTGATAATGTTTCTTTATATTGTTCTCAAATAATGTTCCCAAAATAATGTTGAGGCCGAGAGTAATCTTTTGACTGAACGAACATTTGTAAAATTTTCGACAACATTGTGTTTTTCGAAAACATTTAGTCATTGTCTTAAGAACATTATGGAGAGGAACATTATTCCAAGGAACATTATTATATTCTTTGATCACTTTTTTTATTCAAGGCAATTATTCATTTTTTAATGTTCGTTTAAATGTCCTTTAATACTGTTCCCCAAATAAATGTCAATTTAATTCTTTTGCTCCCCAATAATGTTACCGAATATTGTTTCTTTAGATCTGGTCTCCAAATAATGTTCCCCAAAATCAATTGTTGATGCGAGGAGTAATTATTTGATGGAAACATTTAAAATTCCGACAAACATTGGTGTTTTTACGAAAAACATTTAGTCTGTTTTAAGTTAAACATGTGTGAGGAAAATCTTATCAAGTTTTCTTCACATTTTAAAATAATGGTTTCTTTAATATTGTTCTCCAAATAAGTTCCCCAAAATAATTGTTGATGCGGAGAGTAATATTATTGATGGAAGAACATTTTAAAAATTCGACAATATGTGCTTTTTGAAAAACATTAGTCATTTTTAAGAACATGAGTTGAGGGAACATTATTTATATTCTGTGTAGTAAATTTTTTTACTTCAAGGAATTTCATTTTTTAATGTTATTCAAAAAGTCCCTTTAATAATGTTCCCCAAATAAGGTTCCAATTCTTTTGATGCCCCCATAATGTTCCTGAATAATGTTTCTTTCAAATTGTCTCCAAATAATGATCACAAAAAATTGTTGAGCGGGAGTAATTATTTTGACTGGAAGACATTTTAAAAGTCAGACAACATTGTGTTTTTCGTAAAAAACTATATCCTTTTTTAAGAACATGTATTGAGGGAACATATTCAAGGAACATTATAATTCGTGTAGTAAACTTGTTATTCAAGGAAATTATCACTTTTTAATGTTCATCAAAAATGTCCTTTAATAAGTGTTCCCAAATAAATGTTTCCAATTTCAATTCCTTTTCCTCCCAATGAATGTTCCCGAATAAGTGCTTTTAATATTGTTCTCCAAAAATGTTCCCAAAATAATTGTGATGCCGAGGATAATTATTGTGACTGGAAGAACATTTAAAATTTACGACAACATTGGTTTTCGAAACATTTAGTCATTTTAAGAACATTATTGAGGGAACCTTATTCAAGGAACATGATTAGATACTGTAGTAACCATTTTATCAAGGAAATTATCATTTTTTAATGTTAATTCAAAAAAGTCAATCTTAGAATGTCCCCAAATAAATGTGCAAATTTCTGTGCTCCCCCAATAAGACCCTGAATAATTGTTATTTAATATTGTTCTCCAAATAATGTTCCCCCCCCCCCCCCCCCCCCCCAAATAATTGTTGATGCCGAGAGTAATTATTTTGACTAGAAGAAGATTTAGGAATTTAGACAACATTGTGATTTTTAGAAAAACTTTAGTCATTTTTAAGAACATTATTGAGGGAACATTATTCAAGGAACATTTTATTTATTGTATTAACTTTTTTTATTCAAGGAAACGTATATTTTTTTAATGTTCAATTCAATGTCCCTTTAAAAAGGTTCCCAAATAAATGGTTCAATTTCTTTGCTCACCTATAATTTCCCTGAATAATGTGTTCTTTAATATTGTTCTCCAAATAATGTCCCCAAAAATTAATTGTTGATGCCGAGGAGTAATTCTTTTGTGGAATGAACATTAAAATTCGACAACAGTGTGTTTTTCGAAAAAAATTTAGTCATTTGTTAAGACACCTTATGGAGGGAACATTATTATATTCTTGTATAGTAACTTTGTTTTATTCAAGGAAATTATCATTTTTTTAAGGTTATTCATAACTGTCCTTTAATAATGTTCCCCAAAATAAATGTTCAATTTCTTGTGCTCACCCAATAATGTCCCCTGGGAATAATGTTTCTTTAAATTGTTCTCCAAATAATGTTCCCCAAAATAATTGTTGAGCGAGGAGTACTTATTTTGAACTAGAAGAACATTTTAAAATTTACGACACATTGGTTTTTTTTTGAAAAAATTAGTCATTTTTTAAGAACATTATTGAGAACATGTTATTCAAGTTTTCTTCAAACAGTTTTAAAATTAAAATGTTTTTTTCTTTTTTAAAACTTATCATTTTTGTTTCTCAAATAAGGTTCCCCAAAATAATTGCTGATGACCGAGGAGTAAGTATTTTGAGGAGGACCTTTTAAATTTGCAGACAACATTGTGTTTTTCGAAAAACATTTAGTCATTTTTTAGAACATTATTGAGGGGGAACATTATTTCAATGAACATTCTTAGATTCTTGTAGTAAACTTTTTTTACTCAAGGAAATGATCATTTTTTAATGTTCATCAAAAAATTTCCCTTTTATTACTGGTCCCCAAAATAAAGTTAAGTTCTGTTGCTCCCCAATAAGTCCCTGAATAAGTTCTTTAATGTGTTCTCCAAATAATGTTACCCCAAAATTAATAGTTGATGCCGAGGAGTAATTCTTTTGAGCTGAAAAGAACATTTGAAAATTTCGACACATTGTTTCGAAAAACATTTAGTCATTTTTTAAGCACATTATTGAGGGAAATTATTCAAGGGACATTATATATCTTGTAGTAAACTTTTTATTCAAGGAAATATCATTTTTTAATGTTCATTCTAAAATGTCCCTTTATAAATGTTCCCCAAAAAAGGTTCATAATTTCTTTTGCTCCCCAAATAAGTTCCCTGGAATAATGTTCTTTCAAAATTGTTCTCCAATAATGTCCCCAAAATAATTGTGATGCGAAGGAGTAATTATTTTGATTGGAAGGACATTATAAATTTCAGACAACATTGTGTTTTTCGAAAAACTTTAGTCATTTTTAAGAACATTGATTGAGGGAAACATTATTTCAAGAACATCTTATAATTTTTGTAGTAACTTTTTACCTCAAGGAAATTATCACTTTTTTTAATGTTCATTCAAAAAGCCCTTTATAAGTCCCAAATAAATGTTCAATTTCTTTTGCTCCCCCAAATAAGTTCCCTGAATAATGTTTCTTTAATATTGTCTCCAAATAATGTTCCCCAAAATTATTGTGATGCCGGGAGTAAATTTTTGACTGAAAGAACATTTTAAAATTTCAGAACAAACATTGTGTTTTTCGAAAAACATTTAGTCTTTTTTAAGAACATTATTGAGGGACATATAGGACATATTATTCTGTAGTAACTTTTTTATTCAACTTGTTTGCTGAATAGATGAAGCTTTTTATTCTCAAGGGAAATTATATTTTTTTAATGTTCATTCAAAATTTCCCTTTATAATGTTCCCCAAATAAATGTTCAATTTCATTCTTTTGCGCCCCAATAAGGTTCCCTGAATAAGTTTCTTAATATTGTTCTCCAAATAATGTTCCCCAAAATAATGTTGATGCCGAGGCGTAATTATTTTGACTGAGAAGAACATTTTACAATTTCCGAAACATTTGTGTTTTTCGAAAACTTTAGTCATTTTTAGACATTATTGAGGGAACATTATTCAAGTTTTCTTCAACCATTTTTCAATAATGTTTCTTTAATATTTTCTCCAAATAATGTTCCCAAAATAATTGTTGATGCGAGGAGAATATTTTGACTGGAAGAACATTTAAAATTTTCGAAAACATTGTGGTTTTTGAAAAACATTTAAGTCATTTTTAAGAACAATGATTCAGGACATTATTATATTCTTGTAGTAAACTTTTTTTATTCAAGGAAATTATCATTTTTTTAATGTTCATTCAAAAATGTCCCTTTAAAATGTTCCCAAATAAATGTTCAATTTCTTTTCGCCCCCCAATAATGTTCCCTGAATAATGGTTCCTTCAATGTTTCTCCAAAAATGATCCACAAAATAATTGTTGATGCCGAGGAGTATTATTTTGACTGGAAGAACATTTTAAAATTTCAGACAACATTGTGTTTTTCGAAAAACATTTAGTCCTTTTTAAGAACATATTGAGGGAACATTATCAAGGAACATTATTATATCTTGTAGTAAACTTTTTATTCAAGGAAATTATCATTTTAATGTTCATTCAAAAATGTCCCTTAATAATGTTCCCAAATAAATGTTCAATTTCAATTCCTTTCTCCCAATAATGTTCCCTGAATAATGTTTCTTTAAATGTTCTCCAAATAATGTTCCCAAAATAATTGTGATGCCGAGGAGTTATTATTTTGACTGGAAGAACATTTTAAAATTTCCAACAACAATTGTGTTTTCGAAAAACATTTAGTTATTTTTTAAGAACATTATTGAGGGAACATTATTCAGGAACATTATTATATACTTGTAGTAACTTTTTTATTCAAGGAAATTATCAATTTTTTAATGTTCATTCAAAAATGTCCCTTTATATGTTCCCAAATAAATGTTCAATTTTTTGCTCCCCCATAATGTCCCTGAATAATGTTTCTTTAATATTGTTTCCAAATAATGTTCCCCAAAAATTGTTGATGCCGAGAGTAATTATTTGACTAGAAGAACATTTAAAATTTCAGACAACATTGTGTTTTCGAAAAAACATTTAGTCATTTTTAAGAAATTATTGAGGGAAACATTATTCACAGTTTCTTCAACATTTTAAAATAATGTTTCTTTAATATTGTTCTCCAATAATGTTTCCCAAAATAATTGTTGATGCCGAGGAGTAATTATTTGACTGGAAGAAACATTTTAAATTTTTTGACAACATGTGTTTTTTGAAAAACATTTAGTCATTTTTTAAGAACATATTGGGGAACATTATTCAAGGAACAATTATATTCTTGGAGTAAACTTTTTTTATTCAAGGAAATTATCATTTTTTTAATGTTCATTCAAAAATGTCCTTAATAATGTTCCCCAAATAAATGTTCAATTTCTTTTGCTCCCCAATAATGTTCCCTGAAAATGTTTCTTTCAAATTGTTCTCCAAATAATGATCCACAAAATAATTGTTGATGCCGAGGAGTAATTATTTTGACTGGAAGAACATTTTAAAATTTCAGACAACATTGTGTTTTTCGAAAAAAATTTAGTCATTTTTTAAGAACATTATTGAGGGAACATATTCAAGGAACATATTATATTCTTGTAGTAAACTTTTTTATTCAAGGAAATTATCACTTTTTTATTGTTCATTAAAAATGTCCCCTTAATAATGTTCCCCAAAAATAAATGTTCAATTTCAATTTCCTTTTCTCCCCCAATAATGTTCCCTGAATAAATGTTTCTTATATGTTATCCAAATATGTTCCCCAAAATAATTGTTGATGCCGAGGAGTAATTATTTTGACGGAAGAACATTTTAAAATTTCCGACAAACATGTGTTTTTGGAAAAACATTAGTCATTTTTAAGAACATATTGAGGAGGGAACATTATTCAAGGAACATTATTATATCTTGTAGTAACTTTTTTATTAAAGGAAATTATCATTTTTTAATGTTCATTCAAAAATGTCCCTTTATAATGTTCCCCAAATAAATGTTCAATTCTTTTGCTCCCCAATAATGCCCCTGAATAATGTTTCTTAATATGTTCTCCAAATAATGTTCCCAAAAAATGTTGATGCCGAGGAGTAATTATTTGACTGAGAAGAACATTTTAAAATTTCAGACAACATTGTGTTTTTCGAAAAACATTTAGTATTTTTAAGAACATTATTGAGGGAACATATTCAAGGAACATTATTATATTCTTAGTAAACTTTTTTATTCAAGGAAATTATCATTTTTTAATGTTCATTCACAAAATGTCCCTTTAATAATGTTCCCCAAATATAATGTTCAATTCTTTGCTCCCCCAATAATGTTCCCTGAATATGTTTCTAATATGTTCTCCAAATAATGTTCCCAAAATAATTGTTGATGGACGAGGAGATTTTTGACTGAAGAACATTTTAAATTTTCGACAAACATTGTGTTTTTCGAAAAACATTTAGTCATTTTTTAAGAACATTATTGAGGGAACATTATTCAGGAACATTATTATATTCTTGTAGTAAACTTTTTTATTCAAGGAAATTATCATTTTTTAATGTTCATTCAAAAATGTCCTTTAATAATGTTCCCAAATAAAAGTTCAATTTCTTTTGCCTCCCACATAATGTCCCTGAATAAGTTTCTTTAATATTGTTCTCCAATAATGTTCCCCAAATAATTGTTGATGCCGAGGAGTAATTATTTTGACTAGAGAACATTTTAAAAATTTCGACAACATTGTGTTTTTCGAAAAACATTTAGTCATTTTTTAAGAACATTATTGAGGGAACATTATTCAAGTTTTCTTCAACATTTTAAATAATGTTTCTTTTATATTGTCTACACAATAATGTTTCCCAAAAATAATTGTGATGCCGAGGAGTAATTATTTGAATGGAAAACATTTTAAATTTTTGACAACATTGTGTTTTTTGAAAAACATTTAGTCATTTTTTAAGACATTATTGAGGAACATTATCAAGGAACATTATCATTTCTTGTGTAAACTTTTTTATTACAAGGAATTATCATTTTGTTTAATGTCATATCAAAAATGTCCCTTTAATAATTTCCCCAAATAAAATGGTTCAACTTTCTTCTGCTTCCCTAATAAGTTCCCCTGAATATGTTCTTTCAAATTTGTTCTCCAAATAATGATCCACAAATAATTGTTGATGCCGAGGAGTAATTTTTGACTGGAAGACATTTAAAATTTCCGACAACATTGTGTTTTTTCGAAAAACATTTAGTCATTTTATTAAGAACATTATGAGGGAACCATATTCAAGGAACATTATTATTTTGTAGTAACTTTTTTTATTCAAGGAAATTATTTTTTAATGTTCATTCAAAAATGTCCCTTAATATGTTCCCCAAATAATGTAATTTACAAATTCCTTTTCTTCCCCCCAATAAGTGTCCCTGAATAAGTTTCTTAATATGTTCTCCAAATAATGTCCCAAATAATTGTTGAGGCTGACTGGAAGAACATTTAAAATTTCAGACAACTGATTTTTTGAAAACATTTAGTCATTTTTAGAACTATTGAGGGGAACATTATCAAAGAACATTATTATATTCTTGTAGTAAACTTTTTTATTCAAGGAAAGTTATCATTTTTTTAATGTTCATTCAAAAATGTCCCTTTAAAATGTCCCCAATAAATGGTCAATTTCTTTGCTTCCCCCAATATGTTCCCGAATAACGTTTCTTAATATTGATCTCCAAAAAAGTTCCCCAAAATAATTGTTGATGCGGCGGAGTAATTATTTGAGACTGGAGAACGTTTAAAAGTTTCAGACAAGGATTGTGTTTTCGAAAAAAACATTAGTCATTTGTTTAGGAAACATTATTGAGGGGAAACATTTATTATATTATTCTTGTAGTGAAACTTTTTCATTCAAGAAATTATTCATTTTTTAATGTTCATTAAAAAATGTCCCTTTAATAATGTTCCCCAAATAAATGTTCAATTTCTTTTGCTCCCCCAGTAATGTTCCCTGAATATTGTTTCTTTAATATTGTTCTCCAAATAATGTTCCCCAAATAATTGTTAATGCCGAGGAGTAATTATTTTGACTGGAAGAACATTTTAAAATTTCAGACAACATTGTGTTTTCCGAAAAACATTTAGTCATTTTTTAAGAAAATTATTGAGGGAACATTATTCAAGGAACATTATTATATTCTTGTAGTAAATTTTTTTTATTCAAGGAAATCTGGTTGACCCAAGGGAACATTATTCATTTATCACTTTTTAAATCTTCATTGGAAAATGTCCCTTTAATAATGTCCCCAAATAAATGTTCAATTTTTTTCCACCTATAATGTCCCTTGATTAATATAATACTGTTTCGCCAAATAATGTTCCCTCAATAATGTTTTTCTTTAATTATGGTTCCCAAATAATGTTCCCCAAATAATTGTTGATGCCGAGGAAAAATTATTTGACTTGAAGAACATTTTTAAACTTCAGAGAATATTATTTGTTTTGAAAAAAAATTAGTGATTTTTTTGGAACATTATTAGAGGAAACATTATTCAAGGAACATTATTGACATAAATTTTTTATAGATCATTTTCTTGTTTCCTCAATAATGTTTCTTCAAGAATGTCCCGTCAACAATGTTCCCCAAGGGGCATTAATTAATAGAAATGTTTGAAGACCGAGTTATTCATACATGCGCACATCTAGCTCATCCTCTGTCTCAAATCTGCGTAGCAAGGCATTTGTAACAGCATATCTACCTAGCAAGGCATATGTAACAACATATCAACGAAACATATTAGTTTTTTTAACTTTTCTTATTACCACAAAATAAACTAAATAGTTCAAGGTCAACTATAGCTATAACAAGTGTAACTTATCAAAAAAAAAATTATCGACACAATAATTAAAATCCATCTAAATTTTCTCAGCTAATAATGCAAAAAGTTCTTCATCGAGAGAAATTATCTTCTTCCTTGCTGCAAACAGAAATTATCTTCTTCCTTGGTGCAAACATAATGATGAGCATCAACCAGTCTTCTTTTTTGGAGCCGCTTTCTTCCTAGATTTCTTTTCAGATTGTGGCTTCAATCTTTCTCCTTTGTTCACAGACTTGGATGGCCGTATAGGAGGATCTTTCAACGAATTTTCCGACTGCACTTCCGGTTGCTGTTTCTTTCCTTGCAAGTACTTTGAATGAATTTGAGCAACAGCATCCAAAAGTTCTTTGCTAAGTTCAGAATATTTGCTGATGTCTGAGCAAGCTTCACCAACTTTACTCATCAGAATAGCATATCTGACTACATTGTGTGACTGATCTTCACCTGTAAGCAGCACCATTTCTTTCTTGCACTTATCCAATTCTTTTTCTTGAAAAGAAATAGTCCATCTCTCAACAATCAGCTTATCTGGAATATGGGTAATGTCAAACTGCGTAAAAAGTCTGAGGATATGGCAACAAACAATACCATCACGCTCAAACTTCCCACAGAAACATTTGAATGAACCAGTAGTAAGGTCCACATGCACTCTGAACATTTCTCTTGTGAATTCTGGTTTCTCATACCTGATGTGTTTTTTCAAATCATACACTCTATCCTTCTCAATTTCAATAACTTTAAAAGCTGTCGCATTCACTAATTCTGTCAAAAACTTCAAGTAGATTCCTCTGGTATATATTGCTGCTGCATGCCGTTCAACAGCATGATGACTCCAAAAGACAGGAGTCTTCTCATTCGACAAGAATCTGTCCTGGTTTTCTATGTGAACAACATTCTCTTGGAATAGCACGTAATGTTTCATGAATGCCTCTATAGTATCTTTCCTCTTGATATAGTCTTTGAAATTTGAGTTGAAGCTTTCACTACGGCTGGTTGACCTAATGAAAGGGCAAAACATCCCTCGAAAATAAGCTGGAACAAAGAAGGTCCGGTTCTCCCACATCCTTTTGATGTGAGCATGTTCAGCACACTTATACTTCAGAATAAATTTCTCCCATCTTTCTTCAAATTCTTCAACGGTACTGGATTGTAATAAACACTTCATCATATCTTTTTCCATGTTTTCCCTCGTAGCCATGAAAGCACTCATGTTTTCCCGCACATTTTTTAAATATATGCCAAAGACAGAACCTATGTAATGCATCTGGAAATACTTGAGGAATAGCAGCTTTCATCCCTGCGTCTTGGTCTGTCAATATTATTCCTGGTTTTTTCCACTGCATGACCTCCATGAAAGTTTCAAACAGCCACACAAAAGTACCTGAAGTCTCATCTTGCAATAGCGCCCAACCAAACACAATTGTTCTTCCATGGCCATTAATTCCCACTATAGGTGCAAAAGGCATGTTATATTTGTTTGTGCTATAAGTGGTGTCAATGAAATGCTCTCACCAAACCACCGGTAGTTCAATCGGGAACGATCACGTCCAAACAAGCTGAGAAACCGTGTTGTCTGTATCTCTTTGCATCCTGTAAGCAAAACCAGGAGTATCATTTGTAAGCTTCCATGTACGGCAAGGTCCATTCAAACATCTGTGTTTTCCTTTTTGCGCACACGTTTCTCCCTGTTCAAATTATCCAGTTTCTCTTCACATCAAGGTAATTTTCCCAGCTTCCCACCCAGAGCTTTCGGAATATGCTCATTCATTCTTCTCGACTTCACTCTGTTTTCTTGAAGCATTTTGACAACATGATTTCGCCTCATTCATGTTTCTTCTGTGCTTAAGAAAAATTTTGTAAGTGATGGAGACTTACTAGATCATGGTTATGCTCGAGAGACATTGATGCAATATGCCACTTGTCATCCACCAACTTCACTGTTATACTCATTGGACAATTTGTTCCTTCAACAATGTTTCTTTTCCTTTCCTCAACCAGTGGTTCACTTGGTCTTTTCCTACTTTGTTGCACTGGAAATCAACTTCCTGTTTCTATAATTCCTTCCTTTTATCATTGCGAACCATTCAACTGAGCATAACTTTACAACACCGGGAAGCATCATCCAGTGTTGAGAACACTTTACCAACTTCTGGCGTACAGCATTGTATGCTTCGTCTGGTGTAGGGAACACATACTCATTCATTCACTGCACAAGCTACTGTCTCTTCATCAGAATCTTCGCTCTCAGAATTTCCTCATAATCACACTTAAGATTCCGAGCCAAAAAGTACCTGCAAAGGGAAGGAACACAACTATTCCATCAGAATAAGAATCTTTAGAAAACAAAGTTAATATCTAGAAAGTCTTTTTTATTCTTTATTCCAGAAATGCAGAATCTTACCTCACGGCAAATATTTCCACTTCTTCTGTTGTTGTCAAAGGTTAACTGCACATGTTCTCACCAACACTGTCTGTAAAGATTTATTTAACGTTTTAATAGCCATATCATTTTCTCAATTTACTTTATTTTCACACAATCACTTGCAGCTTTCCCTTTTTTTCTCACACGTGACCTCTTGCTCAACTTAGCACTACTGCTGAAGATGATTCAGTAACATTGTAGTTGTTCCATCATTTATGTCCATTGCCTGGCAAAATCAATGAAGATATCTTTTCTGTCAAACACACAACTGTATTCAAGATCTTGCCACATTTTTTGATTAGAAAAACATATGCTAGAATTATAATTGCCTACCCAGTTTTGTAAGTACTTACAGTCTTTCATGTTATTTGACATTCGCAAATCTTCGATGATGATGTTTGGTGCAGCTTCTTCTATTGCTTTGTCATGCCCCCAAATAAAATTGAACCCTATTTCAGCTTCTTGCTCTCAATCAGTTCCTGGACACCATTTTTGTGTGTGTTAAAGTTTGTTAGTTCATATCACTTCCTAAGAAGAAATGCCATTTGAAATCAGACAGTCAAACAACCAACCTCAGTTTCTTTCCTCAAACTTTGATATTGAACAAACTGATCAAATTCTATCTTCCATCAAGGACACCCCTAAGAGAAAAGTGAAGGAAGTTAAAAATGATTTTTTCATCCTAACTGAAATCCTACGTGAAGCGATGATTGAATCAAGGACAGTGACCCACCACAGTTGCAGGTTTCTGCAGCACATTTGCCCGCTGTAGGTTCGAGCAGCTTGTTATCATTGTTGTTTCCTTCTCTTCTTCCTTCTTTTCCTGATGGTTCTTTTCTCAGTTTGCTTTTGCATCCACAGAAAACAGCACACAATTAATGAATTTGTGAACCAATTATGAAAACACACATTTTTCTCTTTTTTTTAGTTTTTCCATCATGTTGTAATCACTAAGTTTTTAAATGAGCACACTCAACTTCTATTTTTATAACAAGAATGTAGAGACTAACCTTCTTAGTAATCTCTTTCTTCTTACTGATTACTTGCTGCTTAAGCAAAACTGCTTTCACCTTCCATCTGGATGTTACCGTAGGCTGCAACCATAATTCAGAATCTTCTTTTACTTTTTTTAAAAAACCAGACACCATGTACTGCTTATTACATTTTTCTGTGAACTTTGTCAAACTTGACAATATGCGAAGTAAACGAAACGGATGGGAGCATGGATGCCTTGGTTCCAATTACTACTTTGCTTTTCTTCATAACTCTCAATTACACGAAAACAAGACTGAACTTGATGTTCCCAAGTAACAACACAGTAACATCAGGTTCTCCCACTCCAAGTTGGAATCTATCTCTAATTGTAAACACAATGCAAATCATGCCAGGAAATTATTCAGAGCATTAAACTAGGTAATCCTCAGGTTCAACGACTCCCCATTTTAGATAATCCTAACTAGGTATTTGTTTGCCAGATCAACACAACTAACTGGCAATTCTACATGTTACTCTCCTAGAACTACAACCAAATTTTCTTCCACTTCTTCCCTCCTTTCCCCCACCAATCTTTCTTCAACGCACACCGAAATTAAGGAAAGGAAAGGAAGAAGATCAAGAAGAGGGACGAGGTATTACCTGT
This sequence comes from Thinopyrum elongatum, assembly GCA_011799875.1. Taxonomy (NCBI): domain Eukaryota; kingdom Viridiplantae; phylum Streptophyta; class Magnoliopsida; order Poales; family Poaceae; genus Thinopyrum; species Thinopyrum elongatum. Next base: position 131,615 of record JAAAXO010000101.1, on the reverse strand, counting down.
GCGCCTCGAGGAGCGCCGCCGGGGTGAACAAGATGGATGTGCACCCTGGCGGGCGCGCCGCTACCACGGCCGCCGTGGCCTGTCTTATCTGCGGATTGGGTGGAACAGATGGAGCCAGTAGCCCCCAGGGTCTTATCTGGTCCGAGCCTGTTTTTTCCTCGCTAATTTCTGTCAGCAACAGACAGAGTGGGACCGTCCCTTACAAAACACTTTCCCCATTTCGCTCTTGTCTCTCTCCCCCTGCGTCTCGCCGGGTCCCTCCTCAGATCTGGAATCCTCCTCTTTCACTTATAGATTTTTTCCCTGCGTTGAATAGGGCTCTAAGAAAAGGTTCGATCCCTTCTCCTTCCGACCCTCCTTAGGTTCTAGGCCTCTAATGTCTTCATATGTGTATATTTTTCTTTTTTTAACTTGCGGAGCATCATCGTGATTTAGTTTCCAAGGATTGGAACTTTTTAGCTGGGATGACGTGTTCTAATGGACTAGTGTTTGTGTTAATTCACAGCTACTCCATGGGCTAATTGAGTTCTGTGAGGGCATGGAAACAATTTCATCACAAATTTTTGTGTGTTGAAATTCCACGTACAAGCTGCATCTCTATTTGTTATCTAACTGCATCTCTAAAGCAGCATGTTGCATTTCATGAACAAGAAGTTTATGGTTAGGGGTGTGCAGCACCATGAATGCAACATGTGCTTCTGCTCATCTTCCACACATCTATATGTGGAATTGCATTTCATGAAATTTCAGCAGCCATATAGTGAAATTAGAACATGTTAGAGTAGTAGCCTTGTCGAAATACTGTTGTCTCGGTTGGGCTGTACACTTTGTAGGAGCCATTACTCAATGTCTCTGTTTTGGTCATGCCGATTTCGATTCACTACTCGCGGCTGTGTTCATGCCAATTAGATGTTTTTTCCTGCTGATTTACCTAATTCCTGGAAGTACTATAACAAGTGCTTATTAGAAGATATTTTCAGTAATCCCTAGTTCGACCAAGCAGTGCTTATTTGCAAGTTTTGATGAGCTCCTGTTTGTTAGTAGTTCAACATAGTGCTCACACTGAATGCAAGATCAGAAATTTCCTCATATTGTTAGTTTCATTGCATAGCGAACCAACTTGCCATGTTCTCGTACTTTGACTTACTTTCGCTTACTTTCATTGGAACAATTAATAATACGTATTCACTGTAGAATGGAACAGGATGTAACAAGAAAAAGAAGCAGAAGACATTGTACATGCAGATCAGAAGAGATCCAAGGTAATGGGACTTATGCTCTATACCATTCCTTTCTCAAATGAAAAAAAATCATCTAATATTTCCATTTCTTCCTTTATTTTTTTCATGCAGTGCATCAATTTCAGGCATGTCGAAATCAGTTATCAAGCTGTGCATCTGAAATGATGACAGTGACAAAGTACTGGTCGTAGAATGGGTTTCAAACATTCCTACAAATAACCAGCATGTCCAATATTGACTCCATTTACTTCTGGTTGCAACCATTTCAAACACTACCTCTTGCTCCATTGAAATGCCAAATGGATTCAAATTCCCATTACAACTACAAACTGTTCACAGATTTTGTTGCATACCAATTGGTGGAGTTCCTGTCATATCACAAAACCATCAGAGCAACCTATGATTTCATCAAGCCGAGTTAGGACAACTGCACCCCTATTGATACCTTTTCTCAATTATCAATGATGATCTTCCTGAGATAAGTACTTGCCGAATCTTCATTCTCATAGTACTATCACTGTTTGTTGCGCCTATCAAGTGGAGTTGTTACCAAGTTTGTCTACAATGCAATAGTTGACTAGACAGTATTTCCCAATATGATTGGGTCTGCTATGTTGAGCTACATGGTTTACTCAATAAAGAAAGCAAAACATAAACACCACAAGCCAAAAAGTTCATTCCTGGAGGAAGCAAATTACTTATGGGGTAAGCATTTTCCCACGATAAAATTTCTTTAACTTTTCTTTTCTATTGTACCAATTCATTTTTTTGTTCATTAACTCTTTCATTTTTTACCCAATCTGTCTGAATTTGTTTCAATTCAGATATCCTATTTCGAGTTCCTCATAATAACTGAGTTCAAGTTGCCAAGCATTGAACCAAGACTACACTATGGGTCGGCACACCATGCTAATTCATACATGGCTCCGATGCGCTCCTGGCGAAAAGACGGATGGCAGATATACCGGTATATGGCCTGTTCTTCATAGATATTCTATTTGCACCTTACTAGTTCTATTCCCTGCTTTAATTTTGATTTATAGTTTCTAGTACTCTTCAAACTGCAGTGAAACATATATATATTGAACATCCCTCTTCCCAACCAGAAAAAGCACATCTCTCTACTCCATTCAATGATTCAGTTTACGCTGAACTCCCTGAAAGATATCAACACGTATATTAATCCAATTCACAGATATTAGTCTAAACCAGTAAGTTCTCTTGCTGGTTTTCATCTTTTTTCTTAGCAACAAAACTGACATTCTCATTTTTTATAGTTTGGTTAACAAGACATGCTCTCTCTCATTTTAACAGGACACAGATAATTCTTCAACATGCAAGCTCAAAAAATTCTCACATGAATATCATTCGGAACTCAGCATTACCTGAAGACCGATGTAGAGATATGCATTCTTCATTCCTCAAGACCTGGACATCTTCCAACAGCCCAAAACCTCCCAATTTAAAAACACTTTCGCAGAACACATTAAAGTTCCCAAGACTGAACAATTGTGCTATAGAATCACCTCCAATTTTCCCAATGCTAATGTGCCAAACATCGTTGATGAAGATACACAGTCACCATCAATGAAATCTTCAGGAATTGGTCATGATTTCACTCAGTCTGTGAAATAACAAGCTCTAATTTCTCTCTATCTTTTATGGTAATCTACCCATCTTTCGAAGACTTGCTTTTCTGGAATTATTTGTGAAGTACATCAAGTCATAGAAAAGCACGTCCACTGATGTTTAGCCCTGTTGCATCGTAAGTTTTTCTTTCATAGCTCTTCTAACGCATCTTTTTCTTTTTGCACCAAAATAGATCATGAAAAAATAATCACAACTTTTTTCTGCAGGATACTTGTCTGATCAAAAACCCCCAATCCAAAGAGTACAAGAAACAAAATTTGTTACCATCTGTTCAGATTCTATTACCAGGAGAGCGTTTGGAAGGTCATTTTCTCTACAAAACTTCATTTTATCCAGACTAATTTTTCAACAGTAGATGAACTGAGTTGTTAACATTTCTTATTGCTTAATGTTCTCTTCACTTTTTTTCAAACCAGATTTCATTGATGCTGAACGGATAAAGGATCATTGCTTGATGAAATTTACTTGCAGCTCAACAATACTTCAACAATACAATGCATGGCAATTCAAATGGAGAGGCTGGTACAGCCCTCAATATGAGGCGCATATTTCCTCCTTCATTTGATGCAATTACCAATTCATTGACAAAGTCAGAATGTTACCATTTGCATCTCGTGCCTCTAATGAGTTCAGCCTACCAGAAAATCAGTATAGCATCATTGCAATAGTCTGCCAACCCCAATGTTTACCAGAATCCAGAGCCCAAAAGGGTAATGGATTCTCTACACCGAAACTCTCCCAAAACAATATTGCCACACCTATTGAAGATTCTTTGCTAGTTCAAGCACTCGAACAACATGAAGCACTTCCAGTAGTTTTCAAAACCAGAAACTTCCACTTTGGCAACAAGTGTGACAATTCTTTCAAAATCTGCGACACTAGTAAATTCCAAGAACCAAAAAGGTCGGTAAGCAGGTCGCTTTCAGACGGAATAGAGAATGATTTCTACCACATTGGTGGACTTCTTCCCAAATTAAGTACAGGTAGTGTACAAAAAGCATAATGAAATTTTTAGTGATATGTTCTACATAATTCAAAATAAATTTTTAATCGATCCATACTATTTTCTCTCCATGATTTATTTTTCACTTTCTTCATGATTTTCTTCTGCATGAACAGCCAAATTATATTGGAGATTAAGGAGTTTGGGTGGATCAGAAAACTATAACTCATCATTCAAGCCTGGTGGGCTGGATAAAACCCTCGGTTGTTGGCTTTTTTCAAAAATAGAACAAAGACCAGCTGACCGAGGAAGAAGGCCTCTGCGAAACAGCGAAATAGTGGAGCAATAAGTTAGCATTGACGGACATGGTCAGCCTATATTTGGAATTCTTCCTCAGTTTTCGCTTTCAACATCATCGATATTCCTTTCTTAACTATCAGATGATTTTTCTGGCAACACAAACATGCAGGAGAGAGCTAATGAACCACATGTTAAATCATTCCAGATCTTGCAAACCAACTAATCTTACAGGAAAGTAATGTTGGCTTCAGTTATTGAATGCGTTCCTTGGTAAGACAAGTTCTTTGTACAAAACGATCTTATAGTTTTTTTCTTCTTTAAAGAGGTTTACACTAATAGATTGTAACTTTCCACAATCCTAGGTAAAAAATGCCCGTATTCAAGGAAAAAAACAATGGATTTTAATCATTGTCTAACTTCGAGCCAAAATTTTTGATATCATGAACCGTACTACAGTGGTGAATACATTTCTCCAACAATTAGTGACTGTTATCTACAACTTCAAGGTTTTGTTTTCTGCTACATACGGAAATCTAGTTCTTTCTGCATGGAATTTTGAATCAAGATTTTGTACCGCCTCTTCCCCACAGGTCAATTTCAGGTGGGTTTCCATGGAAATCTCCCATTTTACAAGATTTGAAGAAGCCCAAAGCAACTTTTTGGTTCTTTCTCCTAAAAAAGCAGATGTCAAATAATTTAAATCACAATAATTTCCATCTAAGTATGTAAACTGATTGCATATATTTTTCTTTGAAAGGTATGACTCAGGAATTTTCCTTCTTCAGTATGTTAGCAAGTACAAAGGTCTCGTTTGGAGGGTTTCTCTAATGTTAAGCGATAGTCATATCTTTCCTTTTTTGTCATTAACTTGTAACATATCAGGAATTAAACAGCACTTTTTTCTAAAATACTGTAGGATGATTTACATGCTCTACGTCAAAAATTCCTTTTTGAGATTATAACTTGCAAGGACACATGAAATTCAACTCCTTAGTAACTTCTTATTTCTTCCTGCAAAGAATGTAAGTTCTCTATTTATTTGTTCCCAATGACATAAAAGAGTTGTTTTTTCTTAGAGCCTGTTTTTTCATTGACCAAACAATGAAATTATTTTCTTTAATCCCGGTATGTTCAACAGGGTTTCCGCATATTCAGTGAAGGTTTGAAGGCCAATCTTTACTCGTCTGCATATGAACAGTAACCTCAGGGGTAACTCTTCAAATCAGCATGTAAGTTTCAATTACATGCTTATTCTTTCTATTCTGAAAGGTCTCATTAGTCTTATTAGTAGTCTAAAGGTTCAACCAAAAGAATCCCAATGATGAAATGTTCTACACCTGTATTTCCCAATTAACATATTTCTTCTTTCTATTCTCAAGGATCTCATATCTCAAGGTCTCAATGCAAGAATTTTTTCCAACTGAAATGAAGTAGTCCCATGCAGGAAACTTTCCTTAATGATACAATTCTCTGTTTTTATCATGGTTCCCCAGTGATACTTTTTGCATTACTTCAGTTGTAAAGAAGTTTAAATCTGACAGATCCGCTTTTGTAAAAGGCTCCAAGATTTATCTACTTGCTTCCATACAGTTTTTTTGTATTTTTTTATGCTCCTGTAGTGATACTTTCTTGCACACTTGGATTTGTAACAAGGTTCAGTGTTCTTGGTGTCTGCTCTTATTGGAACTTTCTAGAAACTGTTCTTACAAACTGTTTTTCTGAACCATGACAAAAGAGCAGAACTTTTATTACAATCAAGTGTCAGAAACAGTTTAAACAAAGAGGAAACAGCGAAACAGTACAAACAGTTTCAAACTCAGCTATGCGCGGAGAAACAGAAACGCACGCCAACAAAAGCGTCCTCTCACGCCAAACGAAAGAAAACAGATGAAACACGCGCATCGCGGGCCCAGTAAGCCCGCAAACGAACTCTCCTGTGCGAAACCACTGCTAGTTGACGCAGAATGCGTCCACATAGGATCTCCCTCCGGTTTTTCCTCCCCTTGCCGGCCTAGTGCTGGTGGAGTCAACTCCACTCTTCCACTTCAGCTCCACCTGGGCCTTCACTAACGTGGCTTTAGGGCCCATTAACGCTTCCCTAATAGGTCTTTTTCTAAGAAAAATAGGCCATTGACATAATAAACGGAAAAGCTATTTTCCGAACGGCAGGATTTTGAACGGGTGCGGACGATCCGGTTATGCCGTTGGATATGATCTCCGCGCGGTTGTAGTTTCTCCCGTGCAGACTTTTTTTAGGCAAAAAGAAATCGTCAAACGCTAGGGTTTCCCTTGCTTCCGGCCTAGGGTGGTTGGAGTCAACTCCACCTCTCCAATTCAGCTCCACCCTGGGGGCCTTCACTAACGGCCTTAGGGCCCATTAACTCGTCCCTAATCGGCCTTTCTAATTTTTAGCCCATTAACTATGAATAAACGAAAAACTATTTTCTGAATGGAGGATTTTAGTAACGGGTGCGATGAACTGGATAAAGTATCAGTGCTTGATAAAATTTTAAATTGCACTCACAATACTTTCAACATACAATGCATGGCAATTCAATGGAGCAGGCCTGGTACAGCCACTCAATATGGGCCGCCTATCTCTCCTTCAATTTGATGCATTCCATTCAATTGACAAAGGTCCAGAATGTTCTTTGCATCTCGTCGCCTCTAATTAGTTCAGCCTCCGAACTCAGTATAGCATTCATTGCAATAGTCAATTCCAAACCCCAATGTTCCTGGAACTCAGACCCAATAAGGGTAATGGGATTCCTATCACCGAACTTACCCACACAATTTGCCACACCCTATTGAGATTCCTTTGCTAGTTCAAGCACTCGAAACACATGAAGCACATTCCCAGTAATTTTTTCAAACCAGAAACTTCCCTTGGGCACAACGTGTGAACAAGTCTTTCAATCTGCGCCCCTAGTAAGCAGAACCCAAAAAGGCCTGGTAAGCAGGTCATCCTTTTTATACGGAATAGAAGAATGATTTCTACCCAAACGATTGTTTTTGACTTCTTCCCAAATTAAGTTCAGTTATGTACAAAAAGAATAATGAATTTTTTTTAATGTGATCTGTCTACTAATTCAAACATAAATATTTTTATATGCTAATCCGACTATTTTCTCATGATTATTTTCACTTTTCTTCTGATTTTCTTATGTTTCTTCTGCCATGAACATCCAAAGGAATATTTAGAGTTACGGAGTTTTGGGTGGATCACGAAAACGATAAACTCTTCATTCAAATCCTGGTGGCTGGATAACACCCTCAGGTTGTTGGCTGTTTTCAAATGAAGACAAAGACCACTGACTCAAAGAAAGGCCCCTCCTGCGAAACAGCGAAATAGTGGAGACATAGTTAGCATTGACCGACATGGGTCATACCTTTTTTGATTCTTCTCCTCAGTTTTTTTCGCTTTCATCCATCATCGTATTTCCTTTTTCTTACTATCAATGATTTTCTGGAAACAACCATGCATGAGAAGCTATAACCCAATGTTAATCATTCAGATCTGCAACCAACTAATATACAGGAAAGTATGTTGGCTTCAGTTTATTGAATGCTTCCTTGGTAAGACAATTCTTTTGTACCTAGTCTTATAGTTTTTTCTTCTTTAAAGAGGTTACACTAATAGATTGTAACTTTCCCACAATTCCCTAGGTAAAATGCCCGTATCAAGGAAAAACACTGGATTTTAAAATCATTCACTTCGGAGCCAACATTTTGGATATCATGAACCCTTACTACAGTGTGATACATTTCTAACCAACATTAGTGTGTTATCTACAACGCCAAGGTTTTTTGCTGCTACACTCATACACGGAAATTCTTAGTTCTTTCCGCATAGGAAAATTGTGAATCAAGATTTGTACCAAGCTCCCAAGGTTCATTTCAGGTGTGTTTTCCATGGGAAACTCCCCTTTTACAATATTTGAAGAAGCCCCATCAACTTTTGGTTCTTTCTCCTAAAAAAGCGATTCAAAGTAATTTAATTCACATAATTTTCCATCCTAGTATGTAACTGATTGTCATAATTAATTTTTCTTTTAAGGTATGAACTCAGGATTTTTCCTTCAACCACCGCCCGTGTGGAATTAGGCGCCGAAGCGCGGCGGTGCGGACCCCGCCGCGGCGAGCGGCCAGCGTGGGGAAGGCGACCGTCGGGCGAGGGAGGCCGACGCGGGCGCGAGCGGCCGACGGGGGGGGGGGGGGTGGTCAGGGGCGGCCCAGCAATGGCGGGCGCCGTGGCGCGTGGTTGCGCGCTGGTGCGTGCGTAGGCTGCGGCGTTTGCGTGCAAGTGAGAGAGGGGGAAGGCTCGTCGACGCTCGCGGCGATGTGAGCGCCAGGCGAGCGCGTCGCGCAGGCGGGCGGGGATTGCGCGGCAGGGCTGGGAGCGGTGCGAGTGCGCTACGCGACGCGGTCGTGGCCAGCCCGGCTCGAGCGACAGCGGGTCGCGCTGCGGCGTGACCCGCGTCGGGACAGTGGGAGGGGAAGTCGGGGTTCTCACCCCTCCTTGCCGTTGTAAGATGCCGGCTATGCTCGTTTCAGCCGAGCCGGGTGAGGGGGCGGATCGGCAACGAGGGGGGAGTCAAGGAAGGACGGCAGAGGCGGTCGACGGAGAGAGGACGCGGCGGAGTGCCGGCGGTCCTCGGAAATGGTGCTCCAGATCGGGTGAGGCAGATGGGAGAGGGTATCGGACGACCGTATCGTGGGGGGATCCGAGCGCCCTCCTGTTTACGTCGCTGGATTGTCGCGGGTGTGGATCGGTTTTTTGATTTTATTTTTGTTTGGTTTCCGTTTTTTTTGCTCTAGTGGTTTTGGTTTGGGGGAGTTGGGGTTCATGTTTGCTCACTTGAAGGTGGCCACCTGTGCCTGTCTGGTCTCTGAGCCGCTGGGCCAAGAGCCCAGTGGGGGTGCTGGGCCTGCTCTTTTCCTTTTTTTTTCCTTTTGTTTTTTGTCTTTGTATTCGTTTCTTCTTTTCTGTTTTGCTATTGGGTTAGGGCACTAATGCTCTTTGTAAACAGTGTGACCTAGACCAGAATACCAGTGCCATCATACCCTATCACCAAAAACACTTGACAATATAATTTCATATTTTTTTTTTATTAAAAAAAGAGGTATTTAACACGCTTGTGTTAGCACTGTTTGGGGTTTTGAGTCACTTACCACCTCCAATGATGTTTGGTTTCCAATGTTAAAATAGTCTCTGATTTATTTGCTATTTAAGAACATTTATTTCTATGTTTGGCAACTTTATATTTCACTCTTCATCTAAATTTTGAATTTTAGTTAGGCGTTGAAAAGCATTATGCAATGCAAATGATCTCATCCTTGTTAATCATGCTGACTTTGGCATTATCAAAATGGATTACTGTGGCTAACCCACGGGGAGTTACATCTCCTCTACTAAAAAGAATTCTCGTCCGAGAATTAAGATAGAAGGAAAAAGTTCGGGTATTTCCGCGTGAAGATTTCCTCGCTTCTCCAATTTGGCTTAATCTTCATTATGTTTGACCCCTTCACTTTGAGGAACTGTGTAACCTTCGACGGGTCGACGTTCAGCTTCCCGAGAATGCGGGATTGTGCCTCTTATAGATAGGTCATCTTTGCATTCGATCATCCTGGGGACCACAGCACAAGCTCGGTGGCGGAGATGCCTTGAGCATTGACGAAGCTTCGACACTTGAAACTTCGTGATAGGAGAGAATTGCGGCGGCATTCCAATATATGCCACCATGACCCCGTCTAGCACATGCGGACAGGACCATGTAGCGTGGAGCTAGCTTGCCCCTTGATTTCCCAAAAACGGTGCGTGCCTTCATCGGGGTACTCGCAGATAAGCCTGATCACCAGGTTGATACATTCAAAAACCCCACAACCCCTGTTGCGATATAGTTGCTCTTTCTGGCGGTACCTGAAGCCGCCTTCCAGATTTTCCGGACATACGAACTTGTTCTTCGGCTTTTGATATATCGCGGACCCACGAGCGGTCGTCTCCCTCCCCATTTGCTTGACCAATTCAGAGGGGTTCGAAACTACGTCCATAGAGTGACTACTTCGAAGGTAGCCATTTTCAAGTGGCTTTATAGCTGTTTGTTGGAAGAGGAATTCGGCAATACGGAGAGATTCTTCCCATTTCTTCCGAATGAAATCAAGCCCGAAGCATGTCCTTCAACGCCACTTGTTGACTCGTTCAACTTGGCCCTTGGATTGGGGGTGATAAGCTGAACTCCAGGTAATATGAGTTCCCATATCTGTTTGAAACTTTCCTTCCCTCCCATATTGGAGTGAAAAGACCGCCACGGTCCGAACTGATCTCCCTTCTCGGAATACCGTGGATTGGAAACATTCTGGAGATACAACTCACAACTCTGCTCACTGACTAGCGTTATCGTCTCCTTGACAGGCAAAAGTGTGGGCAATTTGAGAGTTGGTCGACAACGCAAGATAAGCATCGTGACCCTTCTGTTACCCTGGGCAAGTCCTGTAACGAAATTCTCATCTGAACCTTAATCCCTTTCCATAGAGAAATAGAAGTGGTTGCGAATCCAGCTGGTTTCTGTGCTCTGCTTTAACGCGACGACACACATCACATTCAGCACCTAGCGAGGCAAAAATGTTTGTCTTGCCTTCCTTCTAGACCACCAGTACCTTTTGACCGGAGATCACGATCATCTTGGGGCTACCCCGGATGAATATACCACGTGTATCCTGTGCCGCCTTCATAGACTTTGTCAGTCATGATTTGAACGAGGTACGACAATCGGTTTTTCTGAAATCAAGGTTCCATCTTCAGACATCGAGAAATCCCTGTACTTTACAAGGTAGAGGTCGTTTTCTTCATCATCAAACTTCGCATCTTTAGCTTGCGCATTCTTAAAGCTTTTCTCAAGATCTAGTTGATACATCACCATCTCAAATTTTTAATAGATCCCTGTGGGACATACGCAGATTTAAGCTTGCATCTTTCTTCAAAAAGATGAGGTTGAGCTCCGCCACCATGAGTGTCGCAATAGGCTTGCGGCTTAAGCATCCAGCCATCACGTGAGCCCTTGCCAGGGGTATAGGAAATACCCACTCAATCAGTCCACAATGGCCTCCAGCCCTCTTTGCTGCGAGGGGTTTAGAGAAGGTTAGTGAACAAGTTACTCAGACTTTATTCATGATCCTTGTAGATCCTCGCACGATTATCCGAGAAGGTAATTTCGCCGACAACTGCAATCATCGATCACACAGCTAGTTTCTACTAGATCTGTCCCCTAGGATAATGTCTCTTCATGTTGGGCGCAACTGACTAGGACATAAGAACATCACTTTAACGCTCTTTTTTTTTTTTGCATTAGGACACAGCCTAATCCTTCCCGGAAGGCGTCACAATAAAATCACAAAGTCGATTGCGGTATCTGGAGGAGATAGTACTGGAGTATTGTCACGGATTGACATCTGCCCCAGTGGATAAGAAGGTACTCTGGATGTATCCCTGCTCAACATGCTGAGTAGCTGCGTCGCAGTGTGGTGTTGTGAAACAAACGATCCATCCTGAAACAGAGGAAACTCATGGATTGTCAAAAGACAAGAGAAGTATAACCGATCTCGGAGAGAAGGTTACAAAACAAGGTAACGGCAATGATTATCCGACTAATCAAGATCCATATCAGGGAAATCGCACAGATATCCAGCTCTTTTGTGGGAACTAGAATTACGAGATCCTAAGTGTCGGCGTTAGTAACCTTTTAACCCGAATAGAAGGAGTCAGAGTCCCAGATTAAAGGTCCGAGGAGTAAAGATCCTAATACCCCCAATTGCGACGTGGGCCCGTAGCCACACAGCCAATTTAGATAAAACAGTTTTTCGGTTACTTACTCAACTTCGGCCAAGGAGTTGCAAAGGGGGTGCCTATAGGGCAGTCGGCTCTGAATACCAACTTGAAAAAATTGTGACGCCCGCCCCGGCCCATCCGTGCACTAAGCATACCGCAAATTCCCGATCAAGCCTAAGGACTCACGGGAAGATATCACAAACAACAACCTAACATAAATAAGTCAGAAGGGCTGACATATTACAGCAGGGGCCCTCGGGGCTCGCAATACATAAGCTGCCGAAACACGCGTCAGCGGAGCATCAGATATCTGAGTACAGATATGAAATCAGAAACAGAAAGCCTTTAGAAGCGGAGCAACATAAAACACTACGATCAAAAATGCGAAGGCACTCCTGCCTGGACCCTCCGAATCCTACTGCCCTGGTCGTCAGTCAACTCATAGCGAAATCCATCCTCCTGGGTAGTAGTATAGTACGCGCGACGGGGCATCTGTCTCAGGGGCTCCTTCAGATCTGGCACGACAACTGATATGGGGATAAACGGAAAACAAGCACCCGTGAGTACTCAGAATACTCACAACAAGGGACTCTACACTACATATGCAAACATTTATCAAGGGGAGTCTGTAATATGTGGACTGCTGACCATAAATGCCAGAACAATAAGGCCCTCGTCCTTAGAAAGACTAGCATCTTCCAGCGGTCTTGCAGGCAGTAAAGAGAGTAACATACAATATAATGTATGCATTATCATTAAGTCCCTCAACTCACCCAGAGACCTTTCTCGTACTATCCCCTGCGAGAAAGCAATCCCAGAGCCATACCAGTCCCATCACATCGGCCGGGAGATCCCTTCTCGCCTCCCCTGTAGAAGAATCCCCCAGAGCCATAGTTCCAAGTAATCCGTTCTAAAATGATCATCAGGATACACTCCGAGTGTCCTTTCCCGTAGGAACCGGCTATCCGATAGAAGTGTTCTTCCCTGCAGGTTGCACCAACTTACAACACGCTCGAGTTAACTCCGCCCCGGACACCTTTCCTTGGTCCTGCCCGGCCTCGGTCCCAATGACACACCGCAGCCCTCCTCTGCTCAAGGCAGAGGGTCCCCGCCGGTCTACCTCCTTAAGCCAAGGGGGTCCGTGGCCCATCGCACCCTGCCCTCCGGTTCGTTGCGTGCCTGGCGACCAAGGCTCCACCCCTCAGGATGGTGCCGGCCCAAGCCCCGACCGCCGTCGACTGGACGTCTGACAAGCTTTCGGCTGTTGCTACCGATGTCATACGCCCTACTATCCCACGTGATGGTTAAGTGCTTCAGACCAGCGGCCTGCTCGGATCAATATCCCATCGTTCGGATAGGGGCTGCGGTAACGAGCAGAAGACTCACGAAAGATGTGAACCCCGTCCGCCCGTCCTCGAGGACTTGCTGCAAGGGTTAGAATGCCCGCCGCGCCTCGTATTCACCCACTCCGGGTCAACCACAACCTGGCAACCCGCCTTCACATCACACACGCGGGTAACCCCTCAGGGTCGACCCGCCTTTCCCAATAACATAGTCCATTTCAAGTATCCGTTGTCCATAACATCAGGAATCCGAGTTTCTCACCCTCGTTGGATCCACTCGATGTGTCCTGTCAAGGGAACTCGGAGAATCACACCCCCCTCACTGGGTCCACACTTGAGGTGTTGTACGACGCGTCGTTATCGGATCGGTGAAGGAGGAATCACCCCTCCGATTCCACGATCGAAATAGCTACCTCAGAGTTAGCACAGAAGTGCTATCATGAGGATTTTCACCCTCGGCCTCGATAGTAACGCTGCAAGTTCGTTACAACGAGGGGGGGGGTTGATGTCGGTGTCGTGGCCTGGGTCTTCATCCCATTGAATCGGGGCTTCTGACGATCCGCACGGCAGTCGGGATAAGTGGGGTCACTGATAGTCTCTACCCCGCCTAGCCTAAACGTTTTTAGGATATGCAGTAATTATCACCAGTAGGTTACATGAACAGCTATGCAGCAAATAGGTCAGCAGCAGCAGCAGCACACATTCTAATGCAAGCATGAGAATAGAATGGGCGATATCGGGATAATCAAAGGGGCGGGTGGCTTCCCTGGTTTCGCTCCTGCGGCAAGGCAAGGTTGTCATTGGTGTCTCGGGCTCCGGAGCTGCGTCTGTCCGGGACGACGTTCGTGTCGGGGTCCTAACGAGATAGAGCGGGGGAGGAAACATTATAAATACCCACAACAGCAATCACAAGCAACGCAAAGTAAAACGGCATGACAATATGCAGTGCCGGGTGTGTTCTAACGGTGGTTTGCACGTCACCGATGAAGGAGGAACCATCCGGAAGGTTTCCCCCGTCCCGACATTTGTCAGACAGAATGACCGAAGATGTAACGGTTTGCATGTTCGGATAGTTTAGGGCGTGTGAGACGGATACGACCGCCCCGCGTTCGGATTTCCATCTCGTCGTCTGAGCAATTTCATGTCAAAGTTTTTCGTCGGAGTTTACAGGATTAAAGATATGATTTTCTAAAGTTTTAATTGATTCTGGAATTTATTTAATTTAGTTAAATCAACATTATCCGAAACATTGTGTGCTGACGTCAGCATGACGTCAGCCATACGCCAGGACAGTGTGTCCCCACCTGTCATACTCTGTTAGTTTTATAGGCTTTAGCTAATTAATTACTGATTCATTAAACTAACTAATTAATTAACTACTTAAACATATTAATTAAATTAATTATTCACTACATTAATTAACTTTAACTAATTATTAATTTTATTATTTATATTCTATTTTCATTTCCTTTTTTTATCCTGGGGCTATGCCCCAGCACGTCATCGGGCCAGGGGGGTTGGGTCCCACCTTGCAGTGCCCGGGGGTCTCGCGGGCGCGCGGGCGCACGGGCAAACCGGGACGTGGGCGCCGGCGCCCGTGTGGAATTGGGCGCGCGAGCGCGGCGGTGCGGAACCGCGGCGACAGCCAGCGTGGGGAGGCGACCGCGGCAGAGTGAGGCCCCGGAAGCGGGCGACGAGGGCCGATGGGGGTGGGGGGCGGTGGGGTTTCAGGGGCGGCCAGCATGTCCGGCGCGTGGTCGTGTTTGGCTCGCCTGGTGCGTGCGAGGCGTGCGCGGGTGCGTGCAAGCGAAGAGAGTGTGGAATGCGCTTTCTGACGCGCGCTCGGTGAGGCGCGAGCGGGCGGGGATTTTAGCTCGGGCAGGTCCTGGGCTCGGTGTGGCTGATCGCGCGGCGTACGCTGGCGTGACCATCCGCGACTCGAGCGACAAGCGGTGTCGCCCCGCGGCGGCGGTGACCGCGTCCGTGGGACAGGGTGAGGGGAAGGTCGGGGTTCTCACCCGCGTTGCCAGTGTACGCCGCGACTCGTTGTAGCCGAGCCGGTGAGGGGGGCGAGGAAGCGGCTACGAGGTCAAGGACAGGACGGCATAGGCGGGCCGCGTAGAAGGAGCGCCGTGCGGAGGCGGCAGGGTCCCTCGGGCGTGCTCCAGATCGGGTGAGGGAGTGGGAAGGAGGGATCGGGCGACTTGGATGAGTGGGGGGGATAGAGCGCCCTCTCCTGTACGGCCGCTGGAGGGGAGAGGGTGTGGATCTTGGGGGGGGGGGGGGAAGTTGGGTTTGGGCCTATGGTTTGGTTGGGGGGAGTCGGGGGTTATGGGAAGAGTTGGGCCAGCTGGGCCTGTCCGGCTCACGGCTGAGCCGACTGGGCAAGAGCCCGTGGGGGAGGGGGCCCTTCTCTTTTCCTTTTTGTTTTGTTTTCGCTTTGTTGTTCTTTTTATTTCTTTTCTTTTATTTTCCTCTGTTTGCTATTGTCAGGGCAACTAAAGCTTTGTAAAAGTGTGACCTAGAACCATAATACCAGTGGCATCTACCTATCACCAAAAAACAGCTGGAAACAAATTAATTTCCTATTTAATTTTTGATTAAAAAAAAGGTAATTAAACATTGTCCTTCGTCACTGTTTGGGATGTTTGAGTCCTCTACCCACTCCATGATGTTGGTTTTCAATTTAAAAATATCCTTCGATTTATTGCTATTTAATGAAAAAATAATTTGTTTTTCTATGTTGGACAACTTTTATATTTCACTTCATCTAAATTTGAATTTGAGTTAGAGTTGAAATGCATTATGATGCAAATGATGATCATAGCAATTGTTAATCATGCTGACTTGGCATTATCAAAATGGGATTACTGTGGATAACCCTGGGGGTGTGACAATGGCAACTGCTAGGTGACAGACCCTCTGCAGGAGCTGCTGTATATGTTGTGAACGAACGTCTGCAAAGCCGATTCTGATGACTGTAACCCCCAGTGTATTAACTACAGTCCTCCACCTTTTTGATATGCATGTATCAGATCACATTGCATACTCCCATCATTCAGCCATCAATATTGCATTTTTTTTCAACTCCTAAGTCAAATTCAAATTTAAATGAAAGGGAAAAATAAAAGTTGTCCAACATAACGAGACTAATGTTTCAATATAACACATATTGCAGAGACATTCACAATTGTAACCCACATTATACTAAATTGGGTAAGCGACTCAAACCACCTCAAACGGGCTAA
Organism: Thinopyrum elongatum; assembly: GCA_011799875.1. Lineage (NCBI taxonomy): Eukaryota > Viridiplantae > Streptophyta > Magnoliopsida > Poales > Poaceae > Thinopyrum > Thinopyrum elongatum. Next base: position 115,065 of record JAAAXO010000101.1, on the reverse strand, counting down.
AGACATAATTAATTAATCTTTATTAATCTAATTAATATGAAATTATATTTTACCCAAAATAGGTTTTTGTTGGTGTAGGGTAATGTCTCCCTGTGAATTATGGGCTAGTTCCTCTCTATTTTCAAAAGTTCCATATGGAAGGCCACACTTTATTGCGAGATAGAGTTGAAAGAATAAGAACAAAGAAAAACAGAAAAGAGAACAAACAAAAATATCCCCCTCGCCCATGGTCCGGCCATCTGCCTCCCCACCCCTGGCCCTATATCCCTTGGGCTGACTCCTAACCCCCAACCCACCGATCCATTCCCCTCCCCCTATACCCTCCTCCCTCCTCCCCAGCGCCCTCGCCGCCGCCGCATCCCGGAAACCTCGGCCGCCGTGCGCCTCCTCGCCGTGCCCGCCATCCTCCCCTCTCCCCCCTGCCAGTGCCTAACCGCCGTTGTGAGCCCCGCCCCCTCCTCCTCCTCCTTCGTTCCTCCCCCCCCGCTCGCCGCGCTCACGCTCGCCCGCCGCAGCCCGCGCCGGACGCGCCCCCCTGCCAGGCGCCCTCCTCACGCCTGCGCGAGTCTCAAAGCGATCTGCCTACTCCTCGTGCCACCGTCCGCCTGGCGCTTCCTACTCCTCTCTTCCGCACTCTTCTTCCACCTGGCCGCCGGCTCCCACCGATGTCCCTTCTCTTATCCTTCCTGCCTCCCCTGCTCTCTCTCTTCGCGACCATGCTCCACTAAGTTCGTACCGGCTCGTTTTGTCCCTTCGCACTTCCGTCAGCTCCTCCCGACCTCTCCTGTCCCTCTCTTCCTCCCTCTTCTTCCTTTGCCCGCTCGCGCTAATGCGAGTCCAAGACTGTCCGTTCCCGCACAGCCGCCCTGAAAAACTTGTCCGGCCAAAGCCCTAGCGACAATAAAATAAATCAATAAATAAATAATAGTTAATAAACTGTTTAAATTAAGTAATAATTAATTAGTTGTTAATTAATTAGAGTAGGTTTTTAATTACTTAATTACCCCTAATGCCTTTCTGACATCGGCAATGATTCATGCTGAGGTCACAGTTACTATTATGGATAATGTGATTAAAAAATATAAAAATAAATGCAAAAAATGATGAAGACTTTCGAAAATCATATCAAAATACTCCTTAATCCTCGATCGAGAAACTTTTTACATTATCAAAGTTTTAAATCATTTTCTAAGTTTTAATTAATCATTTTTCTAATTGCTCAGTAACGACGATACCGACTCTGACTACGCCCTTCGTATTCTTGCATATATGCCCTAGCGCTAGATGAACATTGAACTTATGAACCGATTTCGATAATGAATATGCTCAACTTTATTAAATACATCCGAATAAATTCCTAAATTAACTAAATCATTTAGTTAGGAGGCAGTAAACACCTTCCGCCTCGTCATTTAGACCTGCATGCTATTGGGTTTGCATATCTTTGCCGTGAATTTTATTGTTTCATTTCTTTCCCCACTCTTCTCTCTCGATAGACGCCGGACGACGCTGTGCAAGCTGAGTACGACTAACTCTCCGACGAGGCGTCTCGTTTGACGTCTCTCTCTCTTGCCAAGCAACCAGGCAATCCCCCCTTTTTATATCATCCCGATATACGCCCTTCCATTTTCACCTGCTTGCAGTAGATTTTGGCTACTTTACTGTTTGCTCCTATTCTGATGCATCGCCGGCAATATTGTTACCTTACGTGCTTATCCTAAAACTGCTTTAGTAAAGGCTGGAGTTAGAGACCTATCAGATGACCCCACTTATCCCGACTGCCCCCGCTGGATTATCAGAGACCCTATCCGTGATGAAGACAGCCCCGACACCGCACATCCCCCCCTTTAGTTGTACGACACTGCAACGTTACTATCGAGTGCCGAGGGTGAAACCTCTTTGTAGCAATTCCTGATGTTAACTCTGTAGAGTAGCATTCGTTCTTGGTCATCGCGGGTGATTCCTCCTTCTTCTCCACTTTCCGATACGACCCTGTCGTGCACACCTCCAGTGTGAACTCATCGGGGTGAATTCCTCCTACGTTCACCTTGGCGTTTACATCGAGTGGGTATCCCTCTAGGGTTGATACCTCTCGGATTCCCTGATGTTATGGACCACGACTTGGACTTTACCCTGTACTTAAAAGGCGGGGCGGCCATGAGGGTACCCGCCTGCGCCTGGAGCGAGTGTTGCCGAAGACGGGTGCCTGTGTGGTCCGAGTGGTAGACCTACGAGGCGTGGCGGGCATTGATGGCCCTTGCGCAAGTCCTCGAGATGGGGCGACGGGGTCACATCTTTCTGAGTCTCTGCTCGTTTTTCCGCAAGCCCCTAGACCCCTATACGATTTTGGCTATTTGAATCTGAGCGCCTCTGGGCCTATAGCACTAACCATCATGTGGCATAGTTCTGGGCGTTCTGCTCGTAGTCATACAGCCGACAGTTCTGTCGACGTCCGTTTCATCATTGTGGCACGGTCGAATCGTACCGCCCTCGGAGGCGTTGCTGTATCCCACCCTTCACACAAAAGACCCGGAATGTGCACAGGACGAGGGCCCAAGACCCCTGACGTGCTTTAGGATGATAAAGACCGGCGGTGAGCTCTCTTCTGAGCTCTAGGTTAGGGCTGCTGTGTGTCGTTTGTGGACTGATGCCCGGGGCATAACCCAGGAAAATGTGTCCGGCCGGAGTTAATCGATCGTGTTGGGTACGTTGGTGGCACCCCTGCAAGGGAAGCCAACTGTCATTCTTATCGTAGCCGGTCCTCTCCGGTAAAGGACACCGGAGTTGTCTCCTGCAATTGTACAATTTTAACTGGATACTTAGGATACTATGGCTCTTGGGATTTGCTTCTCGCAAGGAGTCGAAAGGATCTCACTTACGAGGTTGATGACTGTATGGCTCTGGGATTGCTTTCTCGCGGGAGTCGAGAAAGATCTCTGGGTGCGGTTGAACTTTAATGATACGCTACAAGTATTGTACTGTTCCTAAACCTGTTCTACCTCTTCTATTTCTGTCTGCAAGGACCTCTGCAAGATGCTAGTCTTCGATAGGGACCAGGGCTTCTCTCTTTTCTTCATTTCTTGCATCCCAGTCCACATATACAGCCTCCCTTTGAAAAAGTTTGCCTATGTAGTGGATCCCTTTCTTTGCTGAGTACTCTAGTACTCACGGTTGCTTTGGTTTTCCTTTTCTTTTCTCCCGCATATCATTGTCGTGCATGATGACGGGAGGGGCCCCTGAGACAAGCTAGCCGCTGCCGACGATCCGCGTACT